>CM038214.1:344617877-344937488 GCA_021442155.1 Cymbidium sinense | reverse complement strand
TATATAAACTAAATCAAAATTAAATATATAATAAACTAAAATAAATAAAATAAACTAAATAACCTTAAACTACTAATTGACTTAATTTTAAAAAAAAATTTTAAAAAAAAACTCAAACCCTAAACCCTAAACCTACTACCAGAACCCTAAACCCCTAAACCCTAAACCCTAAACCAAAAATACTAGAACCCTAAACCCTAAACCGTAAACCCTAAACCATAAACCCTAAACATAAAAAAACCCTAAATACTAAACCTTAAACACTAAACCCTAAACCCTAAACTAACAATAAATCCTAAACTCTAAACCCTAAACCCTACAACCTAAAACCTTAAACCATAAACCTAAACCCTAAACCCTAAACCCTAAACCCTAAAACCTTAAACCATGAAACCCTAAACCCTAAACCTTAAAACCATAAACCCTAAACCCTAAACCCTAAACCCTAAAAGTAAAACCTAAAACCCTAAACCTTAAACCCTAAACCCTAAAAAACTAAACCCTAAACCCTAAACCCGAAAGCCCAAACCCTAAACCTAAACCTTAAACTAAAACCTAAACCTAAACGTAAAATCTTAGAATGGCAAAACCAGGGATGACAGAATATCACCTTCAACTAGGCACCTAGATCAGAAAGGAGGCAAAGGCAGAGAGTTATCAGGGTGGTGGGGATCCGGAGGTGTGGATATGGAGATGGTGGTCAAGCAAAGGGTGGTTATGGAGGTGGAAGGAGCCATGAGGTCGGGTGGTGGTGGAGGGGGAGACCAGGGATATGATTGCAACAAATGGCTCAAGTTCATTCCAAATTGATTGTTGAACTTGACCAAAGCCACGATTGGACGAAATTGAACCCAATTGACCTACTTAACACAAATTGACCTTTTTTCCAAGTTGGCCTAAATCAAAACTAAATCAAAATTAATTGAAACAAAAGCTTACAATCATCTTTGATTGGTCAACTAAACCCAAACCAACACCCAACCTGTTAATTTGGCCAATTTGGTCAAATTGGTCAACTTAACCCATTTGACCAAAATGAATTCAAATGAGGTAAAATCAAATCTAAGACAAAATAAACCAAAATATCCCAAACGATCATATGAACTTGACCAAACCCTAGTTTGACCCAATTTGACCAATTGGCCAACTTGAATCAACCTAACACAATTTGACCTAAATTATTCAAATTGAGCCAAACCTAACCAAATCAACTCCAATTGACATGAAATTTGGGCTAACCTAGTTTTGGCTCATTTCAAATCTACCCAAATCAAATACAATGCCAAATGATCATTCTACACTTGGGTCAAGGGAATCACATGAGACAATCACCCATGTAAGTGGTCATTTCCATTCCATGGCCACTTAGTACAATCTCAATGGTCCACGTAAGCACTTTAAACACTGCCCAACCTAACCCATAGGGTGGTCGGGTCGATCATGACCTATGGGAGGTGAAATCACCACACCCTTCCCATTGGAGCATTTGAAACTCATAGGGCACCCATGATTTCTCCTTGGCAGCCACCTCCACACCTTCAACAAACCAAGCTGAGCCAACTCACCTCCTCCATACCACCTAGGACTTCCTGAGATGGCCAGACGGCCACTAGATGCCAAACCCAATCCTACCATCCGATCAAGATGAAGGGGGGTATACACCCTCTCATTTCCACTCAAACACACACAAGAATCATTCATCTGATCCCTAGCCACCCAAGATGAGCTACTAGAGCCATTCCCTAAGCTCCCAAGCTGGTTCCTCGATCAAAAAATGCCATTCCGTCTGTCCCAAAATAGGACACTCCCATTTTTTACCTAACTTCCCCATTTCTCCATCAAACTCAAATAAACTTTGCATGCACCTTCCTATGCCGAGCAAGAATAAATCATCTCCAAGCTTCCCAGCATCAAGGTGGGACTGATCAAAGCCAATCTCCAAATCATCGCTCATGGCCTTCCGAGAGAACATCAAAGAATTGATCCAATAGCTTAATAGGGCTTCGTCTCCATGTAGGCCGAGTGTATGTTTTAAGTAGCCAATCCCACTACACCATATCGTACACGCTGCCAATGCTAAGGCCAATAGGATTAGTCTTCAATTAGGCTTAATTAATCATTTTAATGGATGAAACTTCTAAAAATCATAAAAAATCATGAGAAATAAAAAAATGCAAATAAATACTCATTTTAAGGTATTTTAGAGGAGAATTAATTAAAAATGATCATAACTAATTTTGAATAGTAGTTAAGGTTTAATTATAAAATTTGTTAGCTTAATTACTCCTTAATTACTTGAGCAATTATTCTTAAATTTTATTGGTTAATTTAGTGGGATGACCTCAGCCTCCCATGGTTTTCTTGGGATTTATTGCTCACCCAATTAGGAAAATTGACTAATTAAACTTTAACTACTATTTTAAGTTAATTATTGATTAATTAATCACATGAGCAGTAATAAATTGGTTAATTAAATTTATTAATTATTGTTCAATAGTAAGGGAACTAAGGAATTAGGACCCCTTACCCTAAGTTCATTTCACCTTTTTTTAAATAAAATTATTTAAGATTTAACCAATTAATTAAATCACTTAATCAATTTGAAATCATAATCACATCAGACAAAATTAATTAAATCATGGGGTAGATCTTTAAGTGTTTAATAACCTAATGGAGTTTAATGAAATTATGGTTAGTATACATGTGTGGGAAAGCCATATGAGTACTTAATTAAGTCCCTTAATCTAATTAATTATTAATCATGAGCCAATTGCATTAGGCCCCTTTTATTTCCTAAGATCATTGCAAGTTTATTTTCCATGCATATCATGTTGACTCATAATTTTTTAGTTAATTACTTTAAGGTGACATAGGTAAGGGTAATTAATTCATCTAATTAAGGGTTCAACTTAATTAACCCATAAATCAACTTAATTACATTTTCTTCAATTAAATCAAATCACTAATGTGGGAATGGGTTTAAAACAACAAGTGATGATTTCTCTTCTCCTCTTTAAATCAAATCAAATCCAAAACTTAATTAATAAAGCTTTGGTTTGTTTATTGTTTATTTGATTTGATTGTCCTTAAAACTAGTTTGGTTGAATGAATCACATGCTTATACTTGATTTTCTTCTTCCAATCATGTTAAATTTGGTATGTCATTTGAATCCATGCATCCATCTTTTCAAAATAAAGTAAAATAAAATGGATTTCCTTTATGTTGTTGATTTAATTTAATATATGCATTTATCACTATTAAATCTAAATATATTTTTCAAAAGCTTATAAATGAATAATAATGTGTTATGATGCTAGTTATAAGTACATGAGAAATGCATGTGCTTAAAGTGTATGAATGTTGGGTTCTTTCATATTCATGTGTTGATTTATATAAGATTGAATGGTAATGGGTATATACCTGACATTCAGGAACACGAGGTTTAGCTAGCCCTAGGGAGGTCATTTGATTACTTCACTTCATTGGTTTGTTACTTGGGTGATGAAATCGAAAAGAAGAAATGTGAAATCTGAATTTGTTCTTTGTTAAAATAAGAAAAAAAACCAAAAAACCCTAAACTAAAACCCTAAACTCAAAACATTAAACTTAAACCCTAAACCTAAACCCTAAACCCTAAAACCCTAAACCTTAAATCCTAATCCCTAAAACCTACAATCCTAAACCATAAACCCTAAACCCCAAACCTTAAACCCTAAACCTAAACCCTAAACCATAAACCCTAAACCTTAAACGCTAAAAACCAAAAAACCTAAACCTAAACTAAATAAAACCTAAACCTAAATAAAATAAAAAAATTAAATTAAATAAAACCTAAACTAAAACCTAAACCTAAACCTAAAAAAATAAATAAATAAAAACTAAACTAAAATAAAATAAATTAAAACCAAAATAAACTAAAAAAATAAAATAAACTGAAAAAAAATAAAAAACCTAAATAAAATATAAACTAAACGTAAAATAAAAATAAATCAACCTAAAAACTAAATAAAATCATAAACCTAAAAAATAAATTGAAAAATAAAACCAAAAATTAATGAAATAAAAAAACCTAAACCCTAAACTAAAAAAAACCTATGCCTAAAATAAACAAAATAAAATAAACTAAACTATGATAAATATAACCTAAACACTAAATTAAATAAAATAAAATAAACTAAAAATAAACCTAAACCTAAACTAAAAAAAACCTAAAATATAAACCTAAAATATAAACCTAAAAAGTTAAAATAAATACCTAAACCTAAACATAGAAATAAAAAATAAAACGTAAATCTAAAAAATAAAATAAAAATAAACATATAAACTAAACCTAAATAAAATAAAAAAAAACCTAAACTAAAATAAATAAACCTAAAATAAATAAACTAAACTAAATAAATAATATAAATAAACCTAAATAAAAATAAAATAAACTAAATTAAATAAACCTAAACCTACTGGTTTACTTAACTAAAGAAAAAAAAACCCTAAACCCTAAACCCAAAACTATAAATCCTAAATAAACCCTAAACCCTAAACCTACAACCCTAAACTCTATACTGACCCTAAAAAATACTAAACCCTAAACCTTAAACCTTAAATCCTAAACCCTAAACTGTAAACCCTAAACCCTAAACCCTAAACCCTAACCCTAACCCTAAACCCTAAACCATAAACCCTAAACCCTAAACCCTAAAACTAAACCCTAAACCTTAAACCCTAAATCCTAATCCCTAAAAACCCTAAACCATAAAACCTAAACCCTAAACCCTAAACCCTAAACTAACCCTAAACCCTAATCTAACCCTAAACCCTAAAACCATAAACCCTAAAGCCTAAACACTAATCCCTAAACCCTAAACACTAAAACCTAACACTAAACCTTAAACTCTAAGACCTTAAACCCTAAAACCCTAAACTTTAAACCCTAAACCCTAAACCTTAAACCCTAAAAACCTAAAAACCTAAACCTAAAAATAAAATAAATAGAAAAACCTGAACCTAAATAAAATAAAATCCTAAACTAAAACCTAAACCTAAACCTAAATAGAAAATAAAATAAACTTATAAAAATAAACTAAGATAAAATAAATAAAAACCTAAACTAAACTATAAAATAAAATAAACCTAAGAATAAAAAACCTAAATAAATTAAAATTAAATGTAAAATAAAAATAAAATAAACCTAAAATAAAATAAAATAAAAACTAAAGAAAAACCTAAAACTAAAAATAAACCTAAAAATAAAACCTAAAAGTAAATAAAAAATAAAACCTAAACCTTATACAAAAAAAAACTTAAACCTAAAATAAAAATAAAATAAAAAAATAAAATAAACCTAAACCTAAAATAAAATAAACTAAACTAAAATAAATAAAACCTAAACATAATCTTAAACTAAATAAAAAAAACAAAAAAAACCTAAACCTAAACTAAAAAATAAAACCAAAAAATAAACCTAAAAATAAAAACCTAAAATGATAAAATAGAAACCTAAACTTAACCCTAAAAATAAAAAATAAAAAATAAAACCTAAACCTAAAAAATAAAATAAAAATAAAACTCAACTAGAAAATAAACCTAAACCTAAACCTAAACATAAAAAATAAACTAAAGTAAAAATCCTAAACTAAAATAAATAAACTAAATAAAAAAAAATATACCTAAATAAAAAATAAAATAAACTAAATAAACCTAAATATATCGGTTCACTTAATTTAAAAAAAATCCATAAATCCTAAATCTTAAACCCTAAACCCTGAACCATAAAAGCATAAACCCTAATACCCTAAACCCTAAACCCTAAATCCTAAACCCTAAACCCTAACCCTAAACCCTAAACACTAGACCCCAAACCCTAAACCTAAACCTAAAGTAACTGAAGAAATTAAAAAAATAAGCCTAAACCATTAACCCTAACCCTAAACCATAAACACTATACCCGAAACCCTAAACCTAAACCTAAAGTAACTAAAGAAATTAAAAAATAAGCCTAAACCATAAAACCTAATAAACCTAAACCTAAACCATAAGAATGGGCACAACCTTGACGGCAGGAACATCACCGTCAACCAGCTCGCCTTGATGGCAAGGGACGGAAGGAGGCGGCAGCTATTGTAGTGGTGGTGGCCCGAGGTGTTGGGGATATGGAGTGGTGGTCGTAGAGTGGTTATGGAGGCTGAGGGAGAGATGGGGATATCATGGTGGATGCTTACTGAGAGGCCGTGGTGGTTGGATGGAACTGTCCCTAATAAGAAGATTGTTCCAAATTTAGGGTTTTGATTTGCCATGCTCATTTTAATCTATGTCGCCAGGTCAGAAAACTTGTTACTTGGTCGATGAAATCAAAAGAAGAAATGTTAAATATGAATTATTCTCTATTAAAAAATACCAAAACCCTAAATCCTAAATTAAAACCAACCCTAGAACTAAAACCTAAACCCTAAACCCTAAACCCTTAATCCTAAACCCTAAACCCTAAACCCTAAAATCCTAATCCCTAAACCCTAAACCCTAAAATCTAAACCTTAAACCCTAAACCCCAAAGCCTAAACCCTAAAGTCTAAACCCAAAACCCCAAATCGTAAACCCTAAATGTTCTCCTAGCCTTAAACCCTAAACCCTAAAAAGCTAAAACCCTAAACTTAAACTAAATAAAACCTTAAAATAAAAAAAATAAATAAACATAAACTAAAATAAAATAAAAAAAGAAAATAAAATAAAAGCCTAAACTAAAACCTAAACCAAAACTAAAAAAGAAAATAAAATAATAATCAAAAACTAAACTAAAATAAAATAAATTAAAACCTAAAGTAAATTAAAAAATAAAATAAACCAAAAAAAATTAAAAAACATAAATAAAATAAAAACCAAATGTAAAAAAGAAAACCTAAAAAAAATAATAATAACTAAATAAAAACCTAAACCTAAATAATAAACCTAAAAATATACCCTAAAAATAAATAAAAAATAAAACCTAAACACTAAACTAAAAAGAAAACCTAAACCTAAATTAAACAAAATAAAATAAACATAAACCTAAAATAAAATAAATGAGTTAAAATAAATAAAACCTAAACCTAAACCTAAAATTAACTAAACTTAAACCCTAAACTAAATAAAAAAAATAAACTAAAAATACTAATCCTAAACTAAAAAAAACCTAAATTAAAACCAAAATCCTAAACATAAAAAAATAAAAAAACCTAAACCTAAATCTAAAATAATAAATAAACTTAAACATAAAAAATAAAATAAAAATAAAACTAAAAAAAAATAAACATAAACCTAAACCTAAACCTAAATAAAACTAAAATAATAAACTCTAAATAAATAAAATAAATAAACTAAACTAAATAAAATAAAACCCAAATAAAATAACCTCAACCCTAAAAAAAAGACTTAAAAACCATAAATTAACCTAAACCTACACTAAACCACAAAACTAACCTAAACTTAAACTATAAACCCTAAAGATTAAAGTTTAACTAACCAACTAAACCCTAAACCCTAAAACTAACCTAAATCTTAAACTAAACCTAAACCTAAACCCTAAAAATACTAAACTCAACCTGGTAAAACCCTAAACCTTAAACCTAATCCTAAACCCTAAACTCTTTAACCCTAAACCCTAAAACTAAACCTTAATCAGAACTCCTAAACCTAAACCCTAAACCTATATCCTAAAACCCTAAACCTATA
This sequence comes from Cymbidium sinense, assembly GCA_021442155.1. Classification (NCBI taxonomy): domain Eukaryota; kingdom Viridiplantae; phylum Streptophyta; class Magnoliopsida; order Asparagales; family Orchidaceae; genus Cymbidium; species Cymbidium sinense. The sequence continues at coordinate 344,929,786 of CM038214.1, read as the reverse complement.
CTTAAACTAACACTAAACTCTAAAACCTAAACCCTAAACTTAAAGTTTAAACACTAAAGTTTAAACCCTCTGCCTAAACCTAAGCTCTAAACTAAACTATAAACCCAAAGTTAAACTTAAACCCTAAACTAAACTATAAACTATAAACCTAAAACCCTAAACTTTAAAGCTTAAACACTAAACCATAAACCCTAAACCTTAAACCCTAATCCCTAACCCTAAACCCTAAAGCCTAAAAGCATAAACCCTAAACCCTAACCCTAAACCCTAAACCCTAAACCCTAAACCCTAAACCTTAACCTAAAACCCAAAACCCTAATCCTAAACCCTAAACCATAAACCCCAAACCCTAAACCTAAACCTAAAGTAACTAAATAAATTAAAAAAATAAACCTAAACCTAAACCCTAAGAATGGGTAACCTGACTAGAACGCTACCATCAACCGTGCTCACCAGACCTGGAGGGAAAGGTGCATACAATGGTTATCGAGTGGTGGGGAATAAGAGGTGCGGTGGATATGGAGATGGACATATGGAGGTGGTGGTCAAGAAGCATGGAGGCTGGAGGAGAATGAGGTGCCATGTGGTGGAGGAGGGAGATCGATATATGGTGGATTGTGCTACTGAGAGGTTGGAGTGGTTCTGATGGGAACTGAGAAATTGAAGAACAATCCACTTCTTATAGAATTGTGTCTTTATAGGAGATTCTAGTTATCTAAGGTTTTATTTGCTCTATGGATGCTCATTTTGATCTATGTAACCACTTGGGTTTACAAAAGAGTTTGGTGATGAAATGAAAAGAAGAAATGTTGAATCAATTGTTCTCATTAAAAAAAGAAAAAATAAACTAAACCAATAAACCTAAAACCTAACCCAAAACCCTAAACTCTAAACCCTAAAACCCTAAAGCTCAATCTTAAACCATAAAATCGAAACCCTAAACCCTACACCCTAAACCCTAAGCCCTAAACCCTAAACTCAAAACCCTAAATTAACCCTAAAGCCTAACACCCTAAACCCTAAACCCTAAACCCTCAACCCTAATCCCTAATCCCTAAACCCCAAACCCTAAACCCTAAACTTTAAACTAAACCTAAACCCTAAACCTTAAACCCCAAATCATAAACCCTAAAAAGCTAAAAACCTGAACATAAACTAAATAAAATTGAAAAATAAAAGAAAATAAAAAAACCTAAACCAAAATAAAATAAAAAAACAAAATAAATAAAAACATAAACTAAAACCTAAACTTAAGCCTAAAAAAATAAAATAAATAAAATAAAATAAATAAAAACCTACATTAAACTAAAAAATAAAAAACTTAAATAAAATAAAAAGTAAACTTAAAATAAAAAAATAAACCTATAATAAAATAAAATAAAAACTCAGTAAAAACCTAACCTAAAAAATAAACCTAAAAATAAATAATAAATAAAATCTAAACCCTAAACTAAAAAAACCTAAACCAAAATAAAAAATAAAATAAACCTAAACCTAAACAAAATAAACTAAACTAAAATAAATAAAACTAACTTAAACCTAAAATAAACTTAACCTAAACTTAAACATAAACTAAATAAAATACAATAAATTATAAATAAACCAAAACCTAAACTAAAAAATAAAACCTGAAAATAAACCTAAAATAAAAACCTAAAACCTAAACCTAAAAAAATAAAATAAAAACCTAACCTAAACCTAAAAGAAAAAATAAAGCCTAAACCTAAAAAATAAAATAAAAATAAAACTCAACTAAAAAATAAACCTAAACCTAAACCTAAACCTAAAAAATAAACTAAAATAAAAACAAAACTAAATAAAATAAAATAAACAAAATAAAAAATAAAATAAACTGCAATAAATAAAAAATATACTAAATAAACATAAACCTACCACTTATATTATTTAAAATTAAAAAAATTAAAATTTTAAAACCCTAAACTAAAACTAACCCTAAACCCTAAACACTAAACCATAAACCTATAACCCTAAACCCTAAACCCTAAACCATAAAACCCTAAACCCTAAACCCTAAACCTTAAACCCTAAACCCTAAACCCTAAATTAACCCTAAACCCTAACACCCTAAACACTAAACACTAATCCCTAAAACCAAAACCCTAAACCCTAAACCCTCAACACTAAACCATAATCCCTAAACCATAAGCCCTAAACCCTTAACTCTAAACTAACCTTAAACTTGAAACCTTAAACCCTAAACCCTAAACCCTAAAGCCTAAAAAGCTAAAAACCTGAACATAAACTAAATAAAATTGAAAAATAAAATAAAATAAAAAAACCTAAACCAAAATAAAATATAAAATAAAATAAAATCAAAACATAAACTAAAACCTAAACTTAAACCTAAATAAAATAAAATAAATAAAAACCTAAATTAAACTAAAAAATAAAAAACCAAAAGAAAATAAAAAGTAAACCTAAAATAAAAAAAACCAATAATAAAATAAAACAAAAACTCAATAAAAACCCAACCTAAAAAATAAACATAAAAATAAATAAAAAATAAAACTTAAACCCTAAACTACAAAAAAGCATAAACCAAAAATAAAAATAAAATAAACTTAAACCTAAACAAAAAAAAACTAAACTAAAATAAATAAATACCTAAACCTAAACCTAAAATAAACTTAACCTAAACCTAAACATAAACTAAAAAATAAAACTTGAAAATAAACCTAAAATAAAAACCTAAAACCTAAACCTAAAAAAATAAAATAAAAACCTAACCTAAACTTAAAATAAAAAATAAAATGAAAACCTACAAAACAAAATAAAAATTAAAAGTAAAATAAAAAATAAACCTAAACCTAAACCTAAACCTAAACCTAAAAAATAAACTAAAATAAATAAACTGAAAATTACTAAACTAAACTAAATAAAAATAAAAATAAATCTAAATGAAAATAAAAAATAAAATAAACTAAAATAAATAAAAATAAACTAAATAAACCTAAACCCAGCTTACATCATTTTAAAAAATCAAAAAATAAAAAAATAAAACCCTAAACCTGCCTAAACACTAAAAACCCAAAACCTACAACCATAAACCCTAAACTCTAAAACCCAAAACCCTAAACCCTAAAGCCTAAACCCTAAACCCTAAGCTCTAAACTAATCATAAACCCAAAGCTAAACTTAAACCCTAAACCCTAAACCATAAACTCTAAACCTTAAAACTATAAACTTAAAAGCTTAAACACTAAACCATAAACCCTAAACCTAAACCCTAATCCCTAATAAACCTAAAACCCTAAACCCTAAACCATAAACCTAAACCATAAACTAAAACCATAACCTAAACCATAAACCCTAATCCTAAACCCTAAACCAAACCCCAAACCTAAACCTAAAGTAACTAAAATTTAAAAATAAACCTTAACCTAAACCCTAAGAATGGGCGCATTGATTGAACATTACCACCATATGGAAGGCAAAATAAAATGGTTATAGTGGTGGTGGGGAAAGGGATATGGAGGTGCTGTGGATATGGAGGTAGTGGGGTGGTTATGGAGGCTGAGGAGCAAATTACAACCATGGAGGCAAGGAGAGATCGGGATATGATGGTGGATTGTGCTACTGAGAGGTCGGAGTTCATGAAACTGAGAAATAAGAATATCCAATCCACGCTTATAATTGTCTTTATAAGGTTCTAGTTATAAGGTTTTATTTGCTCTATGGATGCTCATTTTGATCGATGTAACCACTTGGGTCTTAAAAAGTTGGTGAGTTACTATGAAATGAAAAGAAGAAATGTTGAATCAATTTATTCTCCATTAAAAAGAAAAAATCAAAAATCCTTAACACTAAACTAAAACCTAATAAAACCTAAAACCTAACCCAAAACCCTAAACTCTAAACCCTAAAACCCTAAAGCCTAAATCTTAAACCATAAAATTGAAACCCTAAACCCTAAACCCTAAGCCCTAAACCCTAAACCTAAAACCCTAAATTAACCCTAAACCATAACACCCTAAACCCTATATCGTAAACCCTAAACCCTCAACCCTAAACCCTATTCCCTAAATCCCAAACCCTAAACCCTAAACCCTAAACCTTAAACCCCAAATCCTAAACCCTAAAAAGCTAAAAACCTGAACATAAACTAAATAAAATTGAAAAATAAAAGAAAATAAGAAAACCTAAACCAAAATAAAATAAAAATAAATAAAAATATAAACTAAAACCTAAACCTAAGCCAAAAAATAAAATAAATAAAATAAAATAAATAAAGACAACTAAAAAAAAATCAAAACTTAAATAAAATAAAGAGTAAACTTAAAATAAAAAAATAAACCTATAATAAAATAAAATAAAACTAAAGAAAACCTAACCTAAAAAAATAAACCTAAAATAAATAATAAATAAAATCTAAACCCTAAAGTAAAAAAAACCTAAATAAAAAATAAAATAAACCTAAATCTAAACAAAAATAAACTATACTAAAATAAATAAAACCTAAACTTAAACCTAAAATAAATTTAACCTAAACCTAAACATAAACTAAATAAAATAAAATAAACTATAAATAAACCAAAACCTAAACTAAAATAAAACTTAAAATAAACCTAAAATAAAACCTAAAACCTAAACCTAAAAAAAATAAAATAAAACATAATCTAAACTTAAAAGAAAAAATAAAGCCTGAACCTAAAAAATAAAATAAAAATAAAACTAAACTAAAAAATAAACCTAAACCTAAACCTAAACCTAGAAAATAAACTTAAATAAAAAACCAAAACTAAATAAAAATAAAAATAAACCTAAATGAAAATAAAAAATAAAATAAACTATAATAAATAAAAAAATATACTAAATAAACATAAACCTACCAGTTTACACAATTTTAAAATATTAAAAAAAAATTAAAAAAATTTAAAAAAACCCTAACCCATACCCTAAATGCTAAAACTAAACCTAAACCCTAAACACTAAACCATAAACCTACAACCCTAAACCCTAAAACCCTAAACCCTAAACCATAAACCTTAAACCCTAAATCCTAAACCCTAAATTAACCCTAAACCCTAACACCCTAAATGCTAAACCCTAATCCCTAAAACCAAAACCCTAAACCCTAAACCCTCAACACTAAACCATAATCCCTAAACCCCAAACCCTAAACCCTTAACTAAATCTAACCTAAACTAAACCTTAAACCCTAAACCTAAACTCTAAAGCCTAAAAGCTAAAACTATAAACTAAATAAATTGAAAAATAAAATAAAATAAAACCAAAATAATATAAATATAAAATAAAATAAAATAAACTAAAACCTAAACCTAAACCTAAATAAAATAAAATAAATAAAATAAAATAAATAAAACCTAAACTAAACTAAAAAATAAAACCTAAATAAAATAAAATTAAACCTAAAATAAAAAAAAAATAAAATAAAACAAAACTCAGAAAAGCCTAACCTAAAAAATAAACATAAAAATAAATAAAAACTAAAACTTAAACCCTAAACTAAAAACAAGCATAAACCAAAAATAAAAATAAAATAAACTTAAACCTAAACAAAAATAAACTAAACTAAAATAAATAAATACCTAAACCTAAACCTAAAATAAACTTAACCTAAACCTAAACATAAACTAAAAAATAAAACTTGAAAATAAACCTAAAATAAAAACCTAAAACCTAAACCTAAAAAAATAAAATAAAAACCTAACCTAAACTTAAAATAAAAAATAAAACCAAAACCTACATAAAAGAAAAAATAAAAGTAACCTAAAACCTAAACCTAAACCTAAAAAATAATCTAAAATAAATAAATCAAAAATAAATAAACTAAACTAAACAAAAATAAAAATAAACTAAAATAAATAAAAAATAAGCTAAATAAACCTAAACCTACTAGTTTACATAATTTTAAAAAATTAAAAAAATTAAAAAATTAAAAAAAACCCTAAACGCTAAAACTAACCCTAAACCCTAAACACTAAACCCTAAACCTACAACCTAAACCTAAACCCTAAACTCTAAAACCCAAAACCTAAAACCCTAAACCTTAAACCCTAAAACCCTAAACCTACACCATAAACCCTAAACCCTAAACCTAAACTAAACCTTAAAACCTACAACCCAAACCCTAAAACCCAAAATAAACCCTAAAACCTAAACCTAAATAAACTAAATAAAATAAAATAAATAAAAAAATTTAAACTTAAATGGAATAAAAAATTAAAATAAAATAAAAACTAAACCTAAACATAAACTTAAATCTAAAATTAAACCTAAAAAGAAAATAAAATAAAAAAATAAAACCTAAAATAAAATAAAATAATTAAAAACTTAAACGAAACTATAAAATAAAATACCTAAATAAAAAAAACTAAACCTAAAATAAAAATAAAATAAACCTAAAATAAAATAAAATAAAAACTAAATAAAACCTAAACCTAAAAAAATAAACCTAAAATAAATAAAAAATAAAACCTAAACCCTAAATTAGAAAAAAATCCTAAACCTAAAATAAAAATAAAATAAACCTAAACAAAAATAAACTAAACTAAATAAACTAAACCAAATTAAACCTAAACCTAAACCTAAACCTAAATAAATAAACTAAACTAAACTAAAATAAACCTAAACCAAAACCTAAAATAAAGAAAAAAACCTAAACCTAAATCTAAAATAAACATAAACCTAAGCCTAAATAAACCTAAACCTAAAATAAACCTAAACTTAAAAAATAAACATAAACATAAACCTAAACTCTAAATAAACCTAAACCAAACCTAAACTAACTAAATAAAATAAATAAACTTAAACCTAAACTAAAAAACCTAAACCTATAAATTAAATAAACTAAAACTAAACTTAAACATAAACTAAACTAAAAAATAAAACCTAAACTAAACTAAAAAAAAATAAACCTAAACTAAACATGAACCTAAACATAAAATAAATAAACTAAACTAAACTAAATAAATAAACCTAAACTAAACTAAACCTAAACCAAAACCAAAACTAAACTAAACTAAACTAAATAAAACCTAAACTAAACCTAAACTAAATAAACTAAAATAACCCTAAACCAAAACCTAAACCTAAACTAAATAAATAAATAGAACCACAACTAAACCTAAAACTAAAATAAATAAACCTAAACCAAAATAAACCAAAACATAAACTAAACTAAAATAAACATAAATAATAAACCTAAACTAAACTAAAATAAAACCTAAACCTAAACTAAGCTAAACTAAACTAAACTAAATATTTTAATAAATAAACTAAAACTTAAAATAAACCTAAACCTAAACCTAAATCAACTGAATTAATTAAATAAACCTAAACTAAATTAAATAAACCTAAACCTAAAATAAACTAAATAAGCTAAATAAAAATAAACCTAAACCTAAACCTAAACTTAAACATAGACCTAAATAAAGCCTAAACCTAAACCTAAACCTAAACCTAAAATAAATAAACTAAATAAAAATAAACCTAAACCTAAACCTAAACCTAAACCTAAGCCTATACCTAAACCTAAACCTAAACCAAACCTAAGCCTAAACCTAAAACTAAAATAAACAAAACTGATAAACTAAATAAACCTAAACTAAACTAAAATAAACTAAATAAATAAATAAAATAAAATAAACCTAAACTTAAACCTAAACTAAATCTAAACCTAAAATAAATAAATAAATATAAACAAACCTAAAAAAATAAATAAACTATACTAAATAAAAAATAAAACCTAAACCTAAACCTAAATGTAAACCTAAACCTATACCTAAACTAAATAAACTAAAATAAACCTAAACCTAAACCAAAATAAACCTAAACGAAGCCTAAACCTAAATCTAAACTAAATAAATAAACTAACCTAAACTAAATAAACTAAATAAACCTAAACCTAAACCTTACCTAAACTAAATAAAATAAACCTATACTAAAATACAACAAATAAACCAAAACCTAAACTAAAAAAATAAACCAAAACCTAAACCTTAATAAATAAATTAAACAAAATAAAAATAAAATAAATAAAGAAAAATCTAAATCTAAACCTAAACCTAAACCTAAACCTAAAACCTAGACCTAAACCTAAACTAAAATAAACTAAAAAAATTAACCTAAACTAAACCTAAACCTAAAATAAATAAAAATAAATAAATAAACTTAAAATAAAATAAACCTAATCCTAAAATAAAACTAAATAAACTAAACTAAAACTAACCTAAACCTAAACTAAAATAAATAAACCTAAAATATAAAATAAAATAAAAAATAAATAAACCTAAACCTAATCTAAATAAACTAAATAAATAAAACCTAAACCTAAACTAAACTAAATAAACTTAAACATAAAGAAAATAAACAAAACAAAATAAACCTAAAAATAAATTTAAAACCTAAACCTAAACCTAAACCTAAACTAAATAAACTAAAACCTAAACTTAATAAATAAACCTAAACCTAAAACATAAACCTAAACCGAAACCTAAACCTAATAGCTAAAATAAAACCTAAAAAATAAGCTAAATAAAATAAGCCTAAACCTAAACTAAACAAAATAAACTAAACTAAAAAATAAACCTAAAATAAACCAAAACCTAAACCTAAACCCTAAACTAAACCTAAATATAAACTAAGTAAAACCTAACCCTAAAATAAAATAAACCCTAAAGTAAATAAATAAACTAAATAAATAAACTAAATAAACCTAAAAAATAAAATAAAATAAACTTTACTAAATAAATAATAATAAACTAAAAAAAATAAAAACCTAAACCAAAATCTAAAATAAAAACCTAAACTAAAAATAAATATAAAAATAAACTAAAATAAATAAAACAATAAACTAAAATAAAATAAATTAAATAAACTAAATAAATAAACCTAAACCTAAACCAAACCTAAACTAAATTAAATAAACTAAAACCAAAATAGATAAACAAAATAAATCTAAACCTAAACCTAAATAATTAAACTAAAACTAAATAAACCCAAAAAAATAAAAATAAACTAAACTAAACTAAAATAAATAAAACTAACCTAAACTAAAAATAAACCTAAATAAACCTAAATAAATAAACTAAATAAACTAAACTAATAAAATAAAAATAGAAATGAAAGTAAAAATAATTAAAACTAAACCTAAAAATAAAAAACCTAAACTAAAATATCCTAAGTAAACCTAAACATAATCCTAAACCAAAATAAACTAAAAACCTAAACCTAAACCTCAATAAACTAAACTACAAATAAAAATAAACCTAAACTTAAAAAAAATGAACCTAAACTAAACCTAAACCTAAAATAAAAACTAAATAAAATAAACTAAATAAAACCTAAACCTAAACCTAAACCAAAACAAAAATTAAACTTAAAATAAATAAATTATACTAAATAAACATAAATAAAAATAAAACAAAAAATAAATAAACTAAATAAAACCTAAACCTAAATAAATCATAAACCTAAACCTAAATAAATTCTAAACCATAAACCTAAACCAAACTAAACAAACGTAAAAATAAACCTAAATATAAACTAAATAAACTAAAACATGAATAAAATAAACTAAACTAAACTAAAAAAACAAAAAATAAATGAACTAAATAAAGAATAAATAAAACCTAAACCTAAAATAAACCAAAACTAAACTAAAATAAACCTAAACTAAACTAAAATAGAAATTAAACATAAACGTAAACCTAAACTAAAAAAAATAAACTAAATAATAAAATAATTAAATAAACCTAAATAAAACTATACCTAAACTAAACTAAAAATAAAAACCTAAACTAAAATAAAATAAAAAATAAAGTAAACTAAAAATAAATAAACGTAAACTTAAACCTCAACCTAAATTAAATAAAAAAATAAAAAATAAAATTAAACCTAAACATACACCTAATTAAAATAAAACTCTAAACCTCAAACCATAAAACCCTAAACCTTAAACCATAAACACTTAACCATTAACCTTAAACCCTAAATAGTAAAACCTAAAACCCTAAACCCTAATCCCTAAACCATAAACCCTATACCCTAAACCCTACAACCCTAAACCCTAAACCCTAAACCTTAAAACCCAAACCCTATACCCTAAACCCTAAACCCTAAAATCCTAAAACCTAAACATAAACTAAATAAAACCTAAAATAAAATAAATAAAAAAACCTAAACCTAAATAAAATAAAAATAAGCTAAATAAAAAACCTAAACTAAAACATAAACTAAACCAAACCTAAACTAAAAATAAATAAAATAAAAAAATAAAATAAACTAAAATAAAATAAATAAAACCTAAACTAAAATAAAAAAATAAAATAAACCTAAAATTAAAATTAAATAAAAAACTAAATGTAAAATAAAAATAAAATAAACCAAAATATAATAAAATAAAAAGTAAATAAAACCTAAACCTAAAAATAAACTTTAAAATAAATAAAAAATAAACTACCCAAACTAAAAAAAAAACCTAAACCTAAAATAAACAAAATAAAATAAACCTAAACATAAACTATAATAAACTAAACTAAAATAAATAAAACCTAAACTTAAACTTAAAATAAACTAAACCTAAACTCTAAACAAAATAAAACAATTAAACTAAAATAAATCTAAACATAAAAAAAAATAATACTTAAAAATAAACCTATAATAAAAACCTAAAACTTAAACCTAAAAATAACAAAATAAAAAGATAAACATAAACCTAAAACTAAAAAATAAAAAATAAACCTAAAAATAAAAATAAAAATAAAACTAAACTAATAAATAAATATAAACCTAAACCTAAACCTAAAAAAAAAATAAAATAAAAAAACCTAAATCAAAATTAATAAACTAAACTAAATTAAAAAAAAAACCTAAATAAAAATAATAATGTAAACTAAACCAAAATAAATAAAAGATAAACTAAATAAACCTAAACCTACTAGTTTACTTACTTTCAAAAAAAACCCTAAAATCTAAATACTAAACCCTAAACCTTAAACCACAAATCCTAAACCCTAAACTAAACCCTAAACCCTAAACCCTAATCCTACAACCCTAAACCGTAAACCCTAAACCCTAAACCATAAACCCTAAACCCTAAACCCTAAACCCTAAACCATAAACCCTAAACCCTAAAAACATAAAAAACCTAAACCTAAACTAAATAAAACCTAAAAATAAAATAAATAAAAAACCTAAACCTAAATAAAATAAAAAAATAAACTAAAATAAAAACCTAAACTAAAACATAAACCTAAACCAAAACCTAAAAAATAAAATAAAATAAAAAATAAAAACTAAACTAAAATAAATAAGATAAAAACCTAAACTAAACTAAAAAAATAAAATAAACCAAAAATTAAAATCCTAAATAAAATAAAACCCAAATGTAAAATAAAATAAACTAAAATATAATAAAATAAAAAGTAAAAAACCTAAACCTAAAAAATAAACCTAAAATAAATAAAAATATAACTAAAGTAAACTAAAAATACCTAAACCTAAAATAAATAAAATAAAATAAACTTAAACCTAAACTATAAATAAAACTAAAAAAAATAAACCTAAACCTAAACTTAAAATAAACTAAACCAAAACCCTAAACTAAAATAATAAAATAAACTAAAATAAACCTAAACCTAAACAAAAATAATAATCTTAAAATAAACCTATAATTAAAACCTAAAACTTAAACCTAAAAAAAACAGAATAAAAAGATAAACATAAACCTAAAAATAAAAAAATAAACTAAAATAAAAATAAGCATAAACCTAAACCTAAACCTAAACCTAAATAAAAACTAAAATAAAAAACCTAAATCAAAATAAATAAACCTAAAATAAATAAACTAAACTAAATTAAAAAAAAAAATAAACCTAAGAAAATTAATAAAATAAAATAAAATAAAATAAATAAAGATAAACTAAATAAACCTAAACCTAAATAAACTAATTTCAAAAAAACAAAAAATAATCCCTAAATACTAAATCAAACCCTAAACCCAAAACCTAAACCCTAACTAAAACAAAACATAAACTAATAAACTAAACCCTAATCCTACAACCTAAATCATAAACCTAAACCTAAACCTAAACCTAAACCCTAAACTAAATTAACTAATAAATAAACCTAAACCTAAACCTAAACTATAAACCTAAACTTAGAATAAACTCTAAAAACTTAAATACCTAAATAACCTAAAATATAATAAAGAATCCTAAAGTTTAAATAAAGTTTAAACTAAACTCTAAACTAAAAAACTAACTTAAACCCTAACCTAAAACTATAAAACCTAAACTAAAGTTAAACAGAATAAAGAAATAAACCTAAACCTAAACCTAAACACTAAAACTAAACTAAACCTAAACTATAACCTAAACCCTAAACCTCAATCTAAACTAAATACTAAACCTAAACAACTAAACTAAAGTTTTAAATATAAATCCTAAAGTCTAAATCCTAAACCCTAAACTAAACTTAAAATGAATAACCTAAACCTAAACTATCTAAATCATAAACCTAAAAAACTAAAACCTAAAGTTAAACACTAAAATAAACCTAAATAAACCTAAACTGATCCCTAATACTAAACCTAAAAGATAAAACTAAAAACTAAACTCTAAAAAGTTTAAACCTAAACTCTAAAATTAAACCTAAATCTTAAACCCAAAAAACACTAAACTTAAATAAAAAAACCCTAAATTAAAACATAAATCCTAAAAACCCTAAACCCTACTAAAATAAACTTAAACTCAAACCATAAAAAACCCTAAACCTTAAACCATAAACACTTAACCATTAACCTTAAACCCTAAATAAAACCTAAAACCCTAAACCTTAATTTAAACCATAAACCCTATACCCTAAACCCTACAACCCTAAACCCTAAACCCTAAACCTTAAAACCCAAACCCTAAACCCTAAACCCAAAACCCTAAAATCCTAAAAACCTAAACATAAACTAAATAAAACCTAAAAATAAAATAAATAAAAAAACCTAAACCTAAATAAAATAAAAAATAAGCTAAAATAAAAACCTAAACTAAAACATAAACTTAAACCAAAACCTAAACTAAAAATAAAAATAAAATAAAAAAAATAAACTAAAATAAAATAAATAAAAACCTAAACTAAAATAAAAAATAAAATAAACCTAAAAATTAAAATGCTAAATAAAATAAAACTCAAATGTAAAATAAAAATAAAATAAACCAAAAATATAATAAAATAAAAAGTAAATAAAAACCTAAACCTAAAAAATAAACTTTAAAATAAATAAAAAATAAAACTACCCTAAACTAAAAAAAAACCTAAACCTAAAATAAATAAAATAAAATAAACCTAAACATAAACTATAATAAACTAAACTAAAATAAATAAAACCTAAACTTAAACTTAAAATAAACTAAACCTAAACTCTAAACAAAATAAAACAATTAAACTAAAAATCTAAACATAAACAAAAAATAATACTTAAAAATAAACCTATAATAAAACCTAAAACTTAAACCTAAAATAACAAAATAAAAGATAAACATAAACCTAAAACTAAAAAATAAAAAATAAACCTAAAAAATAAAAATAAACTAAACTAATAAATAAATATAAACCTAAACCTAAACCTAAAATAAAATAAAATAAAAAAAAACCTAAATCAAAATTAATAAACAACTAAATTAAAAAAAACCTAAATAAATAATAAAACCAAAATAAATAAAAGATAAACTAAATAAACCTAAACCTACTAGTTTACTTACTTTCAAAAAAAACCCTAAAATCTAAATACTAAACCCTAAACCTTAAACCGCAAATCCTAAACCCTAAACTTTAAACCCTAAACCCTAAACCCTAATCCTACAACCCTAAACCGTAAACCCTAAACCCTTAACCATAAACCCTAAACCCTAAACCCTAAACCCTAAAACCAACAACCCTAAACCCTAAAAACATAAAAACCTAAACCTAAACTAAATAAAACCTAAAAATAAAATAAATAAAAAAACCTAAACCTAAATAAAATAAAAAATAAACTAAAATAAAAACCTAAACTAAAACATAAACCTAAACCAAAACCTAACCTAAAAATAAAATAAAATAAAAAATAAAAACTAAACTAAAATAAATAAATAAAAACCTAAAGTAAAATAAAAAAATAAAATAAACCAAAAAATTAAAATCCTAAATAAAATAAAACCCAAATGTAAAATAAAAATAAAATAAACTAAAAATATAATAAAATAAAAAGTAAATAAAACCTAAACCTAAAAAATAAACCTAAAAATAAATAAAAAATATAACTAAAGTAAACTAACAAATACCTAAACCTAAAATAAATAAAATAAAATAAACTTAAACCTAAACTATAACAAGCTAAACTAAAATAAATAAAACCTAAACCTAAACTTAAAATAAACTAAACCAAACCCTAAACTAAAATAATAAAATAAACTAAAAAAATAAACCTAAACCTAAACAAAAAAATAATCTTAGAAATAAACCTATAATTAAAACCTAAAACATAAAAATAAAAAAATAGAATAAAAAGATAAACATAAACCTAAAAATAAAAATAAACTAAAATAAAAATAAGCGTAAACCTAAACCTAAACCTAAACCTAAATAAAAACTAAAATAAAAAACCTACATCAAAATAAATAAACCTAAAATAAATAAACTAAACTAAATTAAAAAAAATAAACCTAAGAAAAATTAATAAAATAAAATAAAATAAAATAAATAAAAGATAAATTAAATAAACCTAAACCTATCAATTTACTTAATTTCAAAAAAAAACAAAACCCTAATCCCAAAATACTAAACCGTAAACCCTAAACCCCAAAACCTAAACCCTAACCTATAAACCCTAAAACATAAAACTAACCCTAAACCCTAAACCCTAATCCTACAACCCTAAATCATAAACCCTAAACCCTAAACCCTAAACCCTAAATTAACCCTTAACCCTAAACCTTAAACCCTAAACCCTAAACCCTAAACCATAAACCCTAAACTTAACCTAAACTCTAAACTAACCCTAAACCCTAAACTCTAAACTAACCCTAAACCATAATCCTTAAAGTTTAATCCTAAAGTTTAAAGTTTAAAGTTTAAACCTAAACTCCAAACCCTAAACCTTAAACTAACTTAAACCCTGTTAACCTAAACTATAAAACTAAACCCTAAAGAAACAGAATTAAAGCTCTAGAACCTAAACCCTAAACCCTAAACACTAAACCCTAAACCCTAAACCCAAACCATAACCCTAAACCCTAAACCCTCAATCCTAAAACCCTAAACACTAAACTCTAAACTAACCCTAAACCCTAAAAAGCCTTAAACATAAATCCCAAAGCCTAAATCTAAACCCTAAACTAAACTTAAACCCTGAGCTAACCCTAAACCTTAAACTATAAACCCTAAATCATAAACCCTAAAAACCCTAAAACCTAAAGCCTAAACACTAAACCCTAAAACCTAAATCCTAAACCCTAAACCCTGATCCCTAATCCTAATTTCTAAACCCTAAAAGCATAAAACCTAAAACCTTAAACTCTAAACCCTAAGCCTAAACCCTAAACTCTAAAATTAACCCTAAATCCTAAACCCAAAAACACTAAACTTACAACCCAAAACCCTAAATTGTAAAACATACAACCCTAAACCCTAAACCCTAAACCCCAAACCCAAAACTATAAACCCTAAAAACCTAAAAAGAAATAAACCTAAACTAAATAAAAGCAAAAATAAATTAAATAAAAAACCTAAACTTGAACATAAAAAAATAAAATAAAATAAAAAATAAAGATAGAACTATAATAAAATAAATAAAAACCTAAACTAAAATTAAAAAATAAAATAAACTTAAAAATAAAAAATCTAAATAAAATAAAACTAAATGTAAAATAATAAATTAAAACCTAAAATAAAATAAAAATAAAATAAATAAATAAATAAAACCTAAATAAAATAAAACTAAACTTAAAATAAAATAAAATAAACCCAAAATAAAATAAAATAAAATAATAACTAAATAAAAACCTAAACCTAAAAAATAAATGTGAAAATAAAACCTAAAAATAAATAAAAAATAAAACCTAAACTCTAAACTAGAAAAAAAACTTAAACCAAAAAATAAACAAAATAAAATAAACCTAATTCTAAATAAAATAAATAAAACCTAAACCTAAACCTAAACTAAACTAAACCTAAACCCTAAACTAAATAAAATAAGCTAAACTAAAAAAAACATAAACCTAAACTAAAAAATAAAACCAAAAAAATAAACCCAAATGAAAACCTAAACCTTAAGCTAAAAAAAAAAAATAAAACCTAAACCTAAACCTAAAAATAATAAGTAAAACCTAAACCTCAAAAATAAAATAAAAATAAAAATAAACTAAAAAATAAAAATAAACCTAAACCTAAATAAAAAATATAAACTAAAATAAAAACCTTAAACTAAAATAAATAAACTTAAAATAAATAAAGTAAACTAAAGGAAAATAAAAATATTTAAAAAACTAAACTAATTAAAAAATAAACCAAATAAACCTAACCTGCCAGTTTACTTAATTAAAAAAAAACACAAAATCCTAAATCCTAAGCTATAAACCCTAAACCCTAGAACTAACCATAGAAACTAAACCCTAAACCTACAACCCTAAACCCTAAATCCTTGAAATCCCTAAACCTAAAACACTAAACCATAAACCCTAAATTCTGAACTAACCCTAAACCCTAAACCTTAAACTAACCCTGAGCCCTAAACCCTAAACCCTAAAAAACCCTTATCTTTAAACCCTAAACCCTAAAAGCATAAACCCTAAAATCCTACACCCGAAACCCTAAATCCTAAACCTTAAACCCTAACCATAAACCCTAAACCCTAAACCTCAAACCCTCAACCTAAACCTAAAGTTACTAAATAAATTAAGAAATAAACCTAAACCATAAACCTAAACACTAAGAATGGGAAGAACCTTGACGACATGAACATCACCGTCAACCAGCCTGATCTAGCTGAGGAATTGGAGGTGGAGGTAATTGGTGGTGGGGGGATTTAGAGGTGCCGCTGGATATAAAGGTGGTGGTCGAAAGCAGTGGTGGTTCTAGAGGCATGAGAAGCGCTGGAGGTTAAAGCCATGGTGGTGGCGGAGGAAGAGATTGGGGATATGATGGTGGATCTCGCAATTGGAGGGGTCACGGTGGTTCTGATGGGAACTGGAGAAACTGAAAAATGACCTATCCGATCTACTGCTTATGGAATAGTCTCTTCATAGTAGACACGATTCTAATTATCTAGGGTTTTTGATTTTATATATGCATGCACATTTTTTACTTATGTCGTCACTTGTGTCATAGAAAACTTGGTGTGCTACTATGCTGATGAAATCGAAAAGATGAAATGTTGAATCTAAATTTGTTCTCCGTTAAAAAAAAATTAAAAACCCTAAACCCTAAACTAAAACCTAAACCCTAAACCTAAAACCTAAAGCCTAAACAATAAACCCTAAACCCTAAAACCCTAAACCCTAAATCTTAAACCCTAAACCCTAAATGCTAAACCCCAAACCCTAAAGCCTAAACCCTAAACCCTAAACCTAAACTTAAAATAAACTAAACCTAAACCTAAACCTAAACTAAATAAAATAAAATAAACTAAAAATAAACCTAAACCAAAACAAAAAAATAGAAATTAAAAATTAACCAAAAATAAAAACCAAAAATCTAAAACTAAAAAAATTAAATAAAAACATAAAATTAAACCTAAAAGAAAAAAATAAGACTTAAACCTAAAAAAAAAATTAACTAAAAAACAAACCTAAACTAAACCTAAACATAAAAAATAAAATAAAATAAAAAACTTAAACTAAAATAAATAAACTAAACTAAATAAAAATAAAAATAAACATAAATAATAAACTAAACTAAATAAAAATAAATAATAAACTAAACTAAATAAACCTACACCTATATGTTTACTTAATTTAAATAAAAAAATCTTAAACCCTAAAGCCTAAATAGTATACTCTAAACCCTAAACCCAAACCCTAAACCCTAAACCCTAAAACCCTAAACTTTAAAACCTTAACCCTAAACCCTAAACCTTAAAAACCTAAAAACCTAAACTTCAACTAAATAAAACCTAAAAATAAAATATATAAAAAAACCTAAACCTAAATAAAATAAAATAGCTAATAAAAATAAACAAAGTAAAATAAATAAAACTAAACTAAATTAAAAAAAATAAACCTAAGAATAAAAAACATAAATAAAATAAAAACTAAACATAAAATAATAATAAAATATACTTAAAATAAAAAAAAATAAAAGCTAAATAAAAACCTAAACATAAAAAATAAACCTAAAACTAAATAAAAATAAATAAAACCTATACCCTAAACTAAAAAAATAACCAAAATGGAATAAAAGTAAAATAAATAAAAGAAATTAAACCTAAACCTAGACCTAAACTAAAATAAACTAAAATAAATAAATAAAACCTAAACTTAAAAATAAAATAAACAAAACCTAAACCTAAACTAAATAAAATAAAATTATCCTAAACCTAAACTAAAAAATTAAACCCAAAAATAAACCTAAAATAAAAGCTTAAACCCTAAACCTAAAAAAAAGCTAAACCTAAAGCTAAAAGTTAAAAACAAACCCTACACCTAAAAAATAAAATAAAAATAAAACTCAACTAAATAAATAAACCTAAACCTAAACCTAACCCTAAAAAAATAAAATAAAATAAAAAACCTAAAGTAAAATAAATAAATCTAAAATAAATAAACCAAACTAAATAAGTATAAAATAAACCTATAAAAAAAAATTAAAATAAACTAAAGTAAATAAAAATAAACTAAATAAACCAAATAAACCCTAAACCATAAATGTTAAGCCTGAAACATTAAACCTACAACCCTAAACCCTAAAAATCCCAAAAAAACTCTAAACCCTAAACCCTAACCCTAAATAATTACCCTTAAAAGAATAAACCCTAAAACCTTAAACCCTAAATCCTAAACCCTAAACCCAAACCCTAAACAATAAACCCCAAACCCCAAACCCTAAACATAAACCTAAAGTAACTAAATAAATTTAAAAATAAATCTAAACTCTAAAACCAAATAAACCTAAACCTAAACCTAACCCCTAAGAATGGACAGAACCTTGACGGCAGGAACATCATCGTCAACCAAACTCAGTGTAGATCTGGCAGTGGAGGTGAAGGCAGATGTGGCAGTTATCATAGTTGTGGGGGGTGGGGAGGAGGTGCCGGTGCATATTGAGGTGGTGGTCTGAAAGGCAGTGGTTATGGAGGCGGAAGAGAAGGAGGTTACAACCATGGTGGTGATGGGGGGAGAGATTAGGGATATGATGGTAGATCCCGTTGGTCGAGAGGCCAAGGTGTTTCTGTTGGGAACTAAAGAAACTGAAGAACAACCGATCCAATCTATTGCTTATGGAAATGTTTTTTGAGAGAGGTTCTAGTTATCTAGGGTTTTATTTACCCCATGTGCTCATTATTTTCTATCATCGCTTTCATCTTAGAAAACTTGGTGTTACTTGGTTGATGAAATCAAAGAAGAAATGTTGAATCAATTTATTCTCTAATAAAAAAACAAAAACCTTAAACCCTAAATCCTAAAAACCCTAAACCTTAAACCCAAAATCCAAAACCCTAAAACCCTAAACCCTAAACCCTAAACCATAAACCCTAAACCATAATACCTAAACCCTAAACCTTAAACCATAAACACAGAAAAAATCCTAAATCCTAAACCCCAAAACCTAAACCATAAACTCTAAACCCTAAACTAAACCTAAACCCAAAACCTAAAGCTAAAACTTAAACCTAAACTAATAAAACATGAAAAATAAGGAATAAAAAGCCTAAACCAAAAATAAAAAATAAAATAAAATAAAAACATAAACTAAAACTTAAACCTAAACTAAACCTAAATTTAAACCTAAACCTAAAAAAAAAAAAAAATTAAACTAAAATAAAATAAATAAAAATCTAAGATAAACTAAAAAATATAAAACCTAAAAATAAAAAACCTAAATAAAATAAAACATAAACATAATATAAAAATATAATAAACCTAAAATAAAATAAAATAAAAATAAAATGAAAACCTAACCTAAATAATAAACCCAAAAATATAACCTAAAAATAAATAAAAAATAAAATCTAAACCCTAAACTAAAAAATAAAAACCTAAACCAAAAATTTAGATAAAATAAACATAAACTTAAACTAAAATAAACTAAACAAAATAAATAAAACCTTAACCTAAACCTAAAATAAACTAAACCTAAACCTAAACCTAAACTAAATAAAATAAAATAAACTGAAAAAATAATAAAAACCTAAACAAAAAAATAAAACCAAAAAAATAAACCTAAAATAAATACCTAAAACCTAAACCTACAAAAATAAAATAAAAAAACCTAAACCTAAACCAAAAATATAAAATAAAATCTAAACCAAAATAAAAATAAAATAAATAAACAAAAAAAATAAACATAAACTTAAACCTAAACCTTAAAATAAACTAAAATAAAAATCCTAAACTAAATTAAAAAAACATAAAATAAATAAACTAAACTAAATAAATCTAATCCTACAAGTTTACTTAATTTAAAAAAAAAACCCTAAATCTTAAACTCTAAACCTTAAACACAAAATCCTAAACCCTAAACTCGAAACCATAAACCCTAAAACAAACCCTAAGCTCTAACACTAAACCCTAAACCCTGAACCCTAAACTAACCCTAAACCCTAAACTCTAAACCTTGAACAACAAACCATAACACTAACCCTAAATCCTAAACCCTAAACCTTAAAGCCTAAAACCTTGAACCTTAAACCCTAAACTAACATTATACCCAAAACTATAAATTAAAGCCTAAAGTTTAAACCTAAACCCAAAAACCTAATAACCTAAACCTAAACTAAAAACCTAAAACACAAAGTAATCACTAAACTAAACTAAACCTAAACTAAAAACTCAAACCTAAAATACTAAACCTAAAACTTAAACCTAAACCTAAACCTAAACTCAACTTAAACTTAAACCTAAACTAAACCTAAACCCTAAATCTTGAACCTAAACCTAAACTCAAGTTCTAAACATAAACCCATCCTAATTAAAACTATATCATAAACCTAAACCTTAAACTCCTAAAATAAACCTAAACTTTAAACCTAAACTCCTAAACTTAAAATAAACTCTAAACTATATAACTAAGCAAACCTAAATCAATTTAAACCTAAACACTAAACTTAAACTTAAACTAAACTTAAACCTAAACTTAACCTAAACTAAACTAACCCTAATCCCTAAACCCCAAAAATTGTAAACCGTAAAGCCTAAATACTAAACCCAGAACCTAAAACCCTAACCCTAAAATGCTAAACCCTAAAACTCTAAACCCTAAACTTTAAACCCTAAATACAAACCTTAAACCCTAATACTAACCATAAACCCTAAACCATAAACTTCAACACTAAACCCTAAATAATAAACCCTAAAACCTAAACCCTAAAGCCAAAACCCTCAACCTTAAACACTAAAACCCAAAACCCTAAACCCTAAACCCTAAACACTAAATCATAAAACTTAAAACCTTAGACCCTAAACCCTAAATCCCTAAAAACATAAACCTAAACTAAATAAAACCTAAAAATAAAAGAAATAAAAAACCTAAATCTAAATAAAATAATAACCTAAACATAAACCTAAACCTAAAAATATAATAAAATAAAAATAAAAAGTAAACTAAAATAAACTAAATAAAAACATAAACTAAACTAAATAATAAAATAAACCTAAAAAAACCTAAATAAATTAAAAACTAAACATAAAATACAAAATAAAATAAAACTAAAATAAAACCTAAATAAAATCATGAACCTAAAAAATAAACCTAAAAATAAATAAATAAGAAAAACCTAAACCTTAAACTAAAAAAAATCTAAACTTAAAATAAACATAAACCTAAATTAAAATAAACTAAACTAAAAAAAATAAAACTTAAACCTAAACCCTAAATTGTAAACCCTAAACCATAAACCCTGACACTAACCCTAAATCTTAAACCCTAAACCCTAAATCCTATAACCTTAAACCTTAAACCCAAACTCCTAAAACTAAAAAACCCTAAACCCTAAACCTAAAACCTAAATCTAAAGTTTAAACCTGCTCTAAACCCTAAATCTAATTAATAAACCTAATCCTAAACCCTAAAATCCCAAAACCCTAAAGTATAAACACTAAAACCATAACTAACCCTAAACCTTAAACCTTAAAACACTAAACCTAAAATCAAACCCTAAATTTAAACCCTAAACTTAACCCTAAACCTTAAACTAAACTAAACTATAAATCTAATAAACCTTAAAACCCTAAACCTTAAAACCTAAGCTCAAATCAAACTAAAAAAATGATAAACCTAAACCTAAAACTAAACCCAAAGCTCTAAACTAAATCTTAACCCTAACTTAAACATAAACCTTAAACTAAAGTAACCTGTAAACCTTAAATAAAACACTTTCAAACACTAAACCTAAATCCTAAACCCTAATCTAACCCTAAACCTCTAAACCCTAAACTAAACCTAAACACCTTAAACCCTAAAGCCTAAACTTAAAACCCTAAACTAAACTAACCTTAAATGCTAAACCCTAAACTCTAAACCCTAAACATAAACACTAAACTCTAAAACTAACCCAAAACCATAAACCCTAAAGCCTAAACCCTAAACCCTAAACCCCTAAACCCTAAACCCTAAATCCTAAACCCTAAACCATAAAACCTACAACCTTAGACCCCAAACCATAAACCCCTAAGAATGTAAACTTAAATTAAATAAAACATTAAAAAATAATAAATAAATAACCTAAATCTAAATAAAATAATAACCTAAACTTAAACTTAAACATAAAAAAAACTAAAACTAAATTAAAATAAAATAAATAAAAACCTAAAATAAACTAAAAAAGAAAATAAACATAAAAATTAAAAACTTAAATAAACTAAAAATTAAACATAAAATAAAAATAAAATAAAATAAAAACTAAAAAAAGTACTAAACCTAAAAAGAAACCTAAAAATAAATAAAAAAATAAAACTTAAACCTTAAACTAAAAAAAACCAAACCCTAAACTCTAAACCCTAAACCCTAAACCCTAAAACCTATAACCCTAAACCTTAAACCCTAAACCCTAAACCCTAAACCCTAAACCTTAAACCCTAAACCAATAAACTTAAACGTTAAACCCTAAAACCTAAAAACCTAAACCTAAACTAAATAAAACCTACAAATAAAATAAATTAAAAACCTAAACTTAAATAAAATAAAATAAAATAATAATAAAAACCTAAACTAAAACCTAAACATAGACCTAAACCTAAAAGTAAAAATAAAATTAAATAAAGTATAAAAATTAAACTAAAACAAAATAAATTAAAACCTAAACTAAATTAAAAAAATAGAATAAACCTAAAAAAACTAAATGTAAAATAAAAATAAAATTAACCAAAAATAAAATCAAATAAGAACAAAATAAAAGCCTAAACCTAAGCAATAAACCCAAAAATAAAACATAAAAATAAATAAAAAATAAAACCTAAACCCTAAACTAAAAAAAAGCCTAAACCTAAAATAAAAATAAAATAAACCTAAACCTAAACTTAAATAAAATAAACTAAAATAAATAAAACCTAAACCTCAACCTAAACCTAAAGCTAAACTAAATAAAATAAAATAAATGAAATAGAAACCTAAACCTAAAAATAAATCTAAAATAAAAACCTAAAACCTAAACCTTAAAAAAAAACCCTAAACCTAAACCTAAAAATAAAAGTAAACTAAAAAAAAAATGTAAACCTAAACCTAAACCTAAAAATAAATAAAAAAAACAAAACATAAACTAAAATAAATAAACATAAATTGAAAATTAACCTAAATAAAATATAAAATAAACTAAATAAACTAAACTTATTGTTTTTAATTTTAAAACCTTAAACCCTAAACCCTAAACCCTAAACCCTAAAAAACCCTTTTACCCTAAACCTGAAACCTTAAACCCAAAACTAACCCAAAATCATAAACCCTAAGCACTAAACTATAAACCCTAATTAAACCCTAAACCCTAAACCCTAACCCTAACCCTAACCCTAAACCCGAAAGTCTAAAGCCTAACCCTAAAACCATAAACCTAAACCCTAAAATACTTTATAAACCTAAACTATAAAACTAAACTAAAGCTAAAAATAAACTTAAACCTTAATCTAACTAAACCTGTTAACCTAAATCCTAAACTACAAACCTTAAACACTAAAGAAACATTAAACCTAAAACTTAAATATAACTAAACTAAACCTAAACCTAACTTAAACCAAATAAACTTAAACTTAAACCTAAACTAAACCTAAATACTAAACTAAACTTAACTTAAAACTTAAACTCAAACCTAAACGTAAACCTAAACATAAACTAATCCTAAACCCTAAACCTAAACCTAAACCTAAACCTAAACCCTAAAACCTAAACCTAATAAACCTAAACCCAAACTAAACCTAAACCAAACCTAAAACCTAAACCCTAAACACTAAACTAAACCTAAACTAAACCCTAAACCCTAAAACCTAAAAACCTAAACCTAAACCAAATAAAACCTAAAAATAAAATAAATAAAAAAACTTAAACATAAACCTAAAAATAAAATAAAATAAACTATAAAAATGAATTAAAATACAATAAATAAAAACTTAAACTAAACTATAAAAATAATATAAACCTAAGAATAAAAACCTAAATAAAATAAAAACTAAACTGAAAATAAAAATAAAATAAACCTAAAATAAAATAAATTAAAAATTAAATGAAAATGTAAACCAAAAAAATAAACCTAAAAAGAAAACCTAAAAATAAATAAAAACTAAAACCTAAACCCTATATTAAAAAAAAAACCTAGACCTAAAATAAAAATAAAATAAACAAAATGAAATAAACCTAAACCTAAACAAAAGAAACTAAACTAAAATAAAAAATTGAAACCTAAACCTAAATTAAACCTAAACCCTAAACTAAATAAAATAAAATAAACTAAAAATAAACCAAAACCTAAAGTAAAAAAATAATACCTAAAACCTAAACTAAATGAAACTTGAAAATAAAATAAATAAAAAAACTTAACTATAAATAAAAATAAAATAAAATAAAATAAAAACATGAACTGCAACCTAAACCTAAACATAAACCCAAAAAGAAAATAAAACAAAAAATGAAAACTAGACTAAAATAAAATAAATAAAAACATAAACTAAACTAAAAAAATAAAAAACATAAATAAAATGAAAACAAATCCTAAAATTAAATTGAAATAAAGCTAAAAAAATAAAATAAAAACTAAATAAAAACCTAAACCTAAAAAATAAACCCTAAACCTTAAACTAAAAAATAAAACCTAAACCAAACATAGAAATAAAATAAACCTAAACTAAAATAAACTAAACTAAAATAAATAAAACCTAAACCTAAACCTAAAATAAACTAAACCTAAACATAAACCTAAACTATATAAAATAAAATAAACTAAAATAAACCTAAACCTAAACTAAAAAATAAAACCTAAAATTAAACCTAAAAAAAAAACTTAAAACCTAAACCTAAATAAATAAAAAATACCTAAACCTAAACCTAAAAAAAATAAAACCTAAACCTAAAAAATAAAATAAAAATAAAACTAAATTAAAAAAATAAACATAAACCTAAACTTAAACATAAAAAATAAACTAAAATAAAAAAACTAAGCTAAAATTAATAAACTAAATTAAATAAATTAAAGTAAAAGAAAAAAATAAGCCAAATTCAAAAAAAAATGAAATAAGCAAAAATAAATAAAAAGTAAACTAAATAAACCTGAACCTACTAGTTTACTTAATTAAAAAAGACCCTAACCCTAAACCCTAAACCCTAAAATTAACCCTAAACATACAACCCTAAATCCTAAACCCTAAATCCTAAACCTATAACCCTAAACCTACAACACTAAACCCTAAACCCTAAACACTAAACTAACCCTAAACCATAAATAAAAAAAGTAAACAAAAATTAAAAACACCCTAATCCTAAACCCTAAACCTTAAAATAAACCCTAAACCCTAAACCCTAAAATAAACCCTAAACCCTAAACCATAAAACCTACAACCCTAAATCCTAAACACTAAACACCAAACCATAAACCCAAAACCCTAAACCCTAAACCCTAAAACCTAAAACTTAAAAACCTCAAAACCTAAACCTAAACTAAATAAAACCTAAAAATAAAATAAAATAAAACAACTTAAACCTAAATATAAAATAAAAACTAAACGTAAGATTAAAAATAAAATAAAATAAAATAAAATAAAATAAAATTAAATAAAAACCTAAACCTAAAAAATAAACCAAAAAATAAAACCTAAAAATAAATAAATATTAAACCTAAAATATAAACTAAACCTAAAAAAAAAAAAAACAAAATAAACCTAAACCTAAACTAAAATAAACTAAACTAAAATAAATAAAACCTAAACCTAAACCTAAATTAAACTAAACCTAAACTATAAACTAAATATAATAAAATAAATTAAAAATAAACCTAAACCTAAACTAAAAAATAAAATCTAAAAATAAACCTAAAATAAAACCTAAAACCTAAACCTAGAAAAATAAAACAAAAACCTAAACTTAAACCTAAAAATAAAAAATAAAGCCTAAACCTAAAAAAATAAGATAAAACCTAAACTTAAACCTAAAAAGAAAAAATAAGCCTAAATGTAAAAATAAAATTTAAAAAAAAACTAAACTTAAAAATAAACATAAACCTAAACCTAAAAAATAAATTGAAATAAAAAATGTAAACTAAAATAAATAAACCTAAAATAAATAAACTAAACTAAATAAAAATATAAATATAAAATAAACTAAAATAAGTAAAAAATAAACTAAATAAACTTAAACCTATGAGTTTTCCTAATTTTTCAAATAAAACCTAAACCCTAAGCCCGAAACCCTAAACCTTATATCCCAAAGTCCTAAACCCTAATCCCTAAACCCTAAAACTAACCCAAAACCCTAAACCCTAAACCTACAACCCTAAACCCTAAACTCTAAATAAAAAAATAGAAAAAATTAAAAAAACCCTAACCCTAAATGCAAAACCCTAAACCCAAAACCCTAAACTTGAAACCCTAAAACCATAAACCATAAACCCTAAACCCTAAACCCTAAAACCTACAACCCTAAACCCTAAGAAGCTAAAAACCTAAACCAAAACAAAATAAAAAATATAAATATAAATATAAACAAAAACCTAAACCTAAACCTAAACCTAAAAAGAAAATAAAATAAAATAAAACTAAACTCAACTAATATAAATAAAAACCTAAATTAAACTAAAAAATAAAACCTAAATATAATAAAAACTAAACCTAAAATAAAAACAAAATAAACCTAAAATAAAACAAAATAAAAACAAAATAAAAACCTAAAATAAATAAAAACTAAAACTTAAACCTTAAACCAAAAAATATAACTTAACCTAAAATAAAAATAAAATAAGCCTAAACTTAAACCTAAACTAAAATAAATAAAACCTAAACCTAACCTAAACCTAAACTTAAAGCTAAAATAAATAAAATAAAATAATTAAAATAAACCTAAACCTAAACTAAAAAATAAAACCTAAAATAAAAACCTAAGGCTAAAGAAATAAAATAAAAACCTAAATTAAACCTAAAAATAATAAAATAAAACCTAAACATGAAAATAAATTAAAATAAAATAAAATAAAATAAACCTAAACATAAACCTACTAAAAATAAACTACAATAAAAAAACCTATACTAAAAAATAAACTAAAATAAATAAACTAAACTAAAAAATAAATAAACCTAAAATAAATAAACTAAACTAAATAAAAATAAAAAATAAACCTACATAAAAATAAAAAGTAAAATAAACTAAAATAAATAAAAAATAAACTAAATAAACCTAAACCTACTAGTTTACTTAATTTTTTAAAAAAACCATAAACCCTAAATCCTAAACCCTAAAACCCAAAACCCAAAACCCAAAACCCTAAACACTAAACCTACAACCCTAAACCCTAAACCCTAAACCCTAACCCTAAACCCTAAACCCTAAAAGAATAAACCCTAAAACCCAAAACCTAAAACCCAAAACCCAAAACCCTAAACCTTAACCCTAAACCCTAAACCCTAAACCCCAAACCCTAAACCTATAGCTAAAGTAACTAAATAAATTAAAAAGTAAACCTAAGCCATAAAACTTAATAAACCTATACCTAAACAAACCCTAAGAATGGGCAAACCTTGAGGGCGTGAACATCGTCAAGCTCACTCTAGATGTAAGTGGAGCAAAGTGGATGTGGCTATTATCATAGTTGTGGTGGGGGATCTGGAGGTTTAGGTGGATATGGAGGAGGTGGTTAGAGCAATGGCAGTTATGGAAGTGGGTGGAATGATGAAGGTTACAGTAATGGTGGTGGCAGAGGAAGAGATTGGGGATATGATGGTGGATTTCGCTACTCGAGAGGCTGTGGTTGTAGGGGAACTAGAGAATTGAAGAATGGTTGATTTGATCTACCGCCATGGAACTGTGTCTTTACACTACAGATCTGTGGTTTTATATTTTTGCTAAGAGTGCCCATTTTTTATCTGTGTCACACTTGTGTAGAAAACTTATGTTATATGGTTGTTGAAATTGAAAAGAAGAAATGTCGAATCTGAATTTATTCTTTCTTAAAAAAAAAACCTAAAACCATAAACTAAAACTTGAACATTAAACCTAAAATGTAAACGTTAAACCATAAAACCCCTAAACCCAAAAGCCTAAATCATAAACCCTAAACCCTAAAACCTAAACCCTAATCCCTAAATCCTAAACCCTAAATGAAAAAAAAAATCCTAAACCCTAAACCCTAAACCCCAAACCTTAAAGCTTGTACTAATTCTAAACCCTAAACCTAAACTCTAAACCTTAAACCAAGTACTAATCCTAAACCCTAAACCCTAAACCTAAACCCTAAAAAGCTAAAAACCTAAACCTAAACTAAATAAAACCAAAAAATAAAATAAATAAAAAAACCTAAACCAAAATAAATAAAAAATATAATAAAATAAAAGCATAAATTAAAACCTAAACCTAAACCTAATAAGAAAATAAAATAAAAAAATTAAAATTTAATTTAATTAAAATAAATAAAACCTAAACTAAACTAATAAATCAAAACCTAAATAAATAAAACTAAACTTAAAATAAAATAAAATAAACTTAAATTAAAATAAAATAAAAACTAAATAAAAACTTAAACCTAAAAAACAAACCTTAAAATAAAACCGAAAATAAATAAATCCTAAACCCAAAACTAAAAAAAGCTAACCTAAAATAAAAATAAAATAAACCTAAATCTAAACTAAAAAATAAAACCTAAAATTAAACATAAAATTAAAACCTAAAACCTAAACCAAAAAAATAAAATAAAAACCTAAACCTAAACCTAAAACTAAAAATACAGCCTAAACCTAAAAAATAAAATAAAATAAAAGCTAAACTAAAAAATAAACTAAACTTAAAAAATAAGGAAAATAAAAGCCTAAACTAATATAAATAAACCTAAAATAAATAAACTAAACTAAATAAAATAAAATAAACCTAAATAAAATAAAATTAAAATAAACTAAAATAAATAAATATAATATAATAAATAAATATAAACCTACTAATTTACTTAGTCTAAAAAAAACCCCAAACCCTAAACCGTAAAACTAACCCTAAACCCTAAACCCTAAACCTACAACCCTAAACCATAAACCCTAAACCCTAAAATCCTATACCCTAAACCCTAAACCCTAAACCCTAAACCCTAAATCTCTAAACCCTAATCCTTAGACCCTAAACCCTAAACCCTAAACCCTAAAACATACAACCCTAAACCCAAAACCCAAAACCCCAAACCTAAACCCTAATCCCCAAACCCTAAATCCTAAAATCTTAAAAACCTAAACCTAAACTAAATAAAACCTAAAAATAATATAATTAAAAAAACATAAACCTAAATAAAATGGAATAAATTAAATAAAATAAGATAAAAACCTAAACTAAAACCTAAACCTAAAAGTAAAATATAATAAAATAAAAAAATCAAAATGAAACTAAAATAAAATAAATAAAACCTAAACTAAACAAAAAAATAAAATAAACCTAAAAATAAGAAACTTAAATAAAATAAAACTTAAACATAAAATAAAAATAAAATAAAATAAAATAAAAACCTAAACCTAAAAAATAAAACTAAAAATAAAAATTAAAATAAATAAAAATTAAAAATTAATCCCTAAACTCAAAAAAGAACCTAAACCTAAAATAAAAAAAATAAAATAAACATAAGCCTAAACTAAAATAAACTAAACTAAAATAAATAAAACTTAAAATAAACTGAAGAATAAAAAACCTAAATAAAATAATAACTATATAAAAAATAAAAAAAATAAACCTAAAATAACCCTAAAATAAAATAAAATAAAAACTAATTAAAATCCTAAACCTAAAAAAATAAAACATAAACCATAAACTAAAAAAAATATGAACATAAAATAAAAATGAAATAAACAAAATAAAATAAACTTAAACCTAAACTAAAATAACCTAAACAAAATTAAAAAAAAATCTAAACCTAAACTAAATGAAAAAAAAATAAAAATAAACCTAAATCTAAACTAAAAAATAAAAGCTAAAAATAAACCTTAAAACTAAACCTAAAACCTAAACTTAAAAATAAAAAAATAAAACCAAACCATAAAAAAGAAATAAAAATAAAACTCAACTAAAAATAAACCTAAACCTAAACATAAACCTAAAAAATAAACTAAAATAAAAAACCTAAACTAAAATAAATAAACTAAACAAAATATAAATTAAAAATAAAAAATAAAATAAACTAAAATATATAAAAAATAAACTAAATAAACCTAAACCTGTTGGTTTACATAATTTTTTAAAAAAAACCTAAACACTAAACCCTAAAAATGTCAACCCTAAAGCTTAAACACTAAACCCTAAACCCTAAACCCTAAACTCTAGTCCCTAACCCTAAGCCCTAAACCCTAAAACCCTAAACCCTAAAACCATAAACCCTGAAACCCTAAAAACCTAAACCTAAATTAAATAAAACCTAAAAATAAAATAATAAAAAAAACTAAACCTAAATAAAACAAAAAATAACATTAAAATAACCTAAACTAAAACCTAAACATAAACCTAAAAAAAAACTAAACTAAAAAATAAACATAAACCTAAACCTAAACCTTAAAAATGAACTAAAATAAAAAAGCTAAACTAAAATAAATAAACATAAAATAAATAAACTAAACTAAATAAAAATAAAAAAATAAACCTAAATAAAAATAACACATAAAAAATAAACTAAATATACTAAATAAACCTAAACCATCCAGTTTAATTTTTTTTAAAAAAAACTTTAAACCCTAAATCCTAAACCCTAAACCTTAAACCCTAAACACTAAACCCTAAACCTACAACCCTAAACCCTAAACCCTATGCCCTCAACATTAAAAGCATAAACCCTAAAACTTAATCCCTAAACCCTAAACTCTTAACCCTATAACCTAAACCCTAAGCCTAAACCCTAACCCCTAAACCTCAAACCCTAAACCTAAACCTAAAGTAACTAAATTAATCAAAAAATAAACCTAAACCCAAAAACCTAATAAACCTAAACCTAAACATAAACCCTAAGAATGGGCAGAACCTTGACGGTAGGAACATCACCACAACCAAGGCAAGATCGGAGGCAAAGGCGGCGGCTTATCATAGTGGTGGTGGCGATCTGGAAGTGCGGTGGATATGAGGTGCCGGGTAGGGTTGTCATTGAGGCAGGAGGAGAAACAGAGGTTACAGCCATGGTGGTGGTGAGGGGAGAGATCATAGATATGATGGTGGATCCCACTATTCGAGATGCAGGAGTGGTTCTGATGGGAACTGGAGAATTTGAAAAATTGTGTCTTTATAGTAAAGATAGTTCTAGTTATCTAGGGCTATTGATTTACTCTATGCATGCACATTTTTGTTCTATGCCATCGCTTGTGTCTTAAAAAACTTGCTGTGTTACTTGGTTGATGAAATCAAAAAGAAGAATTATTGAAAATGAAATTATTCTCTATTAAAAATAAAAAAAACCCTTAACCATAAACCTAAAACCTAAACCCTAAACCCTAAACCCTAAACCCTAAAACTATAAACCTTAAACCCTAAATCATAAACACTAAACCCTAAAACCCTAAATCCTAAACCCTAAACCCTAAAACCTAAACACTAAACCTTAAACCTATAACCCTAAACCATAAACCTTAAACAATAAACCATAAACCCTAAGAATAAAAAACTTAGAGAAAATAAACCTAAGAATAAAAAACCAAGATAAAATAAAATCTAAATGTAAAATAAAAATGAAATAAACATAAAATAAATTTAAAATAAAATAAAATAAAAACTAAATAAAACCTAAAAAATAAACCTAAAAATAAAACATAAAAAATAAATAAAATAAAACTAAAATCCTGACTAAAAAAACCTAAACCTAAATAAAATAAAATAAAATAAATAAAATAAACTTAAACCTAAATTAAAATAAACTACATTAAAATAAATAAAACCAAAACATAAACCTAAAATAAACTAAACCTAAATCGTAAACTAAATAAAATAAAATAAACCAAAAATAAACCTAAACATGAACTAAATAAAACCTAAAAATTAAATAAATAAAAAAACCTAAACCTAAATAAAATAAAATGATAATGTAAAATAAAAAACATAAACTACAACCTAAACCTAAACCTAAACCCAAAAAAGAAAATAAAATAAAAAATAAAAACAAAACAAAAAAATAAATAAAAACCTAAACTAAAATAAAAAATAAAAAACCTAAATAAAATAAAAATTAAACCTAAAATAAAAATGAAAAAACCCAAAATAAAATTAAAAAAAAACTAAATAAAAACCTAAACCTAAAAGTATATAAAAAATAAAACCTAAACCCTAAATTATAAATAAAAACCTAAACCTAAAATAGAAATATACCTAAACCAAAACCTAGACTAAAATAAACTAAACTAAAATAAATAAAACCTAAACCTAAAATAAACTAAACCTAAATCTAAACCTAAACTAAATAAAATAAATAAACCTAAAATAAACCTAAACTAAGAAAGAAAACCTAAAAATAAACTGAAAATAAAAAAAAACTAAAAGCTAAACCTAATATAATAAAAAAAACTAAACCTAAACATAAAAAAAAAAATAAAACTTAAACCTAAAAAAGTAAAATAAAAATAAAACTAAAGTAAAAAAATTAACATAAACCTTAACCTAAACCTCAAAAATAAACTAAAATAAAAATGATAAATAAATAAATAATCCTAAATTAAATAAACTAAACTAAATAAAAATAAAAATAAAAAACTAAAATCAAAAGAAAAAATAAAACAAACTAAAATAAATAAAAAATAAACTAAATAAACCTAAACCTATGAGTTTACTTAATTTAAAAAATAAAAAAAATAAAACAAATAAAAAAAATCCTACCCATAAACCCTAAACCGTAAAACTAACCCTAAATCTACAACCCTAAACCTTAAACATTAAACCATAAAACAAACACTAAACCATAAACCCTAATCCTATAACCCTAAACCTACAACACTAAACCATAAACCCTAAACCATAAACTAACCTTAAATCCTAAACCCTAAAACATAAACCCTAAATAAATAAATAAATAATAAATAAAAGAATCCCTAACCCTAACCCTAAACCCTAAAACAAACCCTAAACCCTATATTTTAACCTACAACCCTAAACCCTAAAACCCTAAACCCTAATCCCTAAACCCTAAACCCTAAACCCTAAACTAAACTTAAACCCTAAACCTTAAAACCTATAACCCTAAACCCTAAACTCTAAACCCTAAACCTTAAACCCTAAACCATAAACCCTAAACCCTAAAACTTAAACACTTAAACCTAAATTAAATAAAACCTAAAAATGAAATAAATAAATAAACTTAAACCTAAATAAAATATAAAAAAAATTAAATTACATAAAAACCTAAATTAAAACTTAAACCTAAATGTCAACCTAAACTTAAACCTAAACCTAAACCTAAAAATAAAATAAAATAAAAAATAAAAACTAAACTAAAAATAAATAAATAAAAACTTAAACTAAACTAAAAAATAAAATAAAACTAAAAATAAAAAACTTAAATAAAAAAAACTAAACTTAAGATAATAATAAAATAAAATAAAAACTAACTAAAAACCTAAACTTAAACAATAAACCTAAAAATAAAACCAAAAAATAATAAAAAATAAAACCTAAACCATAAACTAAAATGAACTAAACTAAATTAACTAAAACATAAACCTAAATTTAAATTAAACTAAACCCAAACCCAAAATTAAATAAAATAAAATAAACTAAAAATAAACCTAAAGTTGGCTAAAAAAAACCTAAAAATAAACCTAAAATAGAAACCTAAAACCTAAACCTAAAAAAATAAAATAATAACCTAAACCAAAACCTAAAAATAAAACTTGAACCTAAAAAAATTAAATTAAAAAATAAACATAAACTTAAACCTAAACCTAAAAAATAAACTAAAATAAAAAACCTAAAATAAATAAACTAAACTAAATAAAATAAAAAATTAACCTCAATAAAAATAAAAAATAAAATAAATGAAAATAAATAAATAAAACTAAATAAACCTAGACCTATCAATTTTCTTAATTTAAAAAAAAGCCCTAAACCTTAAACCCTAAACCCTAAACCCTAAATCTTAAACCCTAAACCCTAAACCCATAAACTAACCCTAAACCTAAAATTGTAAACACTAAATTAACCATAACCCTAAACCCTAAACCCTAAAACCTAATCCGTAAACCCTAATCCCTCAAACCCTAAACTGTAAACCCAAAGACCCTAAAACACCCAACCCTAAACCCTAAACACTAAACCCTAAAACCTACACAAACCTTAAACCCTAAACCCTAAAAAGCTAAAAAGCTAAACCATACACTAAATAAAACTTAAAAATAAAATAAATAAAAGAACCTGAAACAAAATAAAATAATAAAATAAAATAATAAAAACATAAACATAAACCTCAACCTAAACTAAAACCTAAACCTAAAAAAAAAAAACTAAAATAAAATAAATTAAAATGTAAACTAAACTAAAAAATAAAAAACCTAAATATATTAAAAACTAAACCTAAAATAAAAATAAAATAAACTTTAAACAAAATAAATTAAAAAATAAATAAATACCTAAACCTAAGAAAAACCTAAAAGTAAAACCTAAAAATAAATAAAAAATAGAACCTAAACCTTAAACTAAAAAAAAAACTAAACCATAAATAAAAATAAAATTTATCTAAACATAAACTAAATTAAATAAAACCTAAACCCTAACCTAAAATAAAGAAAACCTAAACCTAAAGCTAAACTAAATAAAATAAAATAAATTAATAATAAACCTAAAAGTTAAACTAAAAAATAAAACCTAAAAACCTAAAACCTAATAAAATAAAATAAAAACCTAAACCTAAACTTAAAAATAAAAAATAAAACTTAAGCCTAAAAAGCAAAATAAAAATAAAACTAAACTAAAAATTAAACCTAAGTAAAAAACTGAAACTATAATAAATAAACCTAAAATAAATAAACTAAACTAACTAAAAATAAACCTATATAAAAATAAATAATAAATGAAACTAAAATAAACAAAAAAATAAACTACATAAATTAAATAAACCTAAAAAAGAAACCCTAAATCCTAAACTCTGTACCCTAAACCCTAAACCCTAAACCCTAAACTAACCCTAAATGCTAAAACTAAAACCATAAAAAGCTAAAAACCTATACCTAAATAAAATAATACCTAAAATAAAAGAGATAAAAAGACCTAAACCAAAATAAAATAAAAAAATAAAAGAAATAAAAACTTAAATTAAAATCTAAACCTACAAATAAAAAAACAAAACCAAAATAAAATAAATAGAAACCTAAACTAAACTAAAAAAATAAAATACCTAAATAAAATAAAAAAACTAAATCTAAACTAAAATAAAATAAAATAAAAACAAAATAAAAACTGAAATAAAAATAAAAATAATATAAGCCAAAATAAAAATAAAAGATAAAATAAACTAAAATAAATTAAAAATAAACTAAATAAACCTAAACCTACCAGTTTACAAAGTTTAAAAAAAGCTAACCCTAAAGCCTAAACCCTAAACCCCAAATCATAAACTTACATCCCTAAATCGTAAACCCTAAATCATAAAATGCTAAACCCTACACCATAAACCCTAAACCTAAAACTTAAACTATAAACCCTAAATCCTAAAAACTAAAAACTTAAACCTAAACTAAATAAAACCTAAAAAATAAATAAATGAAAAAACCTAAACTTAAATAAAATAATAAAATTAAATTAAATTAAAACCTAAGCTAAAACCTAAACCTAAACCTAAACTTAAACCTAAAAAAATAAAGTAATATAAAAAATAGACACTAAACTAAAATAAAATAAATAAAATCTAAACTAAACTAGAAAAATAAAATAAACTTAAAAATAAATAATTTTTTAAAAAAACATAAAATAAAAAGAAAATAAACCTAAAATAAAATAAAATTAAAACTAAAAAAAACCTAAACCTAAAAATAAAACCTAAATATAAATAAAAAATAAAACCCAAACCACAAACTAATAAAAAACCTAAACCTAAAATAAAAAAATAAAATAAACCAAAACCTAAACTAAAATAAATAAAACCTAAACCTAAACCCCAAACTAAATTAAATAAAATTAACTAAAAATAAAACTCAACTTAAGCTATAAAATAAAACCTAAAAATAAAAATAAAATAAAAAACTAAAACCTAAACCTAAAAAAATAAAATAAAATATAAATCTAAACCAAAAAATAAAAAATTAACCTTAAATCTAAAAAATAAAATAAAAATAAAACTAAACTAAGAAATAAACATAAACTTAAAATATAAACTAAAATAAAAAAACCTAAACTAAAATAAATAAACTTAAAATAAATGAACTAAACTAAATAAAAATAATAATCCTAAATAAAAATTAAAAATAAAATGAACTAAAATAAATATAAAATAAACTAAATTAACCTAAACCTATTTTTTAATTTGAAAAAAAACCCTAAGCATAACCTAGAGTAACTAAATAAAATAAAAAATAATTCTAAACTCTAAAACCTAATAAACCTAAACCTAAACCTAAACCTAAACCCTAAGAATGGCCATAACCTTGATGGTAGGAACATCACCGTCTACTAAGCTTAGTCTATATCCGGTGGTGGAGGCAAAAGCAGGGTGGCGCATCGAAGGTTTGGTGGCATCCGAGGTGTTGGTGGATATGGAGGTGGTGGTCGCAGCAGTGGTGGTTATGGAGGCATGAGGATCTATGGAGGTTACAACCGTAGTGGTGGAGGAGGGGAGAGATTAGGGATAAGATGGTCGATCATACCATAGGGTGTGGTGATGGGAACTAGAAATTGAAGAATGCTCGATCTAATTTAGTGCTTATGGAACATTATCTTTATAGTAGAAATGAATCAAGTTATCTATGGCTTTTGATTTTCTCTATGCATGCTCATTTTTTATCTATGTCATCGCTTGTGTCTTAGGAAATTTAGTGTGTTGGTTGGTGAAATTAAAAAGAAGAAATGTTGAATCTGAATTTATTCCCTATTTAAAAAAAGTAAAAACCCTATACCCTAAACGTAAAACTTAAACCCTAAACCCTAAACCCTAAAACTTAAACCCTGAACCCTAAACCCTAAACCCTAAATCCTAAACCCAAACCCTAACCCTAAACTTTAAACACTAAACCTTAAACCCTAAAACCCTAAACCATAAACCTTGAACTAACCCTAAATCCTAAACCCTAAACCCTAAAAACCCTAATCCTTAAACCTAAACCTTAAACTAACCTTAAAGACGAAGCGAACCCTAAACCCTAAAATCCCTAAACCCTAAAGCCTAAACACTAAACCTTAAACCCTAAACCATATATCCTAAACCTAACCCTAAACCCTAAACCCTAAATCTAAACCCTAAACTCTAAACCATAAACCTTAAACCATAAAAACCCAAAAACCTAAACCTAAACTAAATAAAACCTAAAAGTAAAAAAAAAAAAAACCTAAACCTAAACTTAAAAGAAAATAAAATAATCTAATAAAATAAATTAAATGAGATAAATAAAAACCTAAACTAAACTACAAAAAATAAAATAAAATAAACCTAAGAATAAAAACTAAACATAAAAAATAAATAAAAGAAACCTATAATAAACCTAGAAGAAATTAAAATAAAAATTAAATAAAAACTTAAACTTAAAAAAAAATAAACCTAAAATAAAACCTAAAATTAAATAAAAAATGAAACCTAAACCGTAGACTAAAAAAACCTAAACCTAAAATAAAAATAAAATAAATAATATAAAATAAATTGAAACCTAAACTAAAATAAACTAAACTAAAATAAATAAAACCTAAACTTAAACCTATAATAAACTCAACCTAAACCCTAAACTAAATAAAATAAAAAAAACGAAAAATAAACCTAAACCTAAAAAAAAACATAAAATAAAAACCTAAAACTTAAAATAAATAAAACCTAAAATTAAAATAAATAAAAAAACCTAAACCTAAATATAATAAAAAATAAAATAAAATAAAAACATAAACTACAACTTAAACCTAAACCTAAACCCAAAAAGAAAATAAAATAAAAAATAAAAACTAAATTAAAAAAATAAATAAAAACCTAAAATAAATAAAAAATAAAAAACCTAAATAAAATAAAAAATAAAATTAAAATAAAAATGAAATAAACCTAAAATAAAATAAAATAAAATAAAAACTAAATAAAAACCTAAACCTAAAAAATAAAACCAAAAAAAAAATAATAAAAATAAAACCTAAACTCAAAACTAAAAAAAAATTTAAACCTAAAATAGAAATATTATAAATTAAATCCCAAACTAAAATAAATATAACCTAAACCTAAACCTAAAATAAACTAAACCTAAATGTAAACCTAAACTAAGTAAATTATAGTAAACCAAAAATAAACCTAAACCTAAACTAAAAAATAGAACCTAAAAATAAACCTAAAGTGAAAACCTAAAAGCTAAACCTAAGAAAATAAAATAAAAATTGAAACCTAAAAATAATAAATAAAAAATAAAACCTAAACCTAAAAAACAAAATAAAAATAAAACTAAAGAAAAAATAAACATAAACTTAAACCTAAACCTAAAAAATAAAATAAAATAAAAAACCTAAATTAAAATAAATAAACCTAAATTAATTAAACTAAACTAAATAAAATAAAACTAAACCAAAATCAAAATAAAATAAATAAAATAAACTAAAATAAATAAAAAATAAACTAAATAAAGCTAAACCTTCTAGTTTACTTAATTTTAACAAAATTAAAAAATAAAAAAAATAAAAAAAAAACCCTGCCCCTAAACCCTAAACCCTGAAACTAACCCTAAATATACAACCCTAAACCTTATACCCTAAACCTTAAAACCTAAAACTAACCCTAAACCCTGAACCCTAAACATACAACTCTAAACCTACAACATTAAAC
The DNA here is from genome assembly GCA_021442155.1 of Cymbidium sinense. Taxonomy (NCBI): domain Eukaryota; kingdom Viridiplantae; phylum Streptophyta; class Magnoliopsida; order Asparagales; family Orchidaceae; genus Cymbidium; species Cymbidium sinense. Next base: position 344,890,005 of record CM038214.1, on the reverse strand, counting down.
CCTAAACCCTAAATTTAAAAAATTAAAAAAATAAAAACACTTAACCCTAAAGCCAAAATGCTAAACTCTTAACCTACAACATTAAACCCTAAACCTTAAATCCTAAACCTAAAACCTTAATCCTTAAACCCTAAACCTTAAAACCTACAAACCTAAACTCTAAACCATAAACCCCAAACCCTAAACACTAAACCCTAAACCCTAAATCATAAAAACCTAAAAATAAAATAAATTAATAAACCTAAACCTAATAAAATAAATTAAAATAAAAAACTAAGCTAAAACCTAACACTAAACCTAAAAATAAAATATAATAAAAAAATAAAACTAAATTAAACTAAAATAAATAAAATCCTAAATAAAACTAAAAAAATAAAATAAACCTAAAAACGAAAAACCTAAATAAAATAAAAACTAAATGTAAGATTAAAATATACCTCAAATAAAATAAAAGAAAAACTTAATAAATACCTAAACCAAAAAAATAAACCTAAAAATAAGAAAAAAATAAACCTAAATAAAACCTAAAAATAAAATATATAAAAAAACTAAAACCTAAATAAAATAAAATAATAAAATATAATAAAAACATAAACTACAACCTAAACCTAAATCTAAACCCAAAAAGAAAAAAATAAAAAATAAGAACTAATTTAAAATAAAATAAATAAAAACCTAAATAAAATAAAAATTAAACTAAAATAAAAATAAAATTAACGTAAAATAAAATAAAATAAAAACTAAATAAAAACTTAAAGTTAGAAAATAAACCTAAGAATAAAACCTAAAAATAAATAAAAAAATTTAACCTAAACCCTAAACTAAAACAAAACCTAAATAAAAAATAAAAATAAAATAAACAAAATAAAATTAACCTAAACCTAAACCTAATCTAAATAAAATAAAATAAACTAAAAATAAACCTAAACCTAAACTAAAAAATAAAACAAAAATATAAACCTAAAATGTATCTTAAAACCTAAACCTAAAAAAAATAAAATAAAATCCTAAACCTAAACCTAATAATAAAAAATAAAACCTAAACCTAAATAATTAAAAAAAATAAAACTCAGCTAAAATGTGAACCTAAACCTAAACCTAAAAATAAACTAAAATAAAAAACCTAAACTAAATAAAAATTAAAAATAAATCTAAATAAAAATAAAAAATAAAGTTAAACTAATAATAAATAAACTAAATATACTAATAAACCTAAACCCACGAATTTACTTAATTAAATAAGAGAATCTTAAACCCTAAACCCTAAACCTACAACCCTAAACCATAAACCCTAACCCTAAGCCCTAATCACTAAACCCTAAACTCTAAATCGTAAACCCTAAAAAACTCAAAGCCCTAAACACAAAACACTAAACCCTAAACCCTAAAAGCATAAACCCTAAAACCCTAAACCTTAAACCCTAAACCCTAAACCCTAAACCCTAACTTAATAATACACTAGTTTACTTACTAATATCATCCATATCTCTTATTTGGTCTTCAATTGGAAAATTCTGAAAAACTTCATTCATGTTGATTCCATGCTCTAGGATAAAGGATTTCATTTGCTAAATGTTATTGTTGTTTTCATATAAAAAATGTTTTTTTTTTTTCAATGGTGCTATTGCCTATAAATTATGGGTTTGGTATGATTTTTTAATACTAACCATTTCTATGGCTTTCTTTCTTTATATCAACTTCTTGAAGCTTGCTTCCACAAAATTATGAAAGGTCATATCAAAGATTTAATTGCCATTACCCTTATTTGGTTCATATGGATGGATAGAAATGATGCTAAATATTATGGTATTCCTATGAATCATAAAAGGATTGTTGCTAGAACTAAAGAAAAAAATTCATTTCTTTATTTAATGCTAATTTAATTAGAATACGCTTTTAGAGGTTGCAAATTTGTGGCCAAAAATTTGGGTCTTTACCTACCTGAGATCACCTTCTGTAAAGAAGATAAGATTATATATTGGATAAAACCTCGTAATAATGTTATTAAAATTAATATTGATGGCCCTGTCTCTGAGAATACATTTGGTTGTGGTGGTTTTTTTAGGGATTTTGAAGCTAATGCCATTTGTGCTTTTGCTTATCCTCTTAAATCTTGTTCTACTATCTATGTTTAATTAATAGTCAGAAAGAAAGCTATGGACATTTGTTTGCAAAAAGGTTTCTTCAATATTTAGATTGAAGTTGATACTCTTTTACTCATTGACATGTTGACTTCCACTAAGATGGGGAATGCAAATTTATTCTATATTCTTAATCATACTACAACACTCCTCTCAAGTATGCTTTAAACTTTTTCACATTTGGCATGAAAGAAATGTCAATGTATATTTTCTAGCTAATCGCTAAATTAAATGATCTCACTCTTTATGATCATCTTAATTTACCTAAATAATTGAGAGTTTAGTAAATCGATAACACGGATTACCTTATCTCAAATTAATTTTGCTTTGTGTTTTTTGCTTTTCTATGTTTTTCTATTTTTTATTTTGCTGCATTCCTCATGGTTCACTCTCTTATCTAGTTTCTGTAATATTTGGGAGATCTCTTTTGAGTTGCTGCCTCTATTGTTGGAGAGATCTTCTCTCGACTATTTTATTTAGGGATCGAATGTCAAATTTCTTCAAGTGCTTCCTTGAACTTGTGGTGGCCTCCTTTTAGGTTATGCCTCTACCTACTTTTGGCTTTTCCCTTTTCTTAATTGGTACTTATTTTACCTCTAGTTTTGGCTATTTATTTCCTTACTTAGGAAGGTTTTTTAGCTACTATTTTTGGGCCTAGTGGGTGCTACTGTTTGCTACTACCCTCTACCTTGTTTTCTTGGGTGGCTATTATTTGATGGCTACTATTGAACTTTTCACTATTGAGTTTGTGCTAGGACTTTTGGTGGTTTTTGTCCCTTCATCCTTTTTAGGTTTGGTGGCTTTTGTTTGTTAGTTTCACCCTTTACCTTATGGGTTGGTGGTTGTTAGTAACTTGTTTTCTCTTGGGTACTTCTTTTTTTGATCCCTGAAGTCTAGAAAGGGACTTAGTTTGTTTTCCTTTCCACTCTGGTTGGTTGTTGGTGGTTGGGTGGTCCTCCCACACTACAACTTTTTATCTTATTGGGTGATTACCATTTGTTTGTTTGTTGTTTTTGGTGGCTTCCTGTTGGTTTATAACTATACCTATCTTTCTCTGTGTTGGGATTGCCTCCTGACCGGCTTCATTATCGGTTGGCTCATCTACTTTATTAATTAGCTAGGTGGCTTGTTTTGGTTGGTTTGTTTGGTTTAGTTTTCTTTTGTTTTTCTTCTGGTTGCTTTTTTGGTGGTTTTTCTTAGTTTTAGTTTTATCCTTATGGTGGTTATTTGTTGGATGCTGATTCAGGCTGTTTTCTCAGTTAGGTGGCTGCTATTTTTTCCTTGAGTGTTATTGGCTTGGTCTATTATTTTGGCTGAGGATTTGGACTGCTTTTGGATTCTTTATCCCCCTTTGTTTCTTGTGTCTTGCCTCTTGGTTGGTAGGGTGGTCTTGGTTGTTTTCCCTGTTGCTCTTGGTGGTGATTTTTTGGTCTTTTCTAGATGCTACTTTGGTCTCCTCATGGGTTCATTTTCCTCTCTATGGTGATATTGTTTTCCTGTGGCTATCTTTCTATCTTTGAAGGAGGTATTACAACTACCTTTTTATTTCTTGCCTATGTGGTTGGACTAGTACTATTAGTGTTGGCCTTGTTCTGGTTTGAATTGCTAGTTTCTTTGTTTGTAGGTTGATATTTTAGTTTTGGGTTGTTGCTTGTGGTTATCTACTGACACTAGTGGGTTTGGTTCCTATCCATGGTGGCTTTGCTTTCTGGGTAAAATATTTGTAGGTGCTCTTTCATTTCTATTAGGGTGGATTTACTGATGTTACTTCCTTTCGGGCTTGGTGGCCTTTAGTCAGCTAGATGATCTATGGGCATTCTATTTGCTAGTACTAGAGAATTGTTGACTTTCACTCTTGGGATTGCCTTCAAGTGGGTACGATGATGGTTGGGATGATTTCCCTATTATCTTTTGTTTGCACAGATATGTGACTATAACCCTTCTTTTGAAGTCTGGATGCTCACATTTATGGTTGCCCCTTAAGATGAAGGTGACTGAGCCAGAGCCTTATTTTAAATATTCTCTTCTATTGCTCTTTATTATGTGCTTAACCTTGATTTTCTCTAGCTGTGCTAATTACATCTTCTTGTTGCTTGCAGGATTCTTTTACAAGTTCTTTACAGGTTTTGAATCCTGGATGTGGATTGTGCAACACTCAAAAAACTTTTGATTCTAGTAGCTTTGGTTGATCCTCCCATTTACTATGTTGTTGCTTAGTTTTTTTTTTTTTTTGGGAAAATGATACCTGGCTATTTTATTGCCACAAAAAAAGAGGTTACAAGATCCTTAAAAGGGGTTACACACTATTGCTCAAAGAGCTACAATCGCCTAAGGAGTAAAACCCCAATCTAAGTACATACAAAATAAAAAAGAAAGCATTAAAACAATCAAAGGTAAAATAGTAATAAAGCCAATGCTCGAGGAGGATAAACCTGAGCAAACCCGCAAAAGAGGGAGAGATCAAGAAAAGATATAATATTAAGGTAATGCACAACAAGTGAGGAAAACACCATAAAGTGAAAATGATAGGAAGTGTGATAGAAGGCTCAGCGCAATCACATCCTCGATGAGTATGAGCATCCAAACAGAAGGGTTACATCAGAGCTACTACCAACCAATAGGAAGTGAGATCATTACCCATCATAGCCAACAAACGAGAGAAGGCAACATCCAGTTGTTGATAGTGAGCTTTATAACCCGCAAACCTAATCAAAATATATCGAAATTATCATACCGATGGGATCGTCAACCACAAGCAGCAAACTGGTGAAGAAATATTCACGGCCAGGATAGCTTTTTCCAACCGAGATGACAAAGAGATAACCAACATATTAATGAAATCAAAGCCCAACGAACAATCTTTCAAAAGTGGTATAATGTGATGCACCAATTGTAACAACTAACCAAAGTAAAAACCCATTAAATGCAATTAGAGCAAAGAATTCCCATAGGAACATTGGATAATAGAACAGCCTACAAAGAAATACAAGCAAAATAGATATCCGAGATAATCGAATCGATCCGATAAAGGACAATATGCACCATAGTCACCTAAAAGGAACAGAACAAGCAAGGTAATATTTGCTCACGCCGAGCATACTTTTCCAACCGTGGGATTAGAAAATAAAAAAAACCAAGGATGAAAATAGGTGCAACACAACCCAAGAACCTTTGAAGTGAAAAAGGCAAGGCCTAACGAAATGCATCCAGCAACCAACCAAAATAGTTATCCGGAAAAATCATTTAGAGTGCCAAAGCAGATTTGCCCACAAGAAAATAGTTATCCAGATAATCCATTAGTAATCGATCCGATAAAAGGACAATATATGCACCACCTAAAAGGAACAACAGCCACAAGCAAAAAATAGGGTAATATTTACTCACAGCCAGAGCATACTTTTCCAACTGTGGGATTAGAAAATAGCAAAACCAATATAAGATGAAAATAGGAGCCGAACACAATCCAGAAACCTTTCGAAGTGAAAAAAGGCAGCAAGGCCTAACGAAATGCATCCAGTTGTAACAACCAACCAAAATAGTTATCCGTAAAAAATCTTTTAGAGTAGCCAAGCAAAGAATCGGCCGCCATACGTAATCCGATCAAAATCAATCGAGGTAACATTACGATTTTACTCCATAGTCATGAAGTTAACATCAAACACAAGAAACCATAAAAGAGATATTCACGTGTGACCAACAACCCGGTTCTTCCAATGAAAAGAGGCAACAATGCTTTTCAAATGCAACCAATTGTAATAGTAGGAAAAGTTCCTATTAAAATAATAAAATTCACTGACAGTCAACAAAACATAAAGAAGATAGGGTGCTTCATCATTCTAACAAATATGAAGACAAGACGCAAAGTCTGAAAAATAATATTAAGATCTAATGTAAGGCAAACCCATCTTGTCCAGGTTAACCAATCCTTTTAAGTGTTTAGGAATAGAATGTTTATCAAAATTAATGGGCTCATTCAATCTAGTTCTTAAGTTAGCAAGGTAATCAAGACAAGCATTTCCTTCCCTCCATATATGAGTGATTTTGTAACAAAATTGATTGAGCAAAATTTTAGTTTGTTTGAGTAAATAATATAATTCCACATTGCCATTTTTTGAGCAGAGATCAATTAGTAGTAAGGCATTTACTTCAAGCCGATATTAAGCCAACCTTTCTGTAAGGAAATGTTAAGAGCATTATAAACGCCATAAAGAAAAGGAACGAGTTAGCAATAAGAGGATTAGCAAAGGCCAAGAGAACATCACCCTTGAAATTTCTAAAGATGCCACCACATCCGTAAGCAGCTGACCATCTGTTAATTTGGATGACATTATCATGTGGTTTGGCCCAATAAAGTATTTTGGCTTGATTAGAAGTGTTTATGTGCAATTGCAAACCCAATTTAGAGGCGACAAATTTACACCCTTTTAAGTGTTTGTATTTAATAAGGTTGGCTTTAAATAAATCACGGATTTTGAATTTAGTTTTGGAAATTATTTTGGAATGATTCATAGTTATATCATTATGCTTAGCATCATTTCTAGCCATCCAAATGAACCAGATAATAATGATTGCAGTAACATTTTTAATATGACCTTTTATATTATTTTCAAAATATATCTAGAGGAGCTGATAAATAGTAAGCGAGCCATTATATTTGTCAATGGAAAAAGATTATCGTACCAAAAGCCAAAGTTTAGAGGCAATCGCCCACTCACCAATTGGTGATTCACATTTTCAATATGGGAGCAACAATGACATTTTGATGGAAGATAAAACCTTTACCCCACATCAAGGAGTCAATAGGGACAAAGCTTTTTAAGATAAGTAAGTAAGGGTATGAGGTGGGATATTATTTTGCCAAAGTCGAGCATACACTTTGGAATACGAGTTTCTTTGATCATAAGCCAAACATTTTAAACCATTCGCCATTGTGAGAGAGTTTAAAAGAATCTCTTTTGTTGGATGTAATGTGTATGTTATTGAGTTTGTCTAAAGGATGAAGGGATATAATCAATGAGCTGGAAAAGTTCCATTTATTATTATTCCAAAAGATTTGACTTTGATGTTATCAATAGAGCATGAAATTAATTCATCGAAAGAATTATTTCCATTATCTTGCCAAAAGAAAGAGTTGTGAGTTAATGCCCCAAAAAATTAAAGATTCGCCTTCCATTTGATATTACAAAGTCTTTTCCAAATAGGAGAAGCGTTAGTTTTATAAGAGCAATGGATGCTTAGATAGGCGATTTGTTTGTCATGAAGTTAGCCCAAAGGCTATTGTTGCTTCTAAAATTCCAAAGTTTATAAGAGAATGCGTTGATGGTGTCTTTGATAGATTTACAGACCACCTTCCTCAAAGATGCCGCAGATTTTGTGCCAAGAGGAGTGTATTTTGAGGAAGAGGTATTAGACCCCAAAAAATTTATTAATTAGCCTCTCAATTCTATTAATGCAAAAAATTGGTTGGTTTGAATAAGATTTGAATAAGATAAAGAGGTTAAGGTACTCTTAATCGAGTTAACCTCCTCCAAAGGATAGAAAATGGTATTCCCAAGAGGAGATACTTGGATATTTTGTGGATTAAATTGTCAAAAAGATAAGATCTTTTATGACCTTTGAAAAGAGGAGTACCAAGATAATTGATCGGATCAGAAGATGTTGTTGATGAAAGTTAGTGATCCTCGTTATATGATTAATCCTATTATTGTTGGTTTTATTTGCTATGAAACAACATTTATTTTTTGTTAAGGAGGAGACCACTCTTCTTCACCAAATTTTTTAAAGAATTTCATAATGGTTTTGACGGCGGTATAGAAGCATTGCGAAAATGATAAAATCACAAACAAAAGCAAAGATGAGTAATGGGAAATCCACCTTGAGTTTTGTAAATCATACTTGGCTCATTATAGAATAGATCATTTAGGCTCCTGGATAAGTAATCTACAGCTATAATAAAAAGCAAGGGAGATAATGGATCTCCCGTAAGCATGTTTAGAAGTGAAGAAACCATGATTCTCCATTAATGATAACAGAGAACCAAACAATAGTGATACAGCTTTTAATAATAATAAATTCTTTTGAGAATCAAAAGTTGAAGTATAGGAATTCCCAAGAGAGATTGTCAAAGGCTTTAGAAATGTCCAGCTTTGAAAGCAATGTTCTAATAGAACGCCAATATCATGAATCATTTCTTGGCTAAAAGAATATTATCTATAGTTCTCCCTTTAATGAAACCAATTTGATTTTGGGAGATAATGTTAGGCAACAGAGGATTGATACGGTGATTATTTTGGCAATTAGTTTGTTAAAGAAGGTGCAAAGACTAATCGGTCTAAAGTCATTCCATGTTTCATGGTTGTTTTTAGGGATAAGAATTATGGAGGTACTAGAAGGAAGGGGTTGCCATTGAAAAGTCAATAACGGCTTCAAAATCGACTTAATAATGGACCAACACTTGTTGAAAGATATATAGTGTAACCATCCCAAAGAACGAATCAATTCATGCTTTGGAGAACATTAATTTCAAAATCTGACACCTAATAAGAGAGTGTTTTGGTCAAGTAATCTTTGAGGGAATCGATGAGGATTAGAAATAGGTTCCATGTTAATGTTGTTGTTTAACAAATTTTGAAAATGTTGGATAACCGTCTTTAATATCATTTTTATCCGATATCCAATTATCATTATTGTTTTAATTTTATTAATCGAGTTTATAACTTTTCTTTTGTTGAAAAGAGCGGAAATATTTTGTGTTTCGCCATCGAATATGTTTAGTAATTTTTGCCGCCAATAAGTTTCCTCCATGTTTTGATATTTAATCAAGTTATCTCTAGCTTCATTGAGTTCATCATTTTTATTAGGGTCTGAAACAGTAGCTTCTTCAAGAGAGCAAACAAGATCTTCCATAGTTTTAAGATTTGCAAAAATGTTTTTAAAATGATGTTTATTCCACCAGGTTTGTTTTAATCTTTTAAGTTTAAGCCAAAAATGGATCATGCCTTTAATGGAGTTATCGGGTGAATGAATAGTCCAATAAATAAACAAGACATAAAGTCATTATGTTGCAACCACATATTTTGGAAATGAAAGGGGATAGTGCGGTATTGAAGTGGGGTGCTTGAATCGAAGAGAGCGGATGCATAGGGTTCTACTTAAGTGTTCTACTGAGGTATTAGGCCATTGATCAATCCAAAGATGGTTAAAAAGGATACGATCAAGACGTTGCCAAAGTCTAGAGTTGTTCCACGTTTAGTTGGAATCTGAAAACCCTATATCGGTATTACCAAAATCATATTAGAAATCTTCCATAGAATTAGTATTAGAGGACCTCCCCTTCTTTCGAAGAGAGGATGGTGTTGAAATCCGCCAACCAACCGTGGTTGAGTGACGAGGAAGCTAAAGATCTTAAGTTATTCCATAGGATGTTCCTACCGCTTATTACAAGATGCATAAATAAAAGAGCTCACCACGGTGAAAACACCCACGAAATATGAGCATTAATCAATTATTGTTTGTCAAGGATATTGATAGAGAATTATTCCAAAACAACCAAATTTTGTTGTTAATGTTGTAAAAAAATTAGAAAAACCTAGTGTTCTAGCGGTATGCAATCTTAGAAGTGGATAAGTGGTTAGATAGTAAGGAGAGATATGTTATGAGTGGAGGCTTCTCATTGCGAACTAGAGTAGTCCCAATACCACGAATGTTCCAAATGATAAAATTAATCATAATTGTTGGATTGGAAAAATTGATTGGATGAGAATGAGGAGAAAGATTATGTAGGGTTGATGAAGATCTTGTGATTACGGCGCATTTTAGAGTTGTTTTGATTTTGAATGATTTCTTTTCTTTAGAATAGTTTGAAAAGGTCATGGTGTCCAAGGTGTCTCCATCAAAGAATAGTTAGTGTGATCCAAAGTTTCATTATTAAGCAAAGGAATATGGTAATTTCCCCTTCTTCCATATCGAGATTGAGATTAGTTATGCTATCATTTTTATTCAAAGTGTTAGGGAGGTAGGAATAGTTTCATCTTCTTTTCTAGATTAATGGTGCGTTTATTTTTTTTTGTTCTGATCCAAACTAAAATTTTGATTGAGGTGATGTTCCCAAGCCTAAGTTCATCGAATTTCTTTGTTTTGGATCATTAGATGTATGGGTGCATGTTACCATTAATAGTAATAGGCATATTTTCAAAGTTCCCAAAACCAATGTTTCATCAATGTCATTGTTCAACACGATTAGTTTCCTTTTGCAATTCGAGTTATAGGTAAGAGGATTTTATGGAGGAGGATTATTTTGGTTTACTTTTGGCACATATGCCATTTTAGTGGGTTATTCCTTAGTCACCGAAATAGTAGGAATAGGAAGTTTATTTTTTTGGAGATGTGGATGTAAGATAAAACAATCTGTGTGTTCATGCCCATGAATTTTGCAGTGTGTATAGAAAGAGGAAAGTTTTCAAATTCAACCTTTTGATTATAACCCATTTTTTCAGATCAATCTGACTTCTTTTGGGTGTTTTTTAGTTATATCAACTTCAACAAGTATTATGCTAGAGGGCGATCTCAGTAGCTTGTTCAATTTGAAGAGGCTCAAGATAGCCCCACAAACAAAACCTGATGTGTAACAAAGTGTATGTGCATGTTGGGCAAACAAACCAAATAGAACAATTGGTGATTCCTCTTTAATATCAAAACTAGGTGTCCACTTAAGAAGTCACATTTAGTAGTTAAAAACAAAATAAGAACGATGTGCAAAAACTCTTGAATAATCCAAGTCATTTGATAATTGAATTAACACATGCCTAGGATCGATCAATAAAAAAGGTGTAGGAGCTTCAAACTATGAAAAAAAGGCGAATATTTTCTAAGTTGGGTGTTTAAAATTTACCCACCAACGAGAATTCAAATGGCTTAGCAAGAATTTCCACATCGAATCAACACATTACTGAGGCATACCACAAATCGGTGACATTAGTTTAAGCCTGGAATGGATTTCAGAGAGCATCCTTGAAAGATTTACAGCTAAGGATAAAGGATCAAGCATACCAGTGATTTTATGGAGAAAGTGAGAATCATTTCCTTATCAAAGAGGCTTTACATTCAACTAGGCGAGAGATTAATACCAAATTCGAAGAACAATGGTTGATTTTAAGCAAGCAAAACACAGAGCCGAGCATAGTTTTCAGAATGCATTGGGAAAAAAAGATGATGTATGTAAAGTATTTTAGTTTTTCATGTATGTTGTTGCTTAGTTGTTTTTTTGTATTTTATATCTTTTTCTTATGTTTTTATTTTCTTGCTTTTATTATATTAGATAGGGGACTTTTCTCTCTAGGCTGAATGTAGCTCTTTGAGCGATAATTAAGAAAATTTTCCCCTCTTAAGGAACTTGTACTCATTTATTTGTGGCAATAAAATTCTCCCCTCTATGGGTTTTCTTAAAAAACCTAAAACCCAAAAAAGCCCTAAACCTAAACCCTAAACCCTAAAACCTAAACCTAAACTTGAACTAAATAAACCTAAAAATCAAATAAATAAAAACCAAAAAACCTAAATAAAATAAAACCTAAACCCAAACCAAAATAAAAATAAAACAAAAAAAATACTATTTAAAAATTAAAAAACTAAACTAAAAATAAAATAAACCTAATAAATAACCTAAAATAAAATAAAACTAAACCTAACATAAATAAAATAAACTTAAAATAAAATAAAATAAAAAACTAAATAAAACTTAAAAAAATAAACCTAAAAAATAAATAAAATAAAACCTAAACCCTAAACTAAAATAAAACATAAACCTAAAATAAAATTAAAATAAACAAAATAAAATAAACCTAAACCTAAACTAAATAAACTAAACTATAAAATAAAACAAACCTAAAAAATAAACTAAACCTAAACCTAAACCAAATCTAAATAAATTAAAATAAATTAAAAATAAACCTAAACCTAAACTAAAAAATAAAATCAAAAAATAAACCTAAAATAAAATCCTAAAACCTAAACCTAAAAAAAATAAAATAAAATTCTAAACCTAAACCTAAAAAATAAAATAAAAATAAAAGTCAACTAAAAAATAAACCTAAACATAAATAAAAAAACTAAAATAAATAACCTAAATTAAAATAAAATAAAACTAAACTAAATAAAAATAAAAAATAAAACTAAATAAAAAAAATAAAGTAAACTAAAATAAATAATAAATAAACTAAATATCTTAAGTAAACTAAACTGTTGGTTTTACTTGATTTGAGAAAAAAACCTTAAACCCTAAATCCTAAACACTAAACCTTAAACCCTAAACCCTAAACCTACAACCCTAAACCCTAAGCCCTAAATCCAAAACCCTAACCCTAAACCCTAAACCCTAAACCATAACCCTAAACCCTAATCCCCAAAGCCTAAACCTAAACTTAAAGTAATTAAATAAATTAAAAAGTAAACCTAAACCTTAAAACCAAATAAACCTAAACCTAAACCTAAACCCTAAGAATGGGCAGAACCTTGATGGAAGGAACATCACCATCAACTAGGGTTAGTCTAAATCTAGCAGTGGAGCCAAAGGTGGAGGTGGCGATTATCACAGTGGTGGTGGGGATGCTAGTCTTTGGTGGATATGGAGGTGGTGTTCTGGTGGTGGTTATGGAGGTGGGAGGAAGCGACGGAGGGTGTTGGTGTCATCTGAGAGATTGGGATGCTACTAGATCTTGCTACCAGGCTGGTATGTACTAGCGAAAATAGTCGATCATGTTATGAAACTATGTCTTTATAGTAGAGACAATTCTAATTATTTGGGGTTTTGATTTGATCTATGTGTGCTCCTTTTTTATCTATGTTGCCACTTGTGTCTTAGAAAACATAGTTTGTTACTTGGTTAATGAAATCAAAAAGATGAAATGTTGAATCTGAATTTGTTCTTTGTTAAAAAAAATAGAAATTAAAAACCCTAAACCCTAAACTAAAACCTAAACCCTAAAAAATAAAACATAAACCCAATAATTCTTTGGAGCCTTTTTGGTCTTGTTAAACTTTATTGATCCTTTTTATTGGACTTTTGGTTTCTAGTGGTTGGTGGCTGTGGCCCCTTTTGTGGTTATTTTATCTTACGGTGATTTGCATTAGCTGACTTATTTTTCCTTTTGATGGTTTCATTTTTGAGCTATTTAGTCATTTGTGGTTGCTCTCCATGGTTTGTCTTGGTGACTACTTATTGTTGGGACTTTGGCTTGAGGGCTCCTATCTTGGTTTTGTTGGCTATTTCTTTATTAATTAGCATTGGTCAGGTGCTAACGCTAGTTCTAGTTTCCCCTGGTTTGGAGCTTTGATGGGTATCTGATTAATGATTGTTGTTTGTGTTTTGACTTTATTCTAGCCTTTCTTTAGGTTATTGTGATTAATCTATTGGGGTTTTTGTTTGGTGGTTTGGCTACTAGTTGGTTGCTGCTCAATTGCTTTTGTTTAATGGTGCTAGATCTGGAACTCTATGGATTGATGGCCTTAGATGTTTGCTTGTATCATGTTTGCTGGCTATGATGGCTTTAATGTTACTCACCTCTTCTTATTGGTTAGTAGCATTACATATGATTCAAACACTTCTTTATGAAGTTTGGATGCTGATATTTATTAATGCCCCTTGAGATGATCCTAACTTTAGAGCCTCTTTCAGCTATCTCCTTATCCTTTCTTTATCCTTATCTTTTTTTAGCTGACTTTTGCTTTTGTAGTGTTTTGTAGATTTCTTTTCGTTAGAATTTTATAGAGGATTGGTCATTGCTCAGTCAACCCAAGTGATGTTAATATGGATCTTGCTTATCTTGCTTTCTCAAAGGAATCATGAACTGTTGCTGATTCATCCTTTTACTATTTTCAAGATTTATTTTAGTCTTACTGTGTGTCATTTTCTCTTATGCTTTTTAGTCATTGTATTCGCTACATTATCCTTATTTTTTCTAATGTACTTAGATGGGGGTTTAGCTCTCTAGATTTCTTATAGCTATGAGAGCAGTAAAATTTTAAAGCTTTACCCCTTTTAAGGATATTGTATCTTTTACTTTTATGGTAATAAAATTCTAACTTTCCCCAAAATAAAAACCCTAAACCCTAAACACTAAACCCTAAACCCTAAACCATAAAACCATAAACCCTAAACCCTAAACCCAAACACTAAACCCTAAACACTAAACCCTAAACCCTAAATCCTAAACTTTAAATCAGATAAAAACCTTAAATAAAGCTACAATGAATAAACCCTAAAACCTAAACCCTTAACCCTAACCTTAAACTCTAAACCCTAAAAGCATAAAACATAAAATTCTAAACCCTAAACCCTAAAACCTAAACCCTAACCTAAACCTAATCCTAACCCAAACCTTAAACTAAACTAGTAACTAAATAAATTAAAAAAAAATAAAACCCCAAATATCTAACTTAAACTTAAACCTTTAGAATGGGCAAAACCTTGATGGTAAGAACATCACTGTTAACTAGGCTCAGACTAGATCTGACGGTGGAGGCGAAGGCGGAGGTAGCGATTATTACAATGGTGGTGGGGAATCTGGAGGTGCTAGTGGATATGGAGGTGGTGGTTAGAGTAGTGGTGGTTATGGAGCAGGAGTGATGGAGTTAGGTGGTGGCGGAAGATAAAGGATGTGATGGTGATCCATCTACTTGAGGCTGCTTGATGGGAACGGAGATAAAAGAATTCCGATCTGCTTATGATGTGTCTTCTGATGGGATGATTCTAATCTAGGGTTTTATTTTCTATACATCTAATTTTTATCTATGCTTAAATATCTTAAAAAACCTGGTGTGTTACTTGGTCGATGAAATTGAATAGAAGAAATGTTGAATCTAAATTTGTTCACTCTTAAAAAAAACTAAAAAACCTAAACATTAAACTAAAACTTGAACCATAAACCCTAAACTCTAAACCCTAAAAACCTAAACCCTAAACCCTAAACCCTAAACCCTAAAACTCTAAACCTAAACCTAAACAAACCCTAACTAATCCATAAACCCTAAAACCAACCTTAAATCCTAAACTAAACCATAAACCCAAACCCCAAAACCTAAACTCCCAAAACCCAAAACCCAACCTAAACTGCCTTAAAACCCAAAACCTACGTAAACTAAATAAAACCTATAAAAAAACCTAAATCTAAATAAAATAAAAACCTAAACTAAAACCTAAACCTATACCTATACCTAAAAATAAAATAAAATAAAATTAAAATAAAATAAAATAAATAAAAACTTAAACTAAACTAAAAAAAATAAAATAAACTTATGAATAAAAAACTTAAATAGAAAAAAAAAAACATATAAAATAAAATAAAAAATAAAAACATAAACCTAAAATAAAATTAAATTAAAACCTAAAATCAAAAAACTAAAAATCTAAAATAAAATTAAAATAAAATAAAGAAAATAAAATAAACCTAAACCTAAACTAAAATAAACTAAACTAAAATAAATAAAACTTAAACCTAAACCTAAACTAAATAAAATAAAATAAACTAAAAATAAAACTAAACTTAAGATAAAAAATAAAACCTAAAAGTAAACCTAAAATAAAAACCTAAAACTTAAACATAAAAAAATAAAAAAAAAACTTAAACTTAAACCTAAAAAATTAAATAAAAATAAAACTCAACTAAAAAATAAACCTAAACCTAAACTTAAACTTAACAATAAACTAAAATATAAAACATCAACCAAAATACATAAACTAAACTAAATTAAAATAAAAAATAAACCTAAATAAAAAATAAAAATTAAATAAACTAAAATAAATAAAATAAACTAAATAAACCCACCACTTTTGCTTAATTTAAAAAACCCATAAAGCTAAACCTAAACCAAAACCAACAAAAACCTAAACCCAAAACCTAAAACCTGACCTAAACTAAACCTAAACCATATAAACCGAAACCCTAAACCCTAACATAAACCAATAATAAATCCTAAAATAATAATAAACCCAAACCTAGACCCTAAACCATAAACCCAAACCTAAACCCCAAACCCTAAACCTAAACCTAAAGTATCTAAATAAATTAAAAAATAAACTTAAACCCTAAAACCTAAACCCTAAGAATGGTATCTCCTTCTAATGGAGGTCGAGATTGTTTCTAGTTGGTACTGTTGAGCTTTGGTTGTCCTCTAGTTTTGGTGGCTCTCTCCTCTTATTTTCTCTTATTGTGTTGGTTTTATGGCACAGTGATTAGCTTGAGATCTTGCTTGTTTGCATTTTTCCCTAGCCTCTTTTTTTTCCTGTGAAAGTTTATTGGTTGGTGGTTGTTTGATGGCTATGGTTTTTCTAGCCTTTTGCTTTCAATTTTGTCTATTTGGCGTCATGATTATTAGTTGAGTTTGGCCATGGGCTTTGTTCCTTCTTGGGTTGAGTTACTCTCTAGGCATACCACCATCCAGTTTTGTTCCCTTTTTCTAGTGCTACTTTTGAAGTTTTTTTTGTGGGGTTTGCTTGTTGGCTGGATGGCCCAATGGCTTGTCATTTCTTTCTATTGTAGGATGAACATGTATGTTGCTTTGGTTGTTCTTGGCTTTGTTGTTGTTTTTACTAATTCCTGCTGCTATGGTTGGCTGGGTGCCTTTGATGGCTGGCTACAACTACGATGTTGGTTGGTGGATCTACAAAATTTTTGGTTCTTTACCTTTTTTCTTTGTTTGTTTTGGGTGGCTTTGATGGTGGTTATTTCATGGTTGTCTTATTTCATTAGTTATCGGTTTGGTTGATATTTTGCTAGTTAGTTACCTATTTAATTTTGATGATAGATCTTGGAACTTACCTAGCTTTTAGTTGTTGGCTATTTGGTTTAATTGAGGTAAGTTGTCTATGATGGTTGGGATGTTTCCCCTATTATTCTTTTGGCTAGTAGCACCATATGTGATTGTAACCTTCTTAAGTTTGGATGTTCACATATCCTGTTTCCCCTTGAGATGAATGTGAACTTATCTAAGATTTTTATCATTTTCTTTCTTTTATGTACTTGGCTTATACTTATTCTAGATGCTTTTCTCTATCTTAAGTTCTTTATAAGTTTGTAGAAGGTTTTGGGGCTGTAGGTGGTTTGTGCATCTCTTAGAAGATTTTGGATATAAATGGCTTTGGCTGCCCTTCTTGGGATTTTGTGTTGTTTCCTTCTTAGTTTTTTTTTCTTTTCTTTCCTTTTTTTTGGTTTTCTTGTAATAGGTAGGGGATTTATCTCTTTAGGCTAATTGTAGCTCATTAAGTAGTAGTTTAGGGTTATCCCTTTAAGGACCTTGTATCCTTTTCTTTTGGTAATAAAATTCTCCACTTTTCATTTAAAAAAACCTAAGAATTGGTAAAACCTTGGCCTAAACATCGCCTAACGAGGATCAATCTAGATCTTCTTACTAGGCAAAAAGCAGGTGGTGATTCCTATGGTGGTGGGGATTTAGAGGTCTTTGGTGGATATGGAGGTGGTGGTCGGAGCAGTGGTTCTTATGGAGGCGGGAGGAGCGACGAAGGTTATAGTAGTAGTTGGTGGAGGAGGGAGAGATCATGGATTTGATGGTGGATCCCTCTACTCGAGAGGCCGTGGTGGTTTTGATGGGAACTGGAGAAACTAAAAATTGGCTAATATGATCTGCTGCTTATGGAATTGTGTCTTTATAGATAGTTCTAGTAATCTGGGGTTTTTGATTTGCTCTATGCATGCTCTTTTTTTATCAATGTCATTGCTTGTGTCATAGAAAACTTAGTGTGTTACTTAGTTGATGAATTCGAAAAGAAGAAATGTCGAATCTGAAATTGTTCTCTATTCAAAAAATAATTAAAAACCCAAAGCCCTAAACTAAAACCTTAACTCTAAACCAAAAACTTAAACCATAAATAGTAAACCCTAAACCTAAACCCAAACCAACCATAAATCTAAAACCTAAACCTAAACCCTACCTAAACCCAAAAAAACCTAATCCTAAAACCTAAACCTAAAATAAATAAAACCTAAAATAATACAAAATTTGAGTCACTTAAAATTTAAGATTTAAATTTTTTTTTTTTAATATGAATAAGATACAATTCTTAATGCAACAAAAATAAAAATACAGTAAAGTAAAGGGAGATAATAGGTGCACAATTTTTACGTGGTTCGGCCAAACTCCAAAACATGCCTACGCCAAGCCTAGCCACCCCTAGCTAGGAATCCACTAAATGTAAAATAGCTTACAAATAGTACTCTCCTATAATGGGGTGAGTACAACCCCTATAATAATAAGTACTCTCCTACAAATGGACGAGTACAACCCCAATATAAATTTTACAGCACAAAAAGAAAAATACAAAATAATAAATTTTGATAAAATAAATCTATCACAAATATACTAAGCTATCTAATTCAAAAATGATCTCACAACTTATAAATGATCACTTACAACTTAAAAATTTTGGCAAGATAAAATGCTCACTTAATATTGATAATAAATAATAAAATAAATATCTTAAAGTGATCTTACTAAGATGTTTAGGTTATTACAATTTATAGACTAATATAAAAATGATTTCAAAATAAATTCATAATATTCTTTTGCACAGTAAAATAAATTTTAGCAAGGAATAATTTATTATATTTTAACCAAAAAATGATTTCAATTAATGCAAATGATCACAAAATACATAAATAAAATTAGTATATTATAGATCTAAGTAGGCTAGTAAGCTTTTAATTAAAAAAAAGATATCTAGCAAATATGAAAATAATTTCAGCACAATAAATTAAATTGAAATGATTAAAATATACTTCTAAAATAGATTTAAGAATAAATGATCTTTTAAAATATGACTAATGAAGAATTATTTCAAGAAACCAAAAGAATTTTGTAGGAAGTTAAAAATTTCAACAAGTTGAATTAGATTTTTAAAACTATCACAAGAGTTTTTCACAAAAAAGAAAAATGATTGAGAAACTTTGATGTGAAAAATAATCTCCAAAGTCTAATCCACCAAAAAGTATAAATTGGCAAGAATAAATAGATGGTGAAAATAGCATGGACAACTAAAAAAAGGATTAAGATCAGGAAAACAAACTCAAGTAATTTGAGAAAGCTTACTTAGTTGAAGATGTTGAAGCTTCCACACCAAGGATTTGAACTTGCAATATTTGGAGAACACTTGGAAGGAAAATCTAAGAAATTTTCTCTTAGATTTGTTGGAGGGATTTTGAATTTGAATGAAAAATGCTTTCATGAAGAGAATGAGGGCTATTTATAGGCAAGAAGGTCATTTTGAATTATTTCAAACAATATATTATTCTAACATCATGTTATCATCTAATTATTTAATATTCAATAAAAATATAACTTATATTAAATAAATATTAAATTAAAATATTTGACTATTCACATGGGCAAGTCAAAATAATCAAATGTGGCTCTTAATATATTCAAAGCATGTAGCATGCATTCATTATGAAAATCAGCTAATGTTTGAAAAGTCATAATAAATTCAATTTTAATCAAACGTGGGTCATGTAACCTATCAAATTAATGGAAATAAATTCAAGGAATCCATTGGAGATGAAATCAAATATAAATTCCTTGATTATCAAATGACTTTGGCTAAAATACAAAATTTCACATATTTTTGTTAATTTTGAAATATAATATTTAAATATTATTATATAATTTATATATAATCATACATATGTTAGTTATCATATAACCTTCAAATTAAATTAAAATATTTAATTATATTAAAAATTACACTTAATAGTCATAATTTATTATCATTTATTATTTTGACAATTCAAATGCTATGTATGAAACATATAATTGAATGTTAATTAGATAGAGATTTATATAAATTAACCTCACTAAAATAATATGTTAAGTTGTGAGAAAATTACTCCTATGAATTTCAAAGATAGTTATAAATGCATATAAGCTAAAATATTGTATCTTGAGCTTCACATTATCCATTTTGATCTATCTTTCATTCTTCTACTCTTGCAATTTCCTTAAACATATTGTGAGATGTATTGGATATGTAATTAACAATTAATATATCTGAAGCACATAAAAACATTCATTAGAACATCCAAGCATTCATTTGTTATAATGAAAATTGATCGGATTGAACATGAGGCACATTAAGCTAACAATCTCCCCCTTTTTAATGTTGATAAACTAATGTTGGGTATTGATTTTGATGAAGGTGCAAATTGACCTTTCATCATAGTTTTTGAAAAAATTTCTCTTCTAAAAAGAATTTATGCACAAGAGATCAATAATGTTGCTCCCCCTAAATGTATGCAAGAAATAGACTTAATACTAACCAACATTTTACTCTTCTCCCCCTTTTGACAACATCAAAAAGTGAGAACAAACTACATATAATTTTAAATATTACCATCTAACATTCCAAGCATGCATCTTAAAGTACAAAAATGTTCTTCTGGTAATGGTTTTGTAGAAATATCTGGAATTTGTAAATCAGTACTAATGAAATTAATATTAACATTACCTTTGAAAACATGATCCCTAATAAAATGATGTCTAATTTTTATATGCTTGGTTCATGAGTGTTGGATAGGATATTTGGTCAAGCTAATAGCATTAGTATTGTCACACAGAACTAGAATGTGATCTTGCTTAATACCAAAATCTTTTAATTATTGCTTTAACCAAAGGACTTGAGCAACACAATTACCTATGTACTCAGCCTCAGTGGATAAAGCTACAAAAAAAATTTTCCTAGATGACCAAGACACAAGCGATGATCCTAAAAAATGACATGTGCTTGATGTGCTTTTTCTATCTACTTTGCATCCCACAAAATCAGCATCAGAATAGGCAACCAAATAACATGATAAAGAATTTTAAGAATATCATAAACCTAACCTAGTAGTGCCTATCAAATACTGAAGATACGCTTGACTGCTATTAAATGAGATTCTTTTGGGTTGGCCTGAAAATGAGCACACAAATAAACAACAAACATAATATTAGGCCTACTAGTAGCAAGGTATAAAAGTGAACCTATCATACTCCTATAAAGTTTTTTATCAACAAATTTTCCTAATTCATCTAAATCCAATTTTGTAGATGGGCTCATAGGAGTTTTAGTAGATTTAAATCTTTTCATGTCAAACCTCTCAATCAATTCATTTGTGTACTTAGTTTGATAGATGAATGAGCCATTTTCTTGTTGCTTCACTTGAAGACATAAGAAAAAATTAAGTTCTCCCATCATACTCATTTCAAACTCTTTAGACATCAAAGATGAGAACACATGGAACAAAGCTTCATTTGTACTTCAAATAATATATCATCTACATACACTTGTATCACTATCAAATCATCATCTATGCTCTTAAGGAATAAGGTGGTATCTACTCTACCCTTTCTAAATCCATGATCTATTAAAAAGTTACTTAACCTATCATACCAAGCACGAGGAGCCTATTTTAAAACATATAAGGCTTTCTTTAATTTATACACATGATTTGTACAATCAAAACTCTCAAATCCAGGTGGTTGCTCGACAAATACATTTTGGTCAATAAATCCATTCAAAAATGCACTCTTGACATCCATTTGAAAAAGTTTAAAATCCCTAAAACAAGCATAAGTAAGGAGTAACCTAATAGCTTCTAGTCTTGCTACGGATGCAAAATATTCTTCAAAATCTATACCTTCAACTTATGTGTACCCTTGTGCAACTAACCTAGCTTTATTTCTAACAATACAACCAGAATCATCTAGCTTATACCTAAAGACCCATTTTATTCCAATGACATTTTTATCTTGGGGTCTTGGGACTAATTCCTAAACATTATTTCTTATAAATTGATTCAACTCCTCTTCCATAGCAATAATCCAAAAATTATCTTTTAATGCTTCTTCTAAATTTTTAGGTTCAACCGAGATAAAATGTTGAATGATCTACAACCTCTCTACTATGTCTTAGTCATAACTCCTTGAAGGATCTCCTATAATTAGTTCCTTTGGATGATTTTATTATATTTCCATTCTTTTGCAATGAATCATCCACATTATATTCTAAAGATATTTTCTTAAAATTATCAATGTCTTCATCAATCACTTCATTTCTAATGGGATCAATTAAATTTTGTCAAAAATAACATGTATTGATTCTTAAGCAATCATTTTTCTCTTATTGAAAACTCTATAAGCTCTACTAGAAAGAGAGTATCCTAAGAAAATACCATCATCTAATTTGTAATCAAACTTACCTAAATGCTCTTTTCCATTATTCAAAATAAAGCATTTACATCCAAATACATGAAAGTGTTCAATCTTAGGCTTCTTTCCAAAAAATAATTCATAGGGTGTCTTCTTCAAAATTTGGTCTAAAATAATCCTATTCATCACATAACATGCATATTCATACGCTAAAATATTTTGGAAATTTATACTCATCAAGCATAGATCTACTTAATTCAATTAATATTCTATTTTTTTTACTCTACAACTCCATTTTGTTGGGGAGTTTTAGGTGCAAAAAATTATGTCTAATCCCATGTTCATCATAATAATCCTCAAATAATTTATTTTCAAATATGCCACCATGATCAATTTGAACCCTATTAATCAAAAGTCCTTGTTCTCTTTGAATATATTTAGAAAACTTTCTAAACTCACCAAAACATCATCCTTGTAAGTTACAAATAAAACCCAAGTATCTAGAGAAATCATCAACAATCACAAAACCATAATTTTTTCACCTAAGCTAGTGGTGCTAATGGACCAAATAAATCCATGTGCAATAATTCTAGAGGTCTAGAAGTAGAAACAATATTTTTACTTTTAAATGAGCTTCTAGAATGCTTACCATGAATACATGCATCACAAACATAGTTTGAATGAAAATTTAATTTAGGCAATCCAACTACTAAATCAAGTTTGGCAATTTTATTAAGTGTGTGCATGTTAATATGACATAGTCTCCTATGCCATGACCACATATCATCACACGTGCTTTTAAAATTAAGTAAATTAAAATTCACATCATGAAAGCTATCTAAATCAATGACATAAATATTTTTATATCTTTGTCCTACTAACAAAACATTTTCATTATTTTTTTATAATGCAATATGATGCATGGAATACTACATTCAAACCTTTATCACATAATTGACTAATAGAAATTAAATTATGTTTTAATCCTTCTACTAGAAAAACTTTATCTAAAGTGATAGAATTCTTACAAATAGAACCAATGCCAATGATCTTTCCCTTTGCATTATCTCCATATGTAACAAATCCTCCATCATTTGATTCTAAAGTTATGAATTTATCTTTATCTCCCATCATATGTCTTGAACATCCGCTGTCCAAGTACCACATGCCTTCTTTGATTTTGGTTTGAAGGCATTCCTACAAAAGAAACTCACATGTTAACTTTTGGAACCCAAACATGTTTGGGTCCACATTCTAAATTTCAAGCAAGATATCTAACATGCGTGTTTTGTGTAGTGCTTGTACCTTTTGGTACCCATACATAAGATGATTGCTTAGTGTTTTGTAATTTACGTGCATAGCAACCAAATGAAATATGCCCTTTTCTATCACATTAGTTGAACCAAACATTAGTGTTTGCATATGACTTAGAACGATAATTATAAGGTATATGAGTGGGATGTGTATGATGCAAATAATTTTTATTAAATATTTTTTCTTGATGAAGTATTATAATGAACTTGTGATTTCAAACATAATTCTAATCTTGCTTTTAACAAGATATTCTCTCTTTCAAGTTTACATACAAGTAAGGAACAATTTAATAAAGAAGTATTTTTACTTTTAAATTATCACATTCATTTTTAAATCAATGAATATCTAAATTTTTATGTTCTTTTTCTAAGGTTTTGTATTTTCTTTTTAATTTTTTATATTCAATAACTAAATAATTAAAAGCATATGTTGACCTCTTCATCAGATGAGCAAGTACTTGATTCATTTGAATCTGGATTGGCCCAAAAAGCCTTCTTCCTCTTATGGTATGTTTTCTCCTAAATATTTTTCTTCTTATCCACATCAATCTCTTTCTTCTTTGATTCAAGTTGACAATCACCTCTTATGTGTCCGGGCTTTTTTTACAATGGTAGCAAATGATCCCTTCACCTATAGGAAATTTTTTTTAGTTTGAAATTTATAGTTTTAGATTTTTATACCTTTGATTCTTCTTCCATAGCAAGTTCCCAAGCCTTTTGGATAGACCACCTCATCACTATCACCATCGAGCTTGAGGTGTTATGCTCATCACTATCATCAACTTGTAATGCAATGGCTTTTTGTTTCTTCTTCTCTTTTTCTTTGAGTTATCCATCTTATCCCTTTGAGCAGTAATCTATTCATGTGTTATCAAAGAACCCATCAAGTGGATAAGATGATAAATCTTTAGCTTCACTAATAACAGTTACTTTAGCATCCCATTCTTTGGCAAGACATCCAAGAATCTTATAGACTAAGTCTAGATTCTTATATATTTTTTCTAAGGGAATGCAATGTGTTAATTATTTTCATGAATCTAGTATACATATCAAAAATAGATTCAGAAGGAGACATATGAAATAACTCATATTCATGAACAAGTCTATTTATGTGAGCATCTTTAACTTCACTAGTTCCTTCATAAGTTATAATGAGTTTATCCCATATTTCTTTTGTTGTACTTAACATAGAAATTTTCATGTAATCATCGTAATAAAGCACAATGTAAAGTATTACAAGCCTAGCATTTAATTCATCAAGTTCTCTTTGCCAGACCATTCCTCAAAAGGTTTTTCTACTTTAATGTCATTTACATCTGTATGGGTGTATGATGTGTACATATACCACATGCGTACATCTTGACCACTTAAAAATGTACTAATTCTATTTTTCCAATAATCAAATTCTACACTATCTCAAAGTGGAGGTCTATGAGTATCCCTCAAGTAGTGAACCCTTTGGAAAACCTTGTGCCATAGTGAATTGATCTACTCTTGGATGTTAAGCCATAAAAGAGCTGCTCATACCAATTATGAATCACTATATAGCACCCAAGAGGGAGGGTTGAATTGGATGATATTAAAAATATTTTAAAAGTTAAATCTTAAATTTTAAGTTTTAATAGAAAATTAATTTTGATTTTATAATGATAAGATACAATTCTTAATGCAAACAAAAATAGTAAAGTAAAGATAGGCAATAGGCACACAATTTTTATGTGGTTCGGCCAAACTCCAAAATAAGCCTACGTCCAAGCCTAACCACCCCTAGCTAGGAATCCACTAAATGCAAAATAGCTTACAAATAGTACTCTCTTATAATGGGGCGAGTACAACCCCTACAATAATATGTACTTTCCTACAAAGGGGCGAGTACAACCCAAAATAAATTTTTACATAAAAAGAAAAATACAAAATAATAAATTTTGATAAAATAAATCTCTCACAAATATACTAAGCTATCCAAATTCAAAAAAATGATCTCACAACTTATAAATGATCACTTACAACTTAAAATTTTGGCAAGATAAAATGCTCACTTAATATTGATAATAAATAATAAAATAAATATCTTAAAGTGATCTTACTAAGATGTTTATGTTATTACAATTTGTAGACTAATATAAAAATGATTTCAAAATAAATTCATAATATTCTTTTGCACAATGAAATAAATTTAGCAAGGAATAATTTATTTTATTTTAACCAAAAGATGCTTTCAATTAATGCAAATGATCACAAAATACTTAAATAAATTAGTATATGATAGATCTAAATAGGCTAGTAAGCTTTTAATTAAAAAAAGATCTAGCAAAAATGAAAATAATTTCAGCACAATAAATTAATTTTAAAATGCTTAAAATATACTTCTAAAATAGATCTAAGAATAAATGATCTTTCAAAAAATATTAATGAAGAAATATTTCAAGAAACCAAAAGAAATTTGTAGGAAGTTAAAAATTTCAACAAGTTGAAATAGATCTTACAAACTATCACAAGAGTTTTTCACAAAAAAATGATTGAGAAACTTTGATGTGAAAAAATAATGTCCAAAGACTAATCCACCAAAAGTATAAATTAGAAAGAATAAATAGATGGTGAAAATAGCATGAACAACTAAAAATTAAGATCAAGAAAACAAACTCAAGTAATTTGAGAAAGCTTGCTTAGTTGAAGATGTTGAAGCTTCCAAACCAAGGATTTGATCTTGCAATATTTGGAGAATACTTGGAAGGAAAATCTAGGAAATTTTCTTGTAGATTTGCTGAGGATTTTGAATTTGAATGAGGAATGCTTTCATGAAGAGAATGAGGGCTATAGAAAGGTCATTTTGAATTATTTCAAAAAATATATTATTCTAACATCATGTTATCATCTAATAATTTAATATTCAATAAAAATATAACTTATGTTAAATAAATATTAAATTAAAGTAGCCAAAATTCGGATATTCACATGGGCAAGTCAAAAATAATCAAATATGACTCTTAATATATTCAAAGCATGTAGCATGCATTCATTATTAAAATCAGCTAATGTTTGAAAAGTCATAATAAATTCAATTTTAATCAAACATGGGTCATGTAACCTATCAAATTAAAGGAAAAAATTCAAAGAATCCATTGGAGATGAAATCAGGTATAAATTCCTTGATTATAAAATGACTTTGGCTAAAATACAAAATTTCACATATTTTTGTTAATTTTGAAATATGATATTTAAATATTATGATATAATTTATATATAATCATACATATGTTAGTTATCATATAACCTTCAAATTAAATTAAAATATTTAATTATATTAAGTAAATAAAATAATTACACTTAATAGTCATAATTTATTATCATTTATTATTTTGACAATTCAAATGCTATGTATGAAACATATAATTGAATGTTAATTATATAGAGATTTCTATAAATTAACCTCATTAAAATAATATGTTAAGTTGTGAGCAAATTGATTCATGCCAATGAACTCATATGAATTTTAAGATAGTTATAAATTCCTTATAACCTAAAATATATATCTTGAGCATCACATTATCCATTTTGATCTATCTTTCATTCTTCTACTCTTGCAATTTCCTCAAACATATTATGAGATGTATTGGATATGTAATTAGCAATTAATATATCTGAAACACATAAAAACATTCATTAGAGCATCCAAGCATTAGTTTATCATCAAAATTGATCGGATCGAACATGAGGCTCATTAAGCCAACAAAAAACCTAAACCAAAATAAAAAATAAAACAAAATAAAATAAAAACTAAAACTAAAACCTAATCCTAAACCTAAACCTAAACCTAAACATAAAAAATAGAAAAACTAAACTAAAATAAACTAAATAAAAACCTAAACTAAACTAAAAAATAAAAAACCTAAATAAAATAAAAACTAAACCTAAAAAAAAATAAAATAAACCTAAAATAAAATATAATTAAAATTAAATAAAAACCTAAACCTAAAAAATAAATCTATAAATAAAATAAATAAATAAAGTAAACATAAATCTTAAACTAAAAAAACCTAAACCTATTAAAATAAAATAAACTACACAATGGATAAACTAAACTAAAATAAATAAACTAAACCTAAAAAAATAAACTAAACCCTTAACTAAATAATATATAAAAATAAAACTAAACCTAAATTAAAAAATAAAACCTAAGAATAAACTTAAAATAAAAACCAAAAACCTAAACCTAAAAACAAAAAATAAAACCTAAACCTAAAAAATATAATAAAAATAAAACTAAACTAAAATAAACTAAACCTAAATCTAAACTTTAAACCTAAACCAACCCTAAACCACCTAAATCCTAAACCTTAACAAACCCTAAACCCTAAAACTCCACAACCCACCTAAAACCCCAAACCCTACCCAACCTAAGTAACTAAATAAATTAATAAAGAAACCTAAACCCTAAAACCTAATAAATCCAAACCTAAACCTAAACCTAAACACTTAGAATGGGTAGAACCTTGATAATAGGAACATCATCATCAACCAGGCTCAGTCTAGGTCTCACGATGGAGGTTAAGGCATGGCGTGATTATCCGGTGGTGGTGGGATCACGGGTTGGTGCACATGGAGGTGGTGGTCAGACTAGTGGTGGTTATGGAGGAAGGAGGCACATCGGAGGTTACGACCGTGGTGGTGGCGGAGGGAGAGATTGGGAATATGATGCAAAAGCCTAAACCTAAAAAAATAAAATAAAAATAAAACTAAACTAAAAAAATAAACCTAAACTAAACCTAAACCTAAAAAATACACTAAATAAAAACCCTAAACTAAAATAAATAAACCTCAAATAAATAAAATAAACTAAATAAAAATAAAATAATAAAATAAACTAAATAAGCTAAATAAACCTAAACCTACAAATTTACTTAATTTAAATAAATAAAGAAAAACCCTAAACCCTAAACCCGAAACCAAAACTAAACCCTAAACCCTAAACCCTAAAACACCAAACTTGAAACCTTAAACCCTAAAGTAACCTTAAACCCTAAGCTAACACTAAACCTTAAAAACCCTAAATTCTAAAGCTGAAACACTAAACCCTAATCCCTAAACCAACCATAAAACCTAAACCCTAAAACCCTAAATCCTAATCCTTAAACCCTAACCCTAAAACCAAATCCCAAACCTAAACCTAAAGCCAAATAATGGGAACAACCTTGACGGCAACATCAAGATCAAATAGCCTAGATCTAGTGGAGGAAAAGGCAAAGGCAATTATGTGGTGGTGGAGGATTTAGAGGTGCTACTGAACATGGAGGTGGTGATCAGAGCAGTGGTGATTATGGAGGTGGAGGAGCGATGGAGGTTATAGATGTGGGGTCGTGGAGGATAGAGGGGATATGATGGCAGATCACGAAGAGAGGTGGTGGTGGTTCTGAAGAATGTTTGATCTGTGTCTTTACAATAGAGATAGTTTGAGTTATCTATGGTTTTACTCTTTGCTTGATCATTTTTATCTATGTCATCGCTTGTGTCTTAGAAAACTTGGTGTGCTACTTGGTTGGTGAAATTGAAAAGAAGAAATGTTGAATATAAATTTGTCCTCTATTAAAAAAAAACCATAAACCCTAAACCCTAAATTAAACCTAAATCTTAAACCGAAAACCTAAACCCTAAACCCTAAACCCTAAAAACCATATACCCTAAACACTAAACCCTAAACCTTAAACCCTAAACTGTAAACCCTAAAAATTCAACCATAAACCCTAAACCCTAAACCCTAAAATGCTAAACCCTAAACCCCCATAAACCAACAACCCTAAACCCCAAACCCTAAACACTAAACCCTAAACCCTAAAAACCCTAAACTCTAAATTCTAAACCCTAAACCTTAAACCATAAACCCCTAAACTAAACCCTAAACCCTAAACCCTAAACCTATAACCCTAAACCCTTAACCCTAAACCCTAAACCCTAAAACACTAAACTCTAAACCCTAAACCTAAAGTTAAACCTAAACCATAAACCCTACTAAATTAAACCTCAACTTAAATACTAAACCTTAACCTAAATATAACCTAACCTAAACCTAAACACTAAACTTAAGCTAAACTTAAACCTAAACTAAATCCTTAAATTAAAC
The DNA here is from genome assembly GCA_021442155.1 of Cymbidium sinense. Lineage (NCBI taxonomy): Eukaryota > Viridiplantae > Streptophyta > Magnoliopsida > Asparagales > Orchidaceae > Cymbidium > Cymbidium sinense. The sequence goes on along the minus strand of CM038214.1, from coordinate 344,860,243 downwards.
TTAACCTAAACTTAACCTAAACTCTAAACTTAAACCTAAACCTAAATGAAAACCCTAACCTAAACTAACTAAAATAACCTAAATAAACCTAAACTACCTAAATCCTAACCTAAACTCTAACTAAACGAAACTAAATACCCTAAACTTAAATAACTTAAACTTAAACCCTAAACTAAATAAATCCCTAAACCTAAACTAAAACCTAAACCTAAACCCTAAACTAAACTTAAATCTAAACCTAAACCTAAATTAACCTAAACTTAAACTAAAACTAAACCTAACTAACTTAAACTTAAACCCTAAACCCTAAACCCTAAACCTAACTAAAAAACCCTAAATCATAAACCTAAATCAAAACTTAAATAAACCCTAAACTCAAAACCCTAAACCCTAAACTTTAAACCCTAATCCTTAAATCCTAAAACCTACAACCCTAAACCCTAAACCCTAAACTTTAAACCAAAAACATTAAACCCTAAACCCTAAAACCCCAAACCCTAAACCCTAAACCCTAATCCTTGAAAGCTAAAAACCTAAACCTAAACTAAATAAAACCTAAAAAAAAACTTAAACCTAAATAAAATAAAATAAAAACATAAACTAAAACCTAAACCTAAACCTAAAACTAAAAGTAAACCTAAAACTAAAACTAAAATAAAATAAAAAATAAAAACTAGACAAAAATATAATAAATAAAAACCTAAACTAAACTAAAAAATAAAATGAACTAAATAAAATAAAAACTAAACCTAAAATAAACATTAATTAAACCTGAAATAAAATAAATTAAAAAGTGAAAAAAAAACCTCAACCTAAAATGTAAACCTACACTAAAAAAAACCTAAACCTAAAATAAAAATAAAATAAGCAAAAGAAAATAAACCAAAAAAAACTAAACTAAAATAAATAATACCTAATCTTAAACCTAAAATAAACTAAACCTAAACCTAAACCTAAACTAAATAATATAAAATAAACTAAAAATACACCTAAACATAAACTAATAAATAAAATGTAAAAATAAGCCTAAAATAAAAACCTAAAATCTAAACATTAAAAAATAAAATAAAAACCTAAATCTTAACCTAAAAATAAAAAATAAAACCTAAACCTAAACCTTAAAAATAAACTAAAATAAAAAAACCTAAACTAAAATAAATAATCTTAAAATAAATAAACTAAAGTAAATAAAAACAAAAATGAACCTAAATAAAAATAAAAAAAATCAAATAAACTAAAATAAATAAAAAATTAACTAAAAAAACCTAAACCTATAGATTTACTTAATTTTTAAAAAAAATTAAAAAAATAAATAAATAAATAAAAACCCTAAACACTAAACCTTAACCCTAAACCATAAATCTTAAACTCTAAACCCTAAACCCTAAACAACCCCAAACCATAAAAGCCTAAACCCTAAACCTAAACCCTAAACCTAAACACTAATCCCTAAACCCTAAAACCCTAAACCCTACACCCTAAACCCTAAACTAATACTAAACTTAAGCTATCCCTAAACTCTAAACCCCAAACCCTAAAATTCCTGAACCCTAAAGACTAAAAACTATACCCTAAACCCTAAACCCTAAACCCAAACCCTAAAATATAAACCCTAACCAAAATTGGTGGATGGTGGTGCTAATATGGAGGCAGATGGTGGTGGAGGATCTATGTGTGGATCTGAAGTGGATATGGAGATGTTGGTTATGGAGGAGGATGAGCAAACCGTGGTGGTGGCGAGGATATATCCGAGATATGATGGAGGATCCTACTACTGTGAGAGGGTGGTCCGATGGGAAGGAGAACTAAGAACTCGATCGATTGTCGCTTATGGAACTGAGTCTTTATAGCAGAGACAATTCTAGTTATCTAGGTTATTTGATCTACTCTATGCGTGCTCATTTTTTATGTATGTTGTAGCTTGTATTTTAGAAAACTTGGTCTACTACTTGGTCAATGAAATCGAAAAGAAGAAATGTTGAATCTAAATTTCTTCTCTATTAAAAATAACCTTAAACCCTAAACCCTAAACTCTAAATTAAAACCTAAACCCTAAACTTAAACCCTAAAACCCTAAAACCCTAAACCTAACACCTAATCCTTAAACCCTAAACCCTAAACCCTAAACTAACCTAAATCCAAAACCCGAAACTAACTTAAACCCTTAACCCTAAATCCTAAACCCCAAACTAACCTAAACCCTAAACACTAAATCCTAAACCCTAAACCCTAAACTATAAACCCTAAACCCTAAAATAAAACCAAAACATAAAATAAAAATAAAAAACCCTAAAATAAAATAAAATAAAAACTAGATAAGAACCTAAACCTAACAAATAAATCTAAAAATATAACCTAAAAATAAATAAAAAATAAAACCTATACCTACAATAAAAATAAAAAAAACCTAAACCAAAGCTAAAATAAACTAAACTAAAATAAAGAAAACCTAAACCTGAACTTAAAATAAACTAAACCTTAACCCTAAACTAAATAAAATAAAAGAAACTAAAAATAAAGCTAAACCTAAACTAAAAAATAAAACCTAAAAATATACCTAAAATAAAAACCTAAAACATAAACCTAAAAAAAGTAAAATAAAAACCTAAACATAAACTTAAAAATAAAAAATAAAACCTAAACCTAGAAAAAAATAAAAATAAATCTAAACTAAAAAATAAGAATAAACCTACACATAAACGTAAAAAATAAACTAAAATCAATAACCTAAACTAAAATAAATAAACCTAAACCTAAATAAAAAATAAAAAACCTAAACAAAAAAATATAATAATATAAACAAAACTAAATAAAAATAAATAAAATAAAATAAATAAATTGAATAAACCTAAACCTACCAGCTTTCTTAATGTTTTTAAAAAAACCCTAAACCCTAACCCCAAAACCCTAAACTCTAAATCCAAAACCCTAAACCCTAACCATAAACATACAACCCTAAACCTACTTCCCTAAACCCTAAACCCTAAACCTTAAACCCTAGAAAACCCTAAACCCTAAAATTTAAAACCCAAAACCATAAACTCTACACTAACCCTAAACCTTAAACCCTAAACCTTAAAAATGCTAAACTTAAAGCTAAACTCTAAATAAACTAAACCTGAAAACCCTAAACCTGAACCTAATCCCTAAATCCTAAACCTAAAACCCTAAACTTAAACTAAACCTAAACTTAAACCTAAAACCCTAAACCTAAACTTTAAACCCTAAAGCCTAAACTAACCCTAAACCCTAAGCTAACCCTAAACACTAAACCTTAAACCCTAAAACCCTAAACCCTAAAGCCTAAACACTAAACCTTAAACCCTAAACCCTAAACCCTAACCTTAAACCTTAAATGCTAAAAACCTAAATCCTAAGCCTTAAACCTTAAACCCTAAACCCTAAAAACCTAAAAACCTAAACCTAAACTAAATATAACCTAAAAATAAAATAAATATAAAACCTAAACCTAAATATAATAATAAAATAAAATAAAATAAAAAACTAAACTAAAACATAGATCTAAACCTAAAATGAAAATAAAATAAAAAAGTAAAAATAAAGTAAAATATATAAATAAAAACCTAAACTAAACTAAAAATAAAATAAACCTAAGAATAAAAACCTAAATAAAATTAATAATAAGTGTAAAATAAAAATATAACAAACCTTAAATAAATTATAATAAAAACCTAAACCTAAAAAATAAACCTAAAAATAAATATAAAATAAAACCTAAACTAAAACTAAAAAAACCTAAACCTAAAAGAAACATAAAATAAACAAAATAAAATAAACTAAACCTAAACTAAAATAAACTAAACTAAAAAAATAAAACCTAAACCTAAACTAAAAATAAATTACACCTAAATCTAAACCTAGACAAAATAAAATAAAATAAACTAAAAATAAACCTATACCTAAACTAAAAAATAAAGACTAAAAATGAACATAAAATAAAAACCTAAAAATTAAACCTAAAAAAATAATGAAAACCTAAACCTAAACCTAAAAATAAAAAAGAAAATCTAAACTTAAAAAAATAAATAAAACTCAACTAAAAATAAATTTAAATTTAAACATAAACCTAAAAAATAAATTAAAATAAAAACCTAAATGAAAATAAATAAACCAAAAAATAAATAAACTAAATAAAATATAAAAATAAACCTAAATAAAACTAGAAAATAAATTAAACTAAAAAAATAAAAAAAATAAATTTAATATACTAGATAAACCTAATCCTACCAATTTACTTAATTTTTTTTTAAAAAAAACCTTAAACGCTAAATCCTAAACCCTAAACCCTAAACCCTGGACCCTAAACCATAAATCTACAACCCTAAACCCTAAACCCTGAAAAACACTAAACCCTAAAGCCTAAAGCCTAAAGCCTAACCCTAAACATTAAACCCTAAAAGCATAAAGGGTAAAACCCTAAACCCTAATCTCTAAACCTTAAACTTAAGTCCTAAACCCTAACCCTAAACCCTAAACCCCAAACTGTAAACCTAAACCAAATGTAACTAAATAAATTATAAAATAAAACTAAACCCTAAAACTGAATAAACCTAAACCTAAACCCAAACCCTAAGAATGGGCAGAACCTTGACAGAAGGAACAAGATCATCAACCAGGATCAATCTAGATCAGCTATGGAGGTGAAGGCGGAGGTGGTAGTTATCACAAGTGGTGGTGGGGATCCGACGTCTGGATATGGAGGTGGTGTTGAGTAGTGGTAGTTATGGTGGTGGGAGGATGGAGGTTACAACTATTGGGGGGAGAGATCGAGAATATGATGGTGGATCCCACTACTCGAGAGGCTGGGGTGGTTCTCTGATGGGAACTGGAGAAATTAAAGAATGTCCAATCCGATCTACTGCTTATGAAACTATGCCTTTACAGTAGAGATGATTCTAGTTATCTAGGGTTTTGGATTTGCTATATGTGTTCTCTTTTTTGAACTATGTTGTTGCTTATGTATTAGAAAACTTGGTGTGTTACATGGTTGATGAATTCAAAAAGAAGAAATGTTGAATCTGAATGTATTCCCTTTTAAAAAAAACCAACCTAAACCCTAAACTAAAACCTGAACCTTAAACCTTAAACTTAAATGCAAAACCCTAAACCTTGAAAACCCTAAACTTTAAACCCTAAACCCTAAATCCTAAATCCCTAAAACCTAAACCCCAAACCATAAATCCTAAACCATAAACTAACCTTAAACCCTAAAAACTTAAAAGACTAAACCCAAACTAAATAAGACCTAAAAATAAAGAAAAAAAACATAAACCTAAATAAAATAAAAAATACAATAAAATAAAACCTAAACTAAAATCAAAACCTAAACCTAAACCTAAACCTATACTTAAAAATAAAATAAAATAAAAAATAAAAACTAAACTAAAATAAAATAAATAAAAACCTAAAATAAACTAAAAAATAAAATAAACCTAAATAAAATAAAAACTAAACATAAAATAAAAAATAAAATAAACCTAATATAAAATAAAATAAAAATTAAATAAAAACATAAACCTTAAAAATAAACTTAAAAATAAAAACTAAAAATAAATAAAAAATAAAATGTAAACCCTAAACTAAAAAAACCTAAACCTCAAATAAAGAAAATAAAATAAACCTAAACCTAAACTAAAATAAATAAAACCTAAACCTAAACCTAAAATAAAGTAAACCTAAACCCTAAACTAAATAAATAAAATAAACTAAAAATAAACCTAAACCTAAACTAAAAAATAAAACCTAAAAATAAACCTTGAATAAAGACATAAAATCTACACCAAAACCAAAAAATAAAAAAATAAAACCTAAACCTAAAAATATAATAAAATAAAACTAAACTAAAAAATAAACATAAACCAAAATCTAAACCTAAAAAATAAACTAAAATAAAAAACCTAAACTAAAATAAATAAACCTAAAGTAAATAAACTAAACTAAATAAAAATAAAAATAAACCTAAATAAATAAAATAAACTAAATAAAGTAGATAAACCTAATCTCTTTACTTAATTTAAAAAAGCCCATAAACCCTAAACCCTAAACTCTAAACCCCTAACCCTAAAACTAATCCTAAACCCTAAACCTACAACCCTAAACCCAAAACCCTAAACCCAAAACCCTAAACCCTAAACCCTAACCCTTACCCTAAATCATAAACCCTAAACCCTAAAACCCTAATGCCCTTACCCGTAAACCATAAATAAAACCTAAACCCTAAACCCTAAAAACCATTTTCCCTAAACACTAAACTAACCTTAAACCCTAAGCAAACCCCAAACCCTAAACCTTAAACCTTAAACACTAAACCTTAAAAACCCTAAACCCTAAAGCCTAAACACTAAAGCCTAAACCCTAAACCATAAACCCTAACCCTAAACTATAAAGCCTAAAACCCTAAACCCTAAACTCTAAAATTGTAAACCCTAACCCTAAAAACTTAAAACTAAACCAAAACTAAATAAAATAAATAAATAAACTAAACCTAAAAAAAATTAAAATAAAATAAAAACCTAAACTAAAACATAAACCTAAACCTAAAAATAAAATAAAATTAAAAATTAAAAAACTAAAATAAGATAAGTAAAAAAATAAACTAAACTAAAAAATAAAATAAACCAAGAATTATAAAATCTAAATAAAATAAAAATAAAATAAACCTATAATAAAATAAAATTAAAACTAAATAAAAACCTAAACGTAAAAATAAATAAAAAATAAAACCTAAACCTTAAATTAAAAAAATAAACTTAAAATAAAAAAAAAAAAAACCTAAAATAACCTAAAATAAAAAACAACTAAACCTAAACTTTAAAAAAAACTAAACCTAAACATAAACCTAAAACAAATAAAATAAAATAAACCAAAATTAAACCTAAAACTAAACCTAAAAAAATAAAATAAGAACCTAAACCTAAACCTAAACCTATAAATAAAAAATAAAACCTAAACCAAACAAATAAAATAAAAATAAAACTCAACTAAAGTAAACCTAAACCTAAGCTAAAAAAATAAAACTTAAAAATAGACCTAAAATAAAAATGTAAAACCTAATCCTAAAAAAATAAAATAAAAACCTGAACCTAAACCTAAAAATAAAAAATAAAACCTAAACCTAAAAAAACTCAATTAAAAAATAAACATAAACCTAAACATAAACATAAAAAATAAACTAAAAAATACCTGAACTAAAATTAATAAACCTAAAATAAATAAACTAAGATAAAAAATAAAAAATAAACCTGAATAAAAAAAAAATAAAATTAATATACCAAATAAACCTAAACCTACTAGTTTACTTAATTTAAAAAAAATCCTAAACAATAAAACTAACAATAACCCCTATACCTATAAAACTAAACCTACAACCCTAAACCCTAAACTCTAAACTCTAAAAAACTCTAAACTGTAATCCCTAAACTTTAAACCCTAAACCCCAAACCCTAAACCCTAAACCGTAAACCTTAACTATAAACCCTAAACCCTAAGAGCATAAACTTTAAACCCTAAACCCTAAGCCCTAAACCCTAAATGTTAAACCCTAAACCCTAAATCCTAACCTTAAACCCTAAACCATAAACCCTAAACCCCAAACCCTAAACCCTTAACCCCAAATCCTAAACCTAAACCTAAAGTAACCAAATAAATTAAAGAAATAAACCTAAACCCTAAGACCTAGTAAACTTAAACTTAAACCTAAACCCTAATAATGGGCATAACTTTGATTGCAGGAACATCACCACAACCAAGCTCGCCTAGATCCGCAAGGAGGCTAAAGGAAGGTGATTATCGCAAAGAAGGGTGGGGATCTGAGGTAGGATATGGAGGTGGTTGTTAGACCGGTGGTTGGTGGAGGCGGAGGAATGACGGAGGTTACAGTCGTGGTGGTGGTGAAGGGAGAGATCGGGGATATGATGGTGGATCCCACTACTCAAGAGGTCGGGGTGGTTCTGATGGGAACTAGAAATTGAAGAATAGTCGATCCGATCTGTTGCTTATGAAACTATGTCTTTATAGTAGAGACGGTTCTAGCTATCTAAGGTTTTTTATTTGCTCTATGTGTGCTTATTTTTTGTTTATGTCATCGCTTGTGTCTTAGAGAACTTGGTGTGTTACTTGGCTGATGAAATAAAAAAGAAGAAATGTTGAATGTGAATTGTTCTCTATTAAAAAAAAATGAAAAACCCTAAACTAAAACCTGAACCCTAAACTAAAACCTAAACCCTAAACCCTAAACCCTAGAAATAAAAAAATAAAAAAGATAAAAAAATAAAAAAATCCTAACCATAAATGCTATACCCTAAAACTAACCCTGAACCCTAAACCTAAAACCCTAAACCCTAAAACCCTAAACTCCAAACCTTAAACCCTAAACCTTAAACCCTAAAAAGAAACTATTAAAACACAAAACTAAACTAACTAAAACTAAAACTAATAAATAATAAACTAAAACTAATAAATTAATAATAAACAAAAAACTAATAATAAACTAATACAAAAACTAATAAAATTAACTAAACTAAACTAACTAAATAATAACTAAAAAAGTAATAAACTAATAATAACAAAAACTAACTAAACTAATAAACAAACTAATAACTAAATTAAACATAAACAAAAGAACCCCACTAATAAACTAATAAAATTATTAAAAAATAAACTAAACCAAAACTAATAACCAAAACTAAACTAATAAACTAACTAAACTAAACCCTAATAAATAACTAACTAATAAACCAAACCCTAAACATAACTAATAAATAACTAACAAATAATAAAAACTAAACCCATAAAAACTAAGTAAACTAAAAACTAATAACTAATCTAAACTAATAAACTAAGTAAATAACTAATAAATAACTAATAACTAACCTAAACTAATAAACTAATAAACTAACTAAACTTAATAATAAACTAACTAAATAATAATAACTAAAACTAATAATAAAACTTAAAAAACTAATAAATAAAAACTAAATAACTAATAATAAATTAAACTAAATAAAACAAATAACTAAACTAATAATGATAAAAAATAAACTAAACTAAAAACTAATAATAACTAAAAAACACTAAATAATAATAAAACATAATAACATAAAAACTAACTAAACTAAAATATTAATAATAATAAACAAAATAATAATTAACTTAAACAAAACAAAACTAATAAATAATAATAAACTAAATAAAACTAACCAATAAAAAACTAATAACTAATAATAATAAACTAATAATAACTAAGCTAACTAAATAAATAACTAATAAAAATTTACTAAAGTAAAAGTAATAATAATAATAATAATAATAATAATAATAATAATAATAATAATAATAATAACAATAGTAATAATAATAATAATAATAATAATAATAAAACTAAATAAACTAAACACTAAACCCCAAAACCTAAATTAATAAAACTAATAATAATAAAACTAATAATAACAAACTAAACTAAAGTAAAATAATTATAACTAAACTAATAAAACTAGTAATAATAACTAAATAATACCTATAAAAACTAATAAACTAAACCAAAACTAACTAATAACTAACTAATAAAACCTAATAAACTATTAAATAATACAATAAAAACCTAATAATAACTAATAAAAATTAAACCTAATAATAAATAATTAATAACTTAAATTTAATACCTAATAAATTAATAAACCAACTAATAAACTAAACTAATAATAATAAAATAAATAAACTAACTAACTAACTAAACTAATAAACTAATAATAATAAAACAAATAATAAACTAACTAATAAATAACTAAATAACTAAACCCTAAACCTAACTAAATAAAAATAATAAAATTACTAATAATAAACATAAACTAATAGTAATAATAAACTAAAAAAACCTAAACTATAACAAAACTAATAATAAACCAACTAACTAAACTAATAATAATAATAATAAATAATAAATGACTAATAATAACTAAAAAAAATTAACCATAACCTAAACTAAAAAACCTAATAATAATAAACTAATAAACTTAAACTAAAATAAACTAATAAACTAATAAACTAAACTAATAAACTAATAAATAAACTAATAAAACTAAACTAAAAATAAACCACTAACTCAAACTAACTAAAACCAAATAATAATAAAACTAATAATAATAACTAACTAATAATAACAAAACTAACTAGTAATAACTAATAAATAAACTAATAAACAAAACCTAAACCCCACCCCCCCCGACTAAACTAACCTAAAATAATAATAACTATAACTAAAATTGATAAAATTAAACTAATAACCAAACTAAAATTAAACTAACAAAACTAAACATAAAAGTAATAATAAACTAATAATTACCTAAAACTAATAAAATTTAATAATAACTAATAAACATTGAACCTAAAACCTAAACCTTAAAACTAAACTAAACCCTATTATTGGGTGATTTTGGGATCCCTCGCATTCTTGGTGAGTTTTTGAGCACTTTCTCTCTTGGATTCCCTATAGATTGTCAACCTTGGGCTTATCTCAACCTGTTCTTGTCATGATGCTGTGACTCATGGCATCTGCTTCTTCAAATCCATGGGGTAAATCCCATGTGCAAATGGATCCCACTAGGGATCAAATTTTTGGGTAATCCTACATCTAAATTACCTATTGTTATTAAATATTTTAAAGAGGCTTTAGTTGGTAAGAATTCCTCCACCGAGCCTCTTTTGAATATTCTTCATATGACTTTTAAAGGTACTCTGACAATTATGATTTCAGATGAGGATATTGAACGCTTAGCTGAGCCTTTGGCTTTTTCTTTGATTGGAAAGTTTTCATTTAAACGACCCAAGATGGAAAATATTTGTTCTTTCTTTCATAGCTTAAATTTATTTGGTTTATTTTATTAAATTGATTGATGCATGTTACGATTAAACTTTATAATGACCTTGATTATGGAAGAATTCTTTCTAGGCATTCTTACTATCTTTTTAATTATCAAATGTGTATTCTGAAGTGGACACCTATGTTTGATGTTAATGAAGAGTCTCCTATTGTTCCCATTTGGATTTATTTACCTAACTTATGGATTCATCTATTTAATCATTAGATTCTTTATGCTATTGGTTTGATTTTTGGTCATCCTTTGCAAGTTGATCAAGCAACAATTACTTCTTCTAGACCATATGTTGCTAGAATTCTTGTAGAGATTGATATTACTAAAAAATATTTGAAAGAAATTTGGTTGGGTTCGAAGAAATGCAGTTATTTTCAGAATGTTATTTTTTAGAACTTTCCCATTTTTTGTAATCATTGTAAGATTCATGGGCATGAAATTTTTGAATGCTTTATTGCTCATCCCTGTCTTAGGAAGAAAATCACCAGTAAGAATTCAATTTTTTAAAAAAATTGATGATTCTCTCAAGTTGGATAAAGAAAAATCTAGTTTTCAAAATTTTGATGCTTTGCAAAACTAGATTTCTGAATCTTCTGAAAAAGTTTTATCTATAATGATTTGTCTAATGAGAAAGGTAATTTTTATGTTTCTGAAAAAGTTTTAACTAATAATCACGCTCTAAGTATTTTTTTAATGATTCCCTTAAAAGGAAGACTTTAAAGGCTATGGTTAATGATTCTAATGGTTTGGATGTTGTGCATAAGTCTTTTCATGATGATGGTTTGAATATTGTTGATGCTAACACTATTTCTTCCAATTAGTTGGATGTTGTTTCTCTTTCTCTTATGTTTGCTTTAGATCTTGGGAAAGAGACTATTTCTTTGCTTTCTTTGATTGAGAATGGCAATCAAAAAATGTTCTTATCTCTAATATTTTAACTTCTGGTCCTGACAATCTTGTTAATATTGGTGATCCTTTTTTAAAAAATAAGATTTAGATAGTTGTGATAATTCTCTCATTGTGAATAGTTATGTTTTGGTTCAAAATGATGGTTTTTCTATGGCTAGTAATTATGTTTAGAATTTTCATAATATGCTTTGTGTTTCTAAGGGATTTGAATCTTATTTTAATCCCTTACATGAAGATTGTGTTGAAAATCTAGATTATGCTTCTCTTGCTTCTTTTATGAATGAAGATAGGGAGGAGACTCTTTAGATTTTATTGGAAGGTGAAAATATTGATAATTGTCTTCTTAATAAAGTTATTTATGCTCCTTCTTTCACTTCTAATTCTGAAATGCATACTATTTTTGATTTTCCTTTATCTATTATTGTGGACGATTTTGAATGCTCTTCTCTAAAATGATAGTTTTACTGATCCCCGTGCCTTTTATAATAATACTGATTCATTTTTAGATGGAGATTTTTTGGAGAAAGGGCATGGTTATAAAACTATTTACAAGAAGAAAAAGAAAAAAATTGTTCAGATTTGTGCCCCTCCTCACTTGCCGAGGGTTACTCATTCCAAAGCTTCCTGAAAATAATCTCTCCTTTCCTTGGGAGGTTTTTGCTTTTGACTGGTTTTTTCTTTGTTGGTTGAGCTTTTGCTATGTGTTTTCTTGCTAGCTAGAGTATTGGCTTCTTGGCTAATTTTCCTCCTTCTGGCTTGGTGATTTTGGCTTCCTATTTGCCATTTTTTTTTGCCCTTTGGCTGGTTGGTTTTATGGTGGTGGCCTTATTCCTGTTGGCTTGGCTTTCTTTGGTTGGTACTTTTGCTCTCTTTGTTGGTGGTAGGTTGGGTTTTTGTTCTTAGCGTGTGGTTTGTCCATTGGTTGGCAGTTTCTCTAAATGTTTATTTTAGCTTTTCCTAGGCTTCTTCTTTTTTTTTGTTAGTTGGTTTGGTTCTCTTGCTCTTTCTAGGCTATTTTCTTAGGTGCTGTGTCTGTTGACTATTTCCTTTTTTGGAGCCTTGGTAGCTTTGTATTGGTGTTGTTGTGGGCTTTGTTGGCTGGTGCCTGACTTTGGATTGCTTGTTGGGCTCTATTAGTTTTGTCTGATCACTTTTCATTTTTTTTTTTTTTTTTTTCTCCCTCTTTTAAGAGGTTTTCATATTTGGTTTTGTTGGGATTACCTTGTAATTATATATGTTGCTCTTTCTCTCTTTTTATTTCCTTAGCTTCACTTTTTCTTTGGCTGGGTGGCGATTATGATAGGTTCGTATTTTTCTTTGGTTGGGATGGCTATGATGATATGATGGATGTTTTCCTTGATATTTTTTTGGCTGGTGACCTATTTGTAACCCTTCCTTGAAGCTAGATACACTTAGGATTTGATGCTCCTCATTATTATGATTATCCTTCTTCCCTCATATCCGAGCTTGAGTTATTTTCTCTTTATGTTTTGATCTCCTTTATGGTGAGATTTCTTGTGCAGGTTCTCTTTTTTAGTTGGTCTCTTCTTTTTCTTGGAGGGAGCTAGATTTTTACGGATGGTCTCTTTTTTCATAGATGGCTAGAGTTGTCTTCAGTTGTAGGTTGCAGGTTTCCTTTTTTCTTATAGTAGAGACGATTCTAGTTATCTATGGTGGTTTTCGATTTGCTCTATGCTTGCTCATTTTTTGCCTATGTCGTCACTTAAACCCTAAACCCTAAACTAAAACCTAAACCCTAAACCTAAAACCTAAACCCTAAACCATAAATTTTAAACCCTTAAAACCCTAAACCCAAAACCCAAAACCCTAAACCCTAAACCCTAAAGCCTAAACCCCAAACCCTAAACCCTAAACCCTAAATCCTAAACCCTACCTAAACCTCAACTAAATAAAACCTAAAAATAAAATAAAAAATAAAAACTAAACCAAAATAAAATAAGATAAAAACCTAAACTAAAACATAAACCTAAACCTAAAAAAAAAATAAAAATAAAAAATAGAAATAAAATAAACTAAAATAAATAAAAATTGAAAGTAAACTAAAAAATAAAAAAATGAAATATAATAAAAGCTAAACCTAAACTAAAAATAAATTAAACCTAAAATAAAATAAAATAAAAACTAAATTAAAACCTAAACCCAAAAAATAAACCTAAAAATAAATAAAAAATAAAACTTAAACCCTAAACAAAAAAAACCCTAAACCTAAAATAAAAATAAAATAAACTAAACCTAAACTAAAATAAACTATACTAAAATAAATAATACCTGAACCTGAGCCTAAAATAAACTAAACTTAAACCAAAACCTAAACCCAAGCCTAAAAATAAAAAATAAAACTTATATCCTAAACTAAAAAAAACCTAAACCTAAAATAAATAATATAAAGTAAACATAAACCTAAACTAAAATAACTAAACTAAAATAAATTAAAGTTAAACCCTATACCTAAGCCCTAAATCCCTAAACCCTAAACCCTAAACCTTAAACCCTAAACGCTAAAACCTAAACCTTAAAAACCTAAAAACATAAACCTAAACTAAATAAAACCTACAAATAAAACATATAAAAAAACCTATACCTAAATAAAATAAATAAAATAAAATAAAATATAAACCTAAACTAAAGCCTAAAACCTAAATGCAAACCTAAACCTAAACCAAAAACTAAAAATAAAATAAAATAAAAAATAAAACTAAACTAAAATAAAATAAAATAAAAACCTAAACTAAACTAAAAAAATAAAATAAACCTAAAAATAAAAACCTAAATTAAATAAAAACTAAAGGTAAAATAAAAATAAAATTAACCTAAAAGAAAATAAAATAAAAACTAAATAAAAACTTAAATAAAAAAATAAACTTAAAATAAAATCCCTAAAATAAATAAAAAAAAAAACCTTTACCCTAATCTAAAAAAAAGCCTAAACCTAAAATGAACAAACTAAATAAACATAAACGTAAACTAAAATAAACAAATCTAAAATAAATAAAACCTAAGCTCTAAACCTACAACCCTAAACCCTAAACCCTGGACCTTAAACCTTAAACCCTAAACCCTAAACCACTAAACCCTAAAAACCTAAAAACCTAGGTTTTTTAGAACCTAAAAAAAACCATAAAAACCTAAAAACCTAAAATTAAAAAAAATCCATAAATACTTTAAAAAACATTAAAAAAAATCCTAAAAACCTCGAAACCCAAAAAAACTCCTCCCTCCTCCTCCCTCCTCCTTGCGGCACTCTGGTGATTTCATTTTTCCCTCTTTGGAGCTTCTCTTTTCCTTATTGTTTGGTGATTTTTCACCACTCCTTGCGGCGCTCCAATCATTTTTTGTTGCTTATCTTTGCTCTGGCCACGTGCGTGATGTTCTTGTAGCCGTTGTTGATGGCGGCTGATCCATTGTCCGTGCAACCGATCATTTCCTTTACGAATGTGGTGACTAAGGAATTAGATTTTATGGGATTTCTGAAATTAAAAGCATCTGCTACTGTGCCTGTCGTTAAATCCTTTAAGGATGCTCTCTCTAGTAAGAACCTTTCCCCTTCTAATTTGGTGAATTTGATATTAACTTTGTTTTGTGGCATCCCTGCGATCATGTGCTTGGATCTTGATGTTGAGAAGCTGGCTAAGCCATATGAATTTACTTTGGTTGGCAAATTTGCATTGTGGCATCCAAATTTGCATAATATTTACTCTTTTTTTCACAATCTGAAACTCTCTGGTGCTTTCTATTAGTTTGATCGATCCTAGATATGTTTTGATTCATCTTATAAATGATTTAGACTACTCAAGGGTTTTCTATCATCGTTCTTACTTTGTTTTCAATTGTCAAATGCATCTTTTAAAGTGGTCCCCTTTTCTGATATAAAAGAGGAATCATTGTTTGTTCCTATTTGGTTGGCTTATTTGAATATGAGGATTCACTATATTACTCAGTGTTCTATTTATTGTTGGGAGCTCTTTTGGTTTTCTTCAAATTGATCAGGCCACTGCTGTGAGATCCCGTCCATTTGTTGCTCATATACTAGTTGAACTTGATATTTCTAAAAAACATCCTAAGGAAGTTTGGATTGGTTCAGAGAAGTCTGGTTATTTTTAAATAGTTGAATTTGAAATTTTTCCAATTTTTTGTTCGCACTATAAAATTCATGGGCATGATAATTCTGAGTGCTTTGTGCTACACCCACTACTTAAAAAGAAAAACTCGAATGATCCTAATTCTACTAATCCAAATGATAAAGTTAATAAACCAATTTATGTGGCTAAAGCTAACCCAAATGGAAATGCTTTTTCTGCTTCATTGGAATTCACTGATGTGCTTAATGTTGATACTCCCAATACTCAATAAAATGAAGTCAAAGATATTATTAATGTTGAATATGATGGTTTGTCAATTAATCCTTCTTTAAATGATAACTTTCCTTCTCATGATATCTCAAATGTTCTAGAGGCTAACATCTCTTTGCCTCTTGTTAATGCTAAGCAAGTGGATTTTAATGGTAATTTGCATGAAAATTTGAAGACTACTGAAAATCAGGAGCAAAATTCTAAATCTAATCCTGGTATTTATGCTTTTAATGGTATTACTACCTCTCCTTCTCCTAATCCCATGATTGACATTCATTCTAATCCAACTTTTTAGCTTAATCCTGAGATTGAAGAAGGGGAAGTTGTGATTAGAAATGTTTTGGATGATTCTAATCCTATTCTTAACACCTCTAATCAGTCTCTTTCGGATGGTGATATATTGGATAAATATAGAGCTTTCCAAATTATTCTAAAGAAGAAATCTTTTAAAGCAAAAATGTTTCCACATAACTCAACCAGATCTACTAGATGGTTCTTCATCTCATAAATAATGGCCTTTTGGCATTGTAGTGGTTGCTCTCTTTCTAATGATTTTACTTATTTTTCTTTAGCTTATTTAATATTTCCTTTATTTTAATTCTATTATTTGGAATGTTCAAGGGATTGGAACCTCACTGTCTGAAATCATTTTAGAAGTCTTTACAGTATTAACAATATATCCTTACTTGTGGTCATTGAACCTCTCATAAATGCTTCTAAGATCAATCATATTAGAATGCTCAGTTTTAATAACATTTCTCTAATATCAGTAATAAAATTTGGTTCTTTTGGAACAATCTAGTTAATGTTTCCATTTTAGATGATCTCCAACAAGTTGTTAATGTCCATATCTCATGTGGTGAATTTTCTACTTTAGGCTCTTTTGTTTATGCTTCCTGTAATAGAGTTGGTAGGAACATCCTTTGGGACAATTTAAGAAGTTTTCTTTAACAGTTAACAAACCTTGGTTGGTTTGGGGTGACTTCAACACTATCCTTTCTTCCTCTGAAAGAAGGGGTAGTTTCTCTCCTAATATTCATTCTATGGAAGAATTCTCTAATATGATTCTTGATTGCAACCTTATTGACAGAAAGAGGAGATTGGTAAAATTCTTAATAACATGTATATTGATTCTGTTGCTGGTCCGAAAGGTTATACAACACAATTATTCCAGCATTGTTAGCCTATAATTAAGTATGATCTAGTTGATGTTGTTATTGATTCCTTTACTGCTAATCCTCTTCCTAGATATTTTTCTAGTACTTCCATTGTCCTTGTACCTGAAATTGATAATCCTAAATCACATGATTGTAGACCTATTAGTCTTTGTACTTTCTTTCATGATTTATTTAAAATATTGCCAATAGACCACAATTCTCTTCTTTAAAATCTCTCTCACCAAACTGGTTTGTAGAGGTAGAGCTATATTTGATAATATTCTTCTTGCTCAAGTTGATTCATGATTTGGATGCTCCAATAGAGGTGGTAACATCTATTTAAAGATATTTAAAACATTTGACAACATCTCTTGGATTTCTTTTACATTCTTCATTTGTTTGGCTTTCTAAAAACATCTTTGACCTAATTAAAAATTATATTACCAATGCTTGGTTTTCTATTATTCTTAATGGTGAGGCCTTAAGTTTTCTCCCTTCTTCTCATGGTTTGAGACAAGGTGATTGTCCCCTTCCTTTTCTTATTATTCTTGTGGAATATCTTTCTGGGACCTTAAAGACCTTTTCAAAACAATCTTAGCATGATTTTAGAACTAGATTGTATACACTTCTTAGTTTTGTTGATTATTTCATTATTGTAATGCTTCCATCCATCATATTAAACATTAAGAATTTCTTAAATAACTTTGGTAATGAAAGTGGTCTTTTATCAATGAAGGCAAAAGTTGTTCCATTACCTCTTCTAAAATCTCCATAACAAAATCAATGAAATCTTGAGAATCATAAATTTTAAACAACAACAACTCTCTATCACATATCTGCTCTCTAAAAGTCAAAAGATCACATCGCTTTGATGATCTAATCCAAAAAATTGATAAAATTTTTTGTTTGGGAATTTCACTTACTTTTCTTTATTGGCGGAGCTTACTTTTAGAGTACCCTTAATTCCATTCCTCTATATCTTTTCAAACCATCATCCCTACTAATTCTACCTTGAATAGAATAGAGTTATCCTTAATAAATATTTTTGTGAACAATTCTATTAAAGGATGCATTAGATTTCTTTATAAAGTTATGCAACCTGACTTACTAGTCTATTAAATTGAAACTATTTGCTTTCTCTCATAAACTTTGGTGGAATTTTAGGAGCAATAATAGTCTCTGGCCAATTTCATGACTGTCAAATATTTGAGGTAAGCATCCTCTTACTTGTCCTTCAATGTGGGTGACTCATAAAAGACTTTGCTCCATCAAATGGGAAGTTGAATCCCTTATTTCTTCGAGGGTTACCTCTAGATCTTTTTTCTTTTAGCAAGACAACAAGATTGTCAGTGGTCCTATTGATGATTTCCTATCTACTCATTTTACTGTCGCTATTAAAGTGAACTCCTTTTGGAATAATAGTAAACTCACTGATTATATTCTTATTTCTCTTTTAGATAAATTCACTAATATTCCTATCATTTTAACAAGCTGTCAATTCTCTTTAAGTTTTCTCTGAATTTATTCTTAAAGAGGTTTGGAATCATATTAGAGAATCCCATTGGTTTCTCTAATGTGTTTTTTAAAATTTGGAATAACAATATCCTTATCTCTTAATCTATCCTTATTTGGAGAATTCTAAAAAAATTCATTCATCTTCACTCTTTGATGTGGGTAAAAGCTTTCAGTTGCCTTCCAAATCTTATTAGTATTTTCACATTGAAAATGTGAATCATGTTTTTGTCAATGGAGCTATTGCCTCTAAATTATGGGCTTGGTAAGATGAACTTTTCAATATTAACCATTTTCATGGTTCTTTATCCTTATATCAACTTCTTGATGTATATATTCATAAAACTGTGAAAGGTCACATTAAAGAAATTACTACCATCACTCTTATATGATTCATATGGATGGATAGAAATGATGCCAAACATCGTGGTATCCCTATGAACCACAACAGGATTATTACAAGAACTAAAGAAAAAATTCGTACTTTATTTAGTGCTAGCCACTTTAAAGGGTACAAATTTGTGGCCAACAAGTTGGGTCTTAGCTTGCATGGGATCCCTAACTGGAAAGAAGATAAGCATATCTATTGGAGAAATCCTCATAATAATACTATCAAAATTAATACTGAAGGCTCTGTCTCTCAAAATGCTTTTGATTATGGTGGAATTTTCAGAAACCTTAAAGGTAGTGTCATTTCTACTTTTGCCTACCCCCGTAAAGCTTGTTTTGTTATCTTTGCTGAATTAATAGTTGTTAGCAATGCTATAGAGATTTGTTTGCAAAAAGGTTGGTTCAATATCTAGATTGAAGTGGATGCACTTTTTCTCATTGATATGATGACTTCCACCAAGGTGGGAAACACAAATTTATACTACCTCCTTAATCATACTAGAGCTCTCCGCTCTCAAGTCTGCTTTAAAATCACTCACATTTGGCAAGAAGGAAATTCTTATGCTGACTATCTTGCTAATCTAGGTGCTAGATTAGATGTGCTCACCTTTTTTGATCATTTTGGTCTTCCTAAACATTTGTGTGGATTGGTTAATTTGGATAACTATCGATTACCTTACCTCAAAAATGAAGTTACATTATTCTATTTTCTGCTCAGTTCACGGTTTGCTTTGTCTATATTTTCCTCTTTCTATTTTCCTTGATTTGCACTGTCCCCTTCTCAATTTTTTGCTGCACTTATCTATTGGATTTTTCTAGTCAGCCTATTCTAGGGGTATTTTGCTCTTTAGCCTCATCTATTGGCTACCTGTTATTTGTCCTTTAACATGTTGGGCTCTAATTTTATTTGCTGATAGCCTCCTAACAAGGGCATGTCGCCTGTTTCACTAGACTTGTTGAGATTTACTGCTCTTTTTCTTAACACTCATAGATAGATCAGTTACTTTGCTGATTTTGTTCACTGGTTCTCTTTCTCTTCATAATTTTGTGATTAGTGTTATTTCCCTACACGGTTGGGATTTCTTCTGGTCTCCTTTTCCCCCTATTTTTGATGCTATTGTTTTCCTATTAGTTGGACTATCTTCCTTCTTTATGATGGATTTTTTGACTGTTTATATTTTATGTCCTATCATGGCTCATTTTTGTAATGACACTGCCAACCTTCTCCTCTCTTATTGGTTACATTATTTGGTTTGCTATTTTGTCTTTCGGCTGAATGGTTTATCGGGTTATTATGTTCAGTAGGCTGATCATTTATGTTGGATTTATGCCTGCCTTTTTGTTCTGTTGATTGTCATTCGGTTAGCCTCACTACCTGTGCTTTTGTTGTATGGGTTTATCTACTGCCTGAGGTTACTCTTGGCTCTATTAGACTTGTATAATTATTGTTGTGATCTAGCTATTAATAGGTGGATGTTGACACCTGGGATGTTGCTCTTGATTGGCTTTCATCACTATGGGGATGTTTTCTTTGCCATGATGATTATTCTAGGTAGGGGTTTGTGTTAGCTTTTCATTCACATGCTATGTTAGAATACTTAGGTGGTGCTTATCTTTCAAGGGATTGGGGGCATTATTTTACCATGCTGAATAATGTTTCCTTTTCTTCTATAGTGTATTTCACTATTATTTGTTATGCCGATATTAAAGATCAAATGATTTTCATCCAATGGCAACTTCTTTCCCCTAGGTATGTAGGCTATGATGGCTGAGAAGATTTCACTCATAACTTGGCTCGTAGTAGCACTTGTGATTTAACCCTTCCTTTGAAGTTTGGATGCTCATGTTTGCGGCTGCCCCATTCTTGTGTGACTGAGCCTGAGCCTTTCTTCACACACTTCTCTCTCTCCCTCTCCTTTATTTTTCAATTAATTTTGCTTATAATTCTCTACACTGCTAATTCTATCTCTAGCTATTTGCGGGTTCTGTGTTGTTTCCTTATAGGGTCCTTCTCTGGTGGTGGCATATGCTTCTCTTATCTTCATAACTTATTATTGAAGGCTGTCCTCTGGATTTTTCTTATTGTTACTTTTGTATCTCGTACTATTTTTCTGTTCTCTTTTATTTTTTCTTAATTTTTATGGTTGTACTTAGATAGGGGATTCACTCTCTAGGCTGATTGTAGCTCTTTGAACAGTAGTTCTTGAGTTTATCACCTCTTAAAAATCTTATAACCCCTTTTTTATGGCAATAAAATTCCCCTACATGGGGTTCCCAAAAAAAAAATCTTAAAAACCTAAAAACCTAAACCCTAAACTCTAAACACCAAATCCTAAAATAAACCCTAAACCTTAAATCCTAAACCTTAAACCCTAAACCCTAAACCCTAAAACCCTAAACCCTAAACACTAAACCCTAAACCCTAAAACCTACAACCCTAAACCCTAAAACCCTAAAACCCTAAAACCTAAACTTAAACTAAAAAACCAAAACCTACTAAAAAAAAAAAAAAAACCTAGAAATAAAATAAATAATTAAAAACCTAACCCTAAATAAAATAAAATACAGAAAATAAATACCTAAACTAAAACCTAAACCTAAACCTAAATAAAATAAAATATAAAAAATATATACTAAACTAAAATCAAATAAATAAAACCTAAACTAACCTAAATAAAATAAAATAAACCTAAAAATAAAAAACATAAATAAAATAAAACTTAAACGTAAAATAAAAATAAAATAAACCTAAAATAAGATAAAATAAAAACTAAATAAAAACTTAAATCTAAACAAGAAACCTAAAAATAAAACTTAAAAAAAAAATAAAATAATCCCTAAACTAAAAAAAAACTTAAACCTAAAATAAAAATAAAATAAACCAAACCTAAACTAAAATCAACTAAACTAAATAAATAAACCTAAACCAAACCTAAAATAAACTAAACCTAAACATAAACCTAAACTAAATAAAATAAAATATTATTAAAATAATCTTAAACATAAACAAAATATAAAACCTAAAAATAAACCTAAAATAAAAAATTAAAATCTAAACCCAAAAAAAACCTAATCCTAAACCTAAAAATAAAAAAAGTCAAAACAAAACATAAAATAAAGAAACTAAAAAAAATAAACATAAACCTAAACCTAAAATATATAAACTAAAATAAAAACATAAACAAAATAAATAAATTAAACTAATAAAATTAAGAAATAAACCTAAATAAAATATAAATTTAAATCAACCTAATATCATTTACTTAATTAAAAAAACCTTAAATCTAAACCATAAACTAAACACTAAATCCTAAGCAACCCTAAACCTACCACTAACTCCTAAACCCTAAAACCTAAACTGACCCTAAACCTAAACCCTAACCTAAGCCCACAAACCCTAACCTAAATCTAAACCCTCTAAACCTAAACTACCTAACTAAAACCTAAACCCTAAACCTAAATAAACTAAAAGAACCTAAACTTAAAAACCTAAATAAAACTAAAAAATAAACCTAAATACTAAAATACCTACCTAAACTGGGCTTAAAATAAAATAAAACTTAAACCTAAACTAAACCTAAAACTAAAACAACATAAACCTAAACCTAAACTTCAACTAAACTAAATAAATAAAAATAAAAATGGAATAAAACTTAAACCTGGCTGACCTAATCCTAAATAAATGCTATAAATAAATAAATAAATAAACCAAATAAATAAATAAATAAACTATAAACTTAAACCTAAACCTTTACTAAACCTAAACTAATAAACTATAAACTAAAACTAAACTAAAAAACCTAAACCAAAACCTAAATGCTTAAACTAAACTAAACTCTAACCCAACTAAACCTAAAAAAAAAAACCTAAAACTAAAATAAAATAAATAAATAAATAAAATAAAATAAATAAAAATAAATAAAAAATAAACCTAAACCTAAACCTAAACCTAAAAACTAAACCTAAACCTAAACTAAAATAAATAAATAAAACAAACCTAAACTTAATAAAATAAAAACATAAACTAAAATAAACTAAACTAAAAACATAATCCTAAAAAATTAAAATAAAACCTAAACCTAAACCTAAACATAAACTAAAACTTAAATTAACTAAAACCTAAACCTTCTATTTTTTTAGGTTTTTTATGATCTCTAGGAGGGTTGTGTCTATGTGTGTTGTTGTTTTATCCACCTATTTTGGGCTCTATTTTGGGTTTGACTTTTGTTTTGGCTGGCCACCTCCCTTTCGATATTGGATGCTCTGCTGTTATGGTTGGTTGTTGAGTGGCAGCTATTGATCTCTTCAGGATTTGATTAGCTTTGGTCTTTTCAATATTTTTTGGTTATTTCTTCTGGTTTATGTTGGGGATTCCTATTAGTTGGAGATTTTCTCTTTTGATTGGCATGAGGACAATTGTTTGGGGGCTTTTTTCTTCTTGACTTGGTTATGGTTGATTTTATTAGTGGTTGATACCTGGTGGCTTTTTGTCACTACCTGCTGGATTGCTGGCATCCTTTTCTCTACCTGCATTGGTCTAGTGTCTAATGATGGCTGGTTGTGGCTCTCCCTTACTTAGAGCATTGATGTCTATTTGAATGATGGTTGTTGTTATTTTCTAATTTGTTTTGGTCTCTTTCTAGGCTATTGTATTAGTTATTGCTATGCTTCTAAATTGGGTTGTCCCTTTAAATTCTTCCTTGTTGGTGGTTGCTCTATCATTGACCATATTGTATCTTCTGTGGTATTTATTTGATTGGTTGCTATTCTTTTGTTGTTGTTGTTTGTTGAGTAGTTACTTTGTTTGCTAATGCAAGTTTTGGAATCCTTTGGGCTACTTTCTTTTGATGTTGGCTTGTATCAAGTATTCTAGCTACGATGGCTCTATTATTACCCATATCTTCTCTTTTGGTTGGTAGCATTGCATATGAATGTAGCTCTTCTTAGGAAGTTTGGATGCTCATATGCATTATTGCCTCTTGCGATGATCTTAAGCACCCCATTTTCTTCTCGGTCTCTCAAATTGATTTCTTTAACCTTATTCTTGTTAGCTATCACTATTGCCTTTGTAGTGTTTTGCATATTTCTTTAATAGGTTGGAACTTTTCAAATGGAATGATCATTACTCAGTCAACTCAAGGGCTGTTGATGTGGATCTTGGTATCTTGCCACTTAAAAGGGATCATGACCGGCCGTCGACTAATCTTTTCACTATTTTTTTACTTAAATTGTATTAGTCTTAATCTTTCTTTTCCTCTTTTGCTTTTTTAGCTGTTGCTTTTACTCATTATTTTTCCATTATACTTTGATGGGGGTTTAGCTTTTTAGGTTCCTTGTTGCTCTAAGAGCAGTAGAACTTTGAGCTTTACCCCTATTAAAAAAATTTTATCCTTTTCTTTTATGGTAACAAAATTATAATCTTTCCTTAAAAAAAAACTTAAACTATAAACCTGAAATCCTAAACCCAAAACCCTAAACCCTAAAACCCTAAACATTTAACCCTAAACAAACCCTAAACCCTAAAAAATTTAAACTTTAAAGCCTAGACCCTAAGATCTAAACCCTAAACCATATTCTAACCCTAAACTCAAAACCCTAATCTAACCCTAAACCACAAAAAAATCCTAAAGTCCTAAAGCTAAACCCTACCTCTAAACCATAAACCAAAACCATAAACTAACCCCTCCCTCAACCTCCACTACCTAAACATTAAACCCTAAATCCCACCCTACCCTGAGCCCTAAACCAAACCCAAAACTCAACCCTAAACCCTGACCTAAACCTAAACCTAAACTATATAACCTAAAATAAAATACATGAAAACCTAAACCTAAATAAAATATGGGATAAAATCTACTAAAACCTAAACCTAAACCTAAAAATAAAATAAAACTAAAAACTAAAAAACTAAACTAAGACAAAATAAATTAAAACTTAAACTAGGACAAAAATAAAATAAACCTAAAACTAAACATTAAATAAAATAAAATTAACCTAAAATAAAATAAAATAAAACTAAATAAAACCTAACATGATAAACCTAAAAAACCTAAAAATAAGTAAAATAAACCTAAACTAAAAAAACCTAAACTAAAATAAAAACTAAACTAAACTAAAATAAAATAAACTAAAATAAATAAACCTAAACTAAACCCCTAAACCTAAACTAAATAAAATAAAATACTAAAATAAACCTAAACCTAAACTAAAAATAAAACCTAAAATAAAATAAAATAAAACTTAAAACCTAAACAAAAAAAAAGATAAAATTTAAACCTAAACCTAAAATAAAAATAATAACTACATAAAATAAAATAAAATAAACTAAATTAAAATATAATAATAAACATAAACTAAACCTAAAAAAACTAAAATAAACCTAAACTAAAATAAATAAACTTAGCTAAATAAAATAAAAAAATATAAAATAAAATAAATAAACTACCTATGGGTCTTTTAAAAAACTAAACCCAAAATAATTCTAGGCCACAAAACCTAAATCCTGGACCACCTAAACTGACCTCAAACCACTAACCTGACCTACCCATGTGCCTAAACCCATACCACCCTCTGAGCCCTAAGCTAACTGGCCTTAAACCTAGCCCTAGATCCTAAACCTGGGCCAAAACCACCCCTGATAGCCCACTCCCAGGCCCTCAACCACCCTAAAGTGAGCCCTCAGTGACTACTACCCTCCTTGTGTGCATATGAGGCCTCATAAAGCTAAACCTGATCAAACAGGCCCCAGGCCATACCACTGAGCCAGGAGCCCTAAATCCTCACCCTAAACTCTCTCCCAGATATAAACCCTAAACTAATGACAGCCCAGGCCACCTTCCTGAGCCCTAACCCACCTCCAATAAACCCAAACCTTCTTACCCTGGGCACAACCCTGGACCTGACCCTAAACCCTAAACAGGCCACAAGCCCAGATCCTAAACCATAAAGCTAAACTAAAAAAACTAAATGAACCTAAACTAAATAAGACCCTAATAAAATAAATAAAACTTAAACCTAAATAAAATAAAACCTAAACTAAAACCAACATAAAGCTAAACTTAAACCTATAGATAAAATAAAATAAATTAAAAAACTAAAAAAACCTACTAAATGTGAAATAAAAAAACTTAAACCTTAAAGATAAAATAAAAACCTAAACCTCAACCTAAAAATAAAAATATAACCTAAACCTAAATAATAAAATAAAAATAAAACTCAACTAAAAAGTTAACCTAAACCTAAGCCTAAACCTAAAAAATAAATAAAAATAAAATACCTAAACTAATAAAAATAAACCTAAAATATGTTAAATAATTAAAATAAAAATAAAAAAATAAATTTAAATAAAATAAAAAATAAATTAAATTAAAATAAATAAATAAAACTAAATATACCTAAACATACCAGTTTACTTAATTTAAAAAAAAACTTTAAACCCTAAATCCAAACCCTAAACCCTAAACCCTAAAGCGAACCTTAAACCGTAAACTTTGAAGCTACAACCCTACACTTACAACCCTAAACCCTAAACCCTAAACCCCAACCCTTAAAAGCATAAACCCTAAAACATGAAGCCCTAAACCCTAAACCCTACACCATAAACCCTAAATCTGACCCTAACCTAAACCCTAAAATCAGGCTGAGCCTAAACTAAAACCTAAAATGATATAAATTAAAAAAAGCCTAAACCATAAAACTAATAAACCTGAAAACATAAACCCTAAGAATGGGTGGGACAACCTAAACTACAAACTACAAAAGAAATTGTTGGATGGTTTGTGTATAAAATTTAAAATAACCAACCAGGCTACCACCTGGACCTAAACCTAGGCCCTGACTGCAAACCTAAAGCCCTCTCTCATCCTGGGCCCTAGTCTTAATGCACTGGGCCACTAACCCTAATTCTACCCTACTGAGCCACCCTAGGCCTCTGACCCTGGGCCACACCCACCAACCTGATCACCCAGGCCCTACTGACCTCCTAAACTGACCCTGATCCTCCTACCCCACCATCCCTACCACTTTAAACTCCCACCAAACCTACCCACTGAAACTGACCATACCAAACAAAACACTAAACCTTACCCCAAACCCTACCCTAAACCCTAAATGCTAAACCCTTAATCTTAACCCCCCTAAACCCTAAAACCAAACCTAAACCAAACTTACGACTAAATAAATTTAAAAACTAAACCTAAACCCTAAAACCTAAAAAACCTAAACCCTTAGAAGAGGCATAACCTTGATGACAAGAACATCATCTTCAACTAGGCTCAATTTAGATGCGGTGGAGGTGATGGCGGAGGAGGCAGTTACCGTAGTAGTGGTGGAGGATTTGGAGGTGGTGGTGGATATGGAGGTGGTGGTCGGGGCAGTGGTGGCTATGGAGGCGAGAGTGCGACGAAGGTTATAGCCTTGGTGATGGCGGAGAGATATGATGGTGGATCGAGCTACTCGAGAGGCCAAGGTGGTTCTGATAGGAACTGTAGAAACTAAAGAACAACTGATATGATCTACTACTTATGGAACTGTGTTTTTATAGTAGAGATGGTTCTAGTTATCTAGGGTTTTTTTTCTACTCTATGTGTGCTCATTTTTGAACTATGTCATTACTTGTGTTTTAGAAAACTTGGTGTGTTACTTGGTTGAAGAATTCAAAAATAGGAAATGTTGAATCTAAATTTGTTGTATGTTAAAAAAAGCCAAAAATCATAAACCCTCAACTAAAGTCTGAACCTAGACCTAATACCTAAACCTTAAACCCTAAACCTTAAACCCTAAACCTTAAACCCTTAAAACCCTAAACCCTAAACCCTAAACCCTTAAACCCTAAACCCTAAACCATAAACCCTAAACCCTAAGCCCCTAAACCTAAAATGCTAACCTTTAACCTAAACCTTAAAAGAATAAATCCTAAAACCCTAAACCCTAAACCTTAAATACTAAACCTTAACTTTAAACCCTAAACCCAAATATTAAAGTAACTAAATAAATTAAAAAAGAAACCTAAACCCTATAACATAATAAACCTAAACCTAAATCTAAACCCTAAGAATGCAATGAGAAGATGGCATGAATATCACCATCAACTAGACTCAGTATAGATCTGGCGATGGAGGTAATGGTGTAGGCAATGGTTATTATAGTGGTAGTGGGGGATCTAGAGGTGCTGGTGGATATGGAGGTGGTGGTCATAGCAATTGTGGTTATAAAGGTAGGAGGAGTGACGGAGGCTGATGGTGGTGGTGAGAGATCAGGGATATGATGGTGGATCCCGCTACTCAAGAGGCCGGTGTTGTGAGACACTATAGCACCCAAGAGGGGGGGTGGGTAATATTAAAATTTTCAAAACTTAAATTTTGATTTTAAATAGAAAATTAGATTTTGATTTTATAATGATAAGATATAATTCTAAATGCAGCAAAAATGAAAATACAATAAAGTAAATAGAGACAAGAGGCACATGATTTTACGTGGTTGAACCCCAAAAACCTACGTCCGCTAGCCAGGCTAGAGAATCCACTAAATGAAAAATGGTTTACAAAAGTACTCTCTATAGCTGAGTACAATCCCTAATATACTCTCCTACAAGGCGAGTACAACCCCAAAATAAATTTTACAACACAAAAAAATACAAAATAATAAATTTTGATAAAGTAAATCTCTCACAAATATACCAAGCAATCAAATTCAAAATTGATCTCACAACTTATAAATGATCACTTTACAACTTAAAAAATTTGGCAAGGCAAAATGCTCACTTAATAAAAATAAATATCTTAAAGTGATCTTACTAGGATGTTTATGTTATTATAATTTGTAGAATAATACAAAATGATTTCAAAATAAATTCATAATAATCTTTTTCATAATAAAATAAATTTCAGCAAGGAATAACTTATTTTAACCAAAAGATTCTTTCAATTAATGCTAATGATCACAAAATAAAAAATAAGTATATGATAGATCTAAGTTGGTTAGTAAGCTTTCAATTAAAAAGAGATCTAGCAAATATGAAAATAATTTCAGCACAATAATTTATTTTAAAATGCTTAAAATATACTTCTAAAATAGATCTAAGAATAAATGATCTTTCAAAATAAGACCAAAGAAGAAATATTTCAAGAAACCAAAAGAGATTTGTAGGAAGCTAAAAATTTCAGCAAGTTGAAATAGATCCTACAAATTATCACAAGAGTTTTCACCAAAAAAAATGATTGAGAAACTTTGATGTGAAAACCAATGTTCAAAGACTAATCCACCAAAAGTATAAATTAGAAAGAAGAAATAGATGGTGAAAATAGCATGAACAACTAAGAAGTATTAAGATCAAGAAAACAAACTCAAGTAATTTAAAAAGGCTTGCTTCGTTGAAGATGTTGAAGCTTCCAAACTAAGGATTTGATCTTGCAATATTTGGAGAACACTTGGAAGGAACATTTAAGAGATTTTCTCTTAGATTTGTTGGAGAGATTTTGAATTTTGAATGAGGGATGCTTTCATGAAGAGAATGAGGGCTATTTATAGGCAAGAAGGTCATTTAAAAAATTATTTCAAAGAAATATATTATACAAACCTCATGCTATCATGTGATAATTTAATATTCAATAAAAATATTTTATATTAAACAAATATTAAATTTAGCAGAAAAATTCGGCTATTCACATGGGAAAGTCAAAAATAATCAAATGTAGCTCTTAATATATTCAAAGCATGTAGCATGCATCCATTATTAAAATCAGGTAATGTTTAAAAAATCATAATAAATTCAATTTAAATGCAAAGTGGGTCATGCAACTACTTATTTTAAAGGAAAAAATCCAAGGAATCCGATGGAGATAAAATCAGGTATGAATTCTTTGATTAAACAATGACTTTGGCTAAAATACTAAATTTTATATATTTTTGTTAATTTTGACATGTGACGTTTAAAAATTATGATATAATTTATATATAATCATAAATATGTTAGTTATCATATAACCAGCAAATTAAATTAAAATACTTACTTATATTAAGTAAATAAAATAATTATACTTAATAGTTATGATCATTTATTACTTTGACAATTTTATTGCTATGTAGAAAAATATATAATTGAATGCTAATTAAATAAAGATTTATATAAATTAACCTCATTAAAATAGTATGTTGGTTGTGAGCAAATTGATTCATGCCAAAGAACTCATATGAATAGTCATATAACCTAAAATCATGAGCTTCACATTATCCCTTTCATTCTTTTATTCTTGCAATTTCTTTTAACAATTTGTGAGATGTATTGGATATGTAATTAGCAATTGATATATCTGAAACACTTAAAATATTCATTAGAACATCAAGCATTTGTTTGTTATCATCAAAATTAATCAAATTGAACATGAGGCTAATTAAGCCAACAATCTCCCCTTTTGATGATGACAAACTAATGTTGGTACTGATTTTGATGAAGGTGCAAATTGACCTTTCATCATAGTTTTTGAAAGAAATTCTATTAAAAAAAAATTTATGCATGTGAGATGAATAATGTTACTCCCCCTAAATGTATGCATTAAATAGACTTAATATTAACCAACATTTTACTCTTCTCCCCCTTTTGACAACATCAAAAAGTGAGAATAAACTACATACAATTTTAAATATTAGGATCTAACATTCCAAGCATGTCTTAAAGTACAAAAAGCGTTCTTACGGTAAGGGTTTTGTAAAAATATCTACAATTTGTAAATGGTGCTAATAAAATTAATATTAACATCACCTTTCAAAACATGATCCCTAATAAAATGATGTCTAATTTCTATATGCTTGGTTTTGAGTCTTTGGATAGGATTTTAGTCAAACAACTAATAACTAGTATTATCACACTAGAATGTGATCTTGCTTAATACCAAAATCTTCTAATTGTTGCGTTAACCAAAGGACTGAGCAATAGAACTACCGGCTATGTACTCGGCCTCGGTGGATAAAGCTACAAAATTTTGTTTCTAGATGACCAAGACACAAGTGATGATCCTAAAATGACATGTGCCGGATGTACTTTTTCTATCTACTTTGCATCCGCAAAATCGATCATAAGCAATCAAATCACATGATAAAGAATTTTAAGATACCATAAACCTAACCTAAGTTCCTATCAAATACCGAAGATACGAGCTATTAAATGAGATTCTTTCAGGTTGGCCTGAAAATGAGCACATTAATAAATAGCAAACATTATATCAGGCCTACTAGCAGCAAGGTATAAAAGTGAACCTATCATAGTCCTATAAAGTTTTTGATCAACAGATTTTCCTAATTCATCTAAATCCAATTTTATAGATGGGCTCATAGGAGTTTTACTAGATTTAAATCTTTTCATGTCAAACCTCTCAAGCAATTCATTTATATACTTAGTTTGATGATGAATGTGCCATTTTCTTGTTGCTTCACTTGAAGACCTAAGAAAAATTAAGTTCTCCCATCATACTCATTTCAAACTCTTTAGACATCAAAGATGAGAACTCATGGCATAAAGATTCATTTGTACTTCCAAATAATATATCATCTACATACACTTGTACCACAATCAAATCATCATCTATGCTCTTAAGGAATAAGGTGGTATCTACTCGCCCTTTCTAAATCCATGATCTATCAAAAGTTACTTAACCTATCATACCAAGCACGAGGAGCCTGTTTTAAACCATATAAGGCTTTCTTTAATTTATACACATGATTTGGAAATCAAGGCTCTCAAATCTAGGTGGTTGCTCTACAAATACATTTTGGTCAATAAATCCATTCAAAATGCACTTTTGATATCCATTTTAAAAAGTTTAAAATTTCTAAAACAAGCATAAGCAAGGAGTAACCTGATAGCTTCTAGTCTTGCTACGGGTGTAAAAGATTCTTCAAAATCTATACCTTCAACTTGTGTGTACCCTTGTGCAACTAACCTAGCTTTATTTCTAACAATACAACCTGAATCATCTAGCTTATTCCTAAAGATCCATTTTGTTCCAATGACATTTTGATCTTGGGGTCTTGGGACTAATTCCTAAACATCATTTCTTACAAATTGATTCAACTCCTCTTCCATAGCAATAATCCAAAATTATCATTTAATGCTTCTTCTAAATTTTAGGTTCAACCTCGGATAAAATCGAATGATCTACAACTTCTCTACTATGTCTTCTAGTCATAACTCCTTTTGAAGGATCTCCTATAATTAGTTCCTTTGGATGATTGTTATTATATTTCCATTCTTTAGGAAATGAATCATCCATATTATCTTCTAAAGATATTTTCTTAAAGTTATCAATCTCTTCATCAATCACTTCATTTCTAATAGGATCAATCAAATTTTCATCAAAAAATAACATGTATTGATTCTTCTACAATCATTTTTCTTTTATTGTAAACTCTATAAGCTCTACTAGAAAGAGAGTATCCTAAGAAAATACCATCATCGATTTGCAATCAAACTTACCTAAATGATCTTTTCCATTATTCAAAATAAAGCATTGACATCCAAATACATGAAAGTGTTCAATCTTAGGCTTCTTTCCAAAAAACAATTCATAGGGTGTCTTCTTCAAAATTGGTCTAAAATTGATCCTATTCATTACATAACATGCGATTACTTCTAAAAATATTTTGGCAATTTATACTCATCAAGCATAAATCTACTTAATTCAATTAATATTCTATTTTTCTCTCTACTACTCCATTTTGTTGGGGAGTTCTAGGTGCAGAAAAATTATGTCTAATCCCATGTTCTCACAATAATCCTCAAATAATTTATTTTCAAATTTGCCACCATGATCGTTTGAACCCTATTAATCAAAAGGCCTTGTTCTCTTTGAATATATTTAGAAAACTTTCTAAACTCACCAAAAAATATCTTCCTTGTAAGTTACAAATAAAACCCAAGTATATCTAGAGAAATCATCAACAATCACAAAACCATAATTTTTTCCACCTAAGCTAGTGCTAATAGGACCAAATAAATCCATGTGCAATAATTCTAGAGGTCTAGAAGTAGAAACAATATTTTACTTTTAAATGAGCTTCTAGAATGTTTACCATGAATACATCATCACAAACATAGTTTGAATGAAAATTTAATTTAGGCAAACCAACTACTAAATCAAGTTTAGCAATTTTATTAAGTGTGTGCATGTTAATATAACATAGTCTATGCCATAACCATATATCATCATGAGTGCTTTTAAAATAAAGTAAGTTTAAATTTACATCATGAAAGCTATCTAAATCAATGACATAAATATTTTTGTATCTTTTCCTACTAGCAAAACATTTTCATTATTTTTTATAATGCAATATGATGCATGGAATACTACATTCAAACCTTTATCACATAATTGACTAATAGAAATTAAATTATGTTTTAATCCTTCTACTAGAAAAACTTTATCTAAAGTGATAGAATTCTTACAAATAGAACCAATGCCAATGATTTTTCCCTTCACATTATCTCCATATGTAACAAATCCTCAATCACTTGATTCTAAAGTTGTGAATTTATCTTTATCTCCCGTCATATGTCTTGAACATCCATTGTCCAAGTACCACATGCCTTCTTTGATTTTGCTTTGAAGGCATTCCTACAAAATAAACTCACATGTTAACTTTTGGAACCCAAACATGTTTGGGTCCACATTCTAAATTTGAAGTAAGATATTTAGCATGCATGGTTTGTGTAGTGCTTGTACCTTTTGGTACCCATACATAAGATGATTGCTTAGTATTTTGTATTTTACGTGCATAGCAATCAAATGAAATATGCCCTTTTTTATGCAAAAGTTGCACCAAACATTAGTGTTTGCATATGATTTAGAATGATAATTATAAGGTATATGAGTGGGATGTGTATGATGCAAATAATTTTTATTAAATGTTTTTCTTGATGAAGTATTATAATAAACTTGTGATTTTAAACATAATTCTAATCTTGCTTTTAATAAGATATTCTCTCTTTCAAGTTTACCTACAACTAAGGAACAATTTAATAAAGAAGTATTTTTACTTTTAAATTATCACATTCATTTTTTAAATCACAAAATGCATATCTAAATTTTTATGTTCTTTTCTAAGGTTTTGTATTTTCTTTTTAATTTTTATATTCAATACCTAAATCATTAAAAGCATCATCTAATTCATCATAAGATATATCATTACATACCTCTAAGTCAAATTCTCCATTTGCCATAAGACATATGTTGACCTCTTCATCCGATGAGCTAGTACTTGATTCATTTGAATGATTGGCCCATAAAAATCTTCTTCTTCTTATGGTACTTTTTTCTCCTTCATATTTTTTCTTTTGTTTACATCAATTTCTTTTTTCTTTGATTCAACAAGTTACGGACAATCACCTCTTATGTGTCCGCTTTTTTACAATGATAGCAAATGATCCCTTCACGTAGGAAATTTCTTAGTTTGAAATTTATAATTTTTAGTTTTTTTATACCTTTGATTCTTCTTCCTTAGCAAGTTCCTAAGCCTTTTGGAAAGCATGACCACCTCATCACAATCACCATCCGAGCTTGAGGTGTTATGCTCATCACTATCATCAACTTGTAGTGCAATTGGTTTTCCTTTCTCCTTCTTCTTTTTTGCTGAGTTATCCATCTTATCCCTTTGAGCAATAACTTTGTTCATGTGCTATCAAAGAACCCAAAAGCTGATCAAGTGGATAAGTAGATAAATCTTTAGCTTCACTAATACATTGTAGCTTTATTCTTTTGGAAGACATCTAAGAATCTTATAAACTAAGTCTTGATTCCTATATGTTTTCCAAGAGAATGTAATGTTAATTATTTTCATAAATCTAGTATACATATCGAAATAGATTGAAGGAGACATATGAAATAACTCATAATCATGAACAAGTCTATTTATGTGAGCATCTCTAACTTCACTAGTTCCTTCATAAGTTATAAGAAGTTTATCCCATATTTCTTTTATTGTACTTAACATAGAAATTTTCATGTAATCATCAAGTAATAAAGCACAATGTAAAGTATTACAAGCCCTAGCATTTAATTCATCAAGTTCTCTTTTAGCTATAGACCATTCCTCAAAAGGTTTTTCTACTTTAATGCCATTTACTTCTACTGTGGGTGTATGATATTGATGTGTCAACATATACCACATGCATGCATCTAGACCTCTTAAGAATGTACTAATTCTATTTTTCCAATAATCAAATGGTACACTATCTAAAATTGGAGGTCTATGAGTGGATTGTCCCTCCATGAACCCTTTGTGAAACCTTGTGCCATAGTGAAAAGATTTACTCTTGGATGTTAAAAATAAAAGAGCCTAGGCTCGATACCAATGTGAGACACTATAGCACCCAAGAGGGGTGAATTGGGTAATATTAAAATTTTCAAAACTTAAATTTTAATTTTTAAATAGAAAATTAGATTTTGATTTTATAATGATAATATATAATTCTAAATGCAGCAAAAATAAAAATACAATAAAGTAAATAGAGACAAGAGGCACACGATTTTTTGGTTCAAACCTCAAACCCTCGTCCACGTAGCCACCAGGCTAGGAATCCACTAAATGAAAAATTGTTTACAAAAGTACTCTCTATAATTAGTACAACCCTACAATATGTACTCTCCTACAAGGCGGTACAACCCCAAAATAAATTTTACAACACAAAAAATACAAAATAATAAATTTTGATAAAGTAAATCTCTCACAAATATACCAAGCAATCAAATTCAAAAGTGATCTCACAACTTATAAATGATCACTTTACAACTTAAAAAATTTGGCAAGGCAAAATGCTC
This sequence comes from Cymbidium sinense, assembly GCA_021442155.1. Lineage (NCBI taxonomy): Eukaryota > Viridiplantae > Streptophyta > Magnoliopsida > Asparagales > Orchidaceae > Cymbidium > Cymbidium sinense. The sequence goes on along the minus strand of CM038214.1, from coordinate 344,824,208 downwards.
ACTTAATAAAATAAATATCTTAAAGTGATCTTACTAGGATGTTTATGTTATTATAATTTGTAGAATAATACAAAATGATTTCAAAATAAATTCACAATATTCTTTTTCATAATAAAATAAATTTCAGCAAGGAGTAATTTATTTTAACCAAAATGATTCTTTCAATTAATGCTAATGATCATAAAATAAAAAAATAAGTATATGATAGATCTAAGTTGGTTAGTAAGCTTTCAATTAAAAAGAGAGATCTAGCAAATATGAAAATAATTTCAGCACAATAATTTATTTTAAAATGCTTAAAATATAAAATAGATCTAAGAATAAATGATCTTTCAAAATAAGACCAAAGAAGAAATATTTCAAGAAACCAAAGAAATTTGTAGGAAGATAAAAATTTCAGCAAGTTGAAATAGATCCTACAAATTATCACAAGAGTTTTTCACCAAAAAAAATGATTGAGAAACTTTGATGTGAAAACCAATGTTCAAAGACTAATCCACCAAAAGTATAAATTAGAAAGAAGAAATAGATGGTGAAAATAGCATGAACAACTAAGAAGTATTAAGATCAAGAAAATAAACTCAAGTAATTTAAAAGGCTTGCTTGAAGATGTTGAAGCTTCCAAACTAAGGATTGGATCTTGCAATATTTGGAGAACACTTGGAAGGAACATTGAAGAGATTTTCTCTTAGATTTGCTGGAGAGATTTTGAATTTTGAATGAGGGATGCTTTCATGAAGAGAATGAGGGCTATTTATAGGCAAGAAGGTCATTTAAAAAATTATTTCAAAGAAATATATTATACAAACATCATGCTATCATGTGATAATTTAATATTCAATAAAAATGTTTTATATTAAACAAATATTAAATTTAGCAACAAAAATTCGGCTATTCACATGGGAAAGTCAAAAATAATCAAATGTAGCTCTTAATATATTCAAAGAATGTAGCATGCGTCCATTATTAAAATCAGGTAATGTTTAAAAAATCATAATAAATTAAATTTAAATGCAAAGTGGGTCATGTAACCACTTATTTTAAAGGAAACAAATCCAAGGAATCCGATGGAGATAAAATCAGATATGAATTCTTTGATTAAACAATGACTTTGGATAAAATACTAAATTTTATATATTTTTGTTAATTTTGACATGTGACATTTAAAATTATGATATAATTTATATATAATCATAAATATGTTAGTTATCATATAACCAGCAAATTAAATTAAAATACCTAATTATATTAAGTAAATAAAATAATTATACTTAATAGTTATGATCATTTATTACTTTGACAATTTTATTGCTATGTAGAAAAAATATAATTGAATGTTAATTAAATAAAGATTTATATAAATTAACCTCATTAAAATAGTATGTTAGGTTGTGAGCAAATTGATTCATGCCAAAGAACTCATATGAATAGTCATATAACCTAAAATCATGAGCTTCACATTATCCCTTTCATTCTTTTATTCTTGCAATTTCTTCTAACAATTTGTGAGATGTATTGGATATGTAATTAGCAATTGATATATCACATAAAAATATTCATTAGAACATCCAAGCATTTGTTTGTTATCATCAAAATTAATCAAATTGAACATGAGGCTAATTAAGCCAACAGGTGTGGTTCTAATGGGAACTGGAGAAACTGAAGAATGACTGATCAGATCTGTTGCTTATCAAACTGTGTCATTATAGTAGAGATGATTCTAGTTATCTCAGGTTTTTGATTTGTTCTATGCATGCTCATTTCTTATCTTTGTTATCGCTTGTGTCTTAGAAAACTTGATGTGTTACTTGGTTGATGAAATAAAAAAAGGAAAACGTTGAATCAAAATTTGTTTTTTTAAAATAAAAAAAACAAAACCCTAAACCCTAAACTAAAATTTGAACCCACCTAAACCTAAACCCTAAACCCTAAACCCTAAACCTTAAACCCTAAAAACCCAAAACCCTAAAACTTAAACCCTAAACCATAAAACCTAAACACTAAACCCTAAACCCTAAACCCAAAAAAGCTAAAACACTTAATCAAAACTAAATAAAGCCTAAAAGTAAAATAAATAAAAAAACCTAAACCAAAATAAAATATAAAAATAAAATAAAAGAGAAGCCTAAACTAAAACCTAAACCTAAACATAAAAAGAAAAGATAATAAAAAAATAAAAACTAAACTAAAATATAATAAATAAAAACCTAAACTAAAATATAAAAATAAAAAACCTATAATAATAACAACAAAAACAACAATAACAATAAGCCTTTATCCCACTAGGTGGGGGCGGCTACATGAATCCTTCGTCTACATTGTATCCTATTATTTGTCAAATTCTCATTTAAATCAAGTATATTAAGATCATTTTTTATACATCTTAACCAAGTCTTTTTAGGTCTACCTCTACCTTTCCTAACATAAGGTAAATATAATGCATCTACTCTCCTAATAGGGTCATCGGACGGCCGATGCTTTATGTGGCCAAACCATCTAAGGCGACTCTCCCTAATCTTATCTACCCCTAGAGCTACTCCAACTTTTTCCTGAATATACTCATTTTGCATTCTATCTCTAAGAGTAAATCCACTCATCCACCTAAGCATCCTCATCTCTGTAACACTTAACTTAGTCTTATGCTTATTTTATTGGAACATTGCACCATAAGTCATTGCAAGTCTTGCCACCATCTTATAAAATTTTCCCTTAAGTTTAAGTGGAACTTTTATCATATAATAGGCGGATGCATTCCTCACTTCAAATCCAACTTGAATTCTACTAATAACATCTCCATCTATTTCACATCATTTTGAACAATAGAGCCTAAATATCTGAAACACTCACTCTTATTAATGACTTGTTCACCTAATGTCACAACACTACCACTAGAACTTCTACAACTAAAATTACACTCCAGATATTCAGTTTTAGATCTACTTAAATGAAAACCTTTAGACTCTAGAGTTGACCTCCATAATTCAAGTTTCGCTTGGACTCCCTCTCTAGTCTTATCAACAATAAGAATGTCATCAACAAAAAGCATACACCAAGGTACATCTTCTTGTAAATGCCTAGTAAGGTTCATCCATAACAAAAGCAAAAAAGATAAGGCTTAAAGTCGATCCTTGATGTAATCCAACTAAAATAGGAAAATATTTTGTCAATCCACCTTGTGTTGGGACACAAGTAACAACTCTAATATGCATATCCTTAATGACTTTACTATAATGAATATTAACTCCTTTCTTTTCTAGAACTATTCAAAGAACATCTCTTGAAACTTTATCATAAGCTTTCTCTAAATCAATAAATATCATATGTAGATCCTCCTTACTTTCGATGCTTCTCCATCAAACCCCTTAACAAATGTATAACATCCATAGTAGATCTACGGCATGAAACCAAACGATTGTGAGAAACTTCTATCACATCGTAACCTATGCTCAATTACTCTCTCCCATAATTTTAATGTATGTCAAATTAACTTAATTCCTCTAAAATTTGCACTCTTGTGCATCACCTTTATTCTTAAATATAGGAACCAACAAACTCTTTCTCCACTCATCATCTTTTTAGTCTTTAAAATGACATTAAAAAGATTTGTAAAGAAATTTTTTGATCTCTAAACATTTCCACACTTCTATTGAAATATTATCCGATCCTCTTGCTTTTCCACATTTCATTTTCTTTAAAGCTTCACTAACTTAGATTTACTAATCGATGATAAAATGAAATTCTCTATTTTTTTGTTTAGGTATTAAGGTTGCTAAAATCAATCGTACTTTCAGATCCATCATTGAAAAGTTTATCAAAATATCTCATCCACCTATTTTCATTAGCGTTATCTAAAAAAAGTATTTTATTATTTTCATCCTTAATACACCTCACTTGAACTATGTCTTTACTTCTCCTATCTCTTTGGTTGGCTAACTTATACATACATCTTTCACCTTCTTTGGTATCTAATCTATTGTATAAATCACTAAAAGCTAAATTTTTTGCATCATATATTACTTTCTTAGAATCTCTATAGGGCACTTTATATCTTTCCCAATTAAAAATAAAAATAAAATAAACCTAAAATAAAACTAAATTAAAACTAAATAAAAACCTAAACTTAAAAAATAAACCTTAAACTAAAACAAAAACTTAAACCTAAAATAAATAAATAAATAAATAAACCTAAATGTAAACTAAAATAAACTAAACTAAAATAAGTAAATCCTAAGCCTAAAATAAACTAAACCTAAATCTAAACTAAATAAAATAAAATAAACTAAAAATAAACCTAAACCTAAACTAAAAAATAAAACCTTAAGATAAACCTAAAATAAAAACCTAAAACATCAACTTTAAAAAATAAAATAAAAACACTAAACCTAAAATAAAAATAAAACTAAGCCTAAAACTAAAATAAAAATAAATCTAAACTAAAAAATAAACCTAAACCTAAAAAATAAACTAAATAAAAACCTAAACTAAAATAAATTAACCTAAAATAAATAAACTAAACTAAATGAAAATAAAATTGAACTTAAATAAAAATAAAAAATAAAATAAACTAAAATAAATAAACAAAATAAATAAAATAAACCTAACTCCTTTAATTTAAAAAAATAAAATAAAAAATAAAAATACATGCCTAAACCCCTAAACCCTAAATCCTAAATCCTAAACCTAACCCTATATGGACTGACCCTAAACTAAAAACCCCCAACCCAATCCCTAAACTACCCTAAACTTAAAACCCCAAACCATAAACCCTAAACCCTAAACTAACCCTAAACCCTAAGATAACCTTAAAAACCCTAAACCAAGCCTAATTAATCCCTAACCACAATTCTAAACCCTAAGCCATAACCACCCTAAACCCCTAAACCCAAAACCCAAACCCAAAACCTAAACCCTAAACCCTCTAATCCCAGAAACTAAATAAATAAAAAATAAACCTAAACCATAAAACCAAATAAACCTAAACCTAAACTTAAAGCCTAATAATGGGTAGAACCTTGACAGTAGGAACATCAGCATCAACTAGGCTCAATCTAGATCTAGCGATGTAGGTGATGGTGGAGGTGGCAATTATTGCAATCATTGTGGGGGATCTAGAGGAGCTGGTGGATATGGAGGTGGTGGTCAAAGTAGTGCTAGTTATGGAGGCGGGAGGAGCAATGGAGGATACAAGTGGTGGTCACAGAGGGATAGATCAGGAATATGTTGGCGGATCTTGCTACTCGAGAGGTGGTGGTGGTTCTGATGGGGACTGGAGAAACTAAAGAACGGTCGATCTGATATGTTGCTTATAGAACTTTGTCTTTACAGTAGAGATAGTTCTAGTTATCTAGGGTTTTTGATTTACTCTATGCATGCACATTTTTTATCTATGTCATCGCTTGTGTCTTAGAAAAATTGGTGCGCCAACTGGTTGGTGAAATCAAAAAAATAAATGTTGAATATGAATTTGTTCTCTGTTAAAAAAAACATTAAACCCTAAACCTAAAACTAAAACCTAATCCCTAAACCTAAAACCTAAACCCTAAACCCTAAAACCATAAACCCTAAACACTAAACCCTAAACCCTAAACACAAAACCCTAAACCATAAAACTATTAACCTCACTTTTGGAGTGAGATCTCAACTTCCTTATCATAGATCTAGGACTCTCATAAACACAAAGAGTTCTTCAGAATTAAGACACTTGTAGTGATTAGGTGAACACTTAACCTAACCCTAGAGACTTAGAATAGTTATCCATAGGGGTAGGTTGAGCCTTAGGGATTTAGGAGAACTTGCCTACCCTATAGCCCAAACTAAATCCTTGCTTCATCTTCCAAATCAAATCCAACTATCAAATGATTGAAACCCATGATCAAATTCAAACTCCAAATCCCTTCCTAAGCCCTTTGATTTTATCTTATAGACTTAGCCTTAATCAAATTCAAATCAACACCAATTCAATTGACTTTCTCAATTATCAAATTCAATCTCAAATCAAATCTTAACTCATAAATCAATTCCAAACTCCAAATGGTTGAAACCCAAATCAAATCAAATTCACGATTTTTTGCCTTTTATTATTGAACTTAGCTAAATAATACCCAAATAAATTCAAAACTCATAGATTTTCTCATGATTCAAACATTCCTACAATCATAGATCCAAATATAAATACAAACTATAATTATAAAACCAAATCCAAGCTAACCCAAATCAAAGCCTAGTTAGCCCTTTTTGACTAAAATTTTCATATGAACCAAAATCCATATGGATCCAAATTACTTACAATTGAATTAATATTACCATCTCAAACCCATTTATCAATATAATTAGACTTGAATCAAGCCATGATCAAGCCAATTAACCCATTTAGGTCCACTTGACCCAAATTGACCTAAAAGACCTTTTCGAGCCAAGTTCTAATTGAACCCAAATTGGATTCAACTAAGCCCATCCAAACATCACAGCATGATCAACAATCATCCTAAGTTAATCAATTATCTTGAATTGGGTCAAACCAAGTCAACCTATCTTATTGACTAAGTCAACATTTTTCCCAAATGAAACCCAAATTAGCCAAAATCCACCATATGCCAAATTGATTGAAACCATTCATTCCCAACTAATGATTGAACATTACCAAACCCTCACTTGAGGAAAACCAAGCCCAATTGGCTATTTGATCAAGCTGACCCAAATTGACCTAAAAAGCTAAAATAGGTCAAATCATAATCCAACCCAAATTGATTGTGACTCAAGTTCATTCCAAATCACTTATTGAACTTGACCAAAACTATGATTGATCCCAATTTGACCAATTGGTCAACTTGACCTAACTTAAATTGACCTAAAGGGTCAAATTTAGAAATCAAATTAATTGTAAATTAAACCAAAGCCTACAATCATTTTCAATTAGCTAATTGAACTTGATCCAAACCTTGCTTGACCAAATTTGACCAATTGGTCAACCTAACCCAATTTGACCTAAATAGGTTAAATCAAGCCAAATCAAATCAAATAAATTCCAAACCACTTGAAATTTGGGCTAACCCACTTTTGACGCATCCCAAATCTACGCAAACCAAACCCTTTGACAAATGACCATTTTGCCCTTGGGTTTAGGGCATCCCATGAGATAAGACACATGCTCATTTGGTCATTTTCTTCCCCTAGCCACTTGGCACCCAATCATAGGTCCAGTTAGGCACCTAGGACCATGGCTGACTTGACCCAAAGGTGGTTGGGTCGACCATGATCCATGGGGATATCACCTCCCCATCCCCATTGGAGCTTTCCAAATAGCCATATGACACCCAATACTCCCTTGGTAGCCACCTCCACACCCTCACAGAACCAAATCGAGCAACATCATGCACCCAAGGACCTCCACCACCCTCCAATTTGGCCAATTGATCAAGAAATATCCAAAGAAGTTGTGGCCATTCGATCCAAGGAATGAGGGGGTATTCCCACCTCATTCTCACTCAAACTCAGACACTCACACTTGATTCAACCCTAGCACCCAAGGAGAGAGTTCCCAGAGTAATTTCTAAGCCTTCCCAAACTCTCCAAAATCCCCATTCTCGATTTTATGAAAATTTGAAATAGGGGAGGCCGCCTTTGATTCTCATTTGCTCATACCTCGATGGTTAGAGGGTAGAGTTTGATCATGCCCGAGCACCTATGCCTAGTGGATTTGTCTTTCGAGCAAACTGCAATAATCAAAGCTTGTGTAGCTCAACAGAGCTTCTTTTCTACTAAACAAAGCTTCCTCAATCATTAGAATCGCTGATCATAAGCTCTGGTGAGGTATGCCATTGAAACTAATCCTTGAATGCTAATAGGTTGGTCTTTTGTGAAAAAAAATTTCTTATCATGCAATTTCCTCTGTTAGATCTTTTTATTGTGCTTCCCCGAAGGTGTGAGATCATTTTCATCTCCATTTGAGCTTGGGTGAGCTCAGATCGAGCGTCGATCGATGGACGATAGCAATTATTCGATGCTTGGGAGGAGATAGATCATGGACTGTCCATCCCACATAATCGAGATGAACAATCCTGATCTAATCATGCTTAGAGCCTATGATTAATCCTTCAAAACCATAGGATTAATTGAGATCATCTAATCTTAGATCAGACAGTCCACGGAGTTATCGCGTGCACCGCCATCTGAGTCATCACTTAGATGTGATAACTTAAATAGAAAATCTCATCACACCACATGGAAAGCATAGCACATCAACGCACCGTGTTAGTTGCCATGTGGCCTAATGGGATTAAGTTTCTAATTAGGGCTAATTAACTAGTTTTTAATCATGAAACTTTATAAATTCATAACTAATTCTAAAAAAATCTAGAAAAAATACAAACTTAAGCTCATTTTAAAGATAATTTAGAGTAGAATCCATGAAAATTATTATTAATAGATTTTGAATATTGGATTTGGCTTAATTAAGGCTTAATTGGAAATTTAATTAGTCTAATTACTCCCTAATTAATCATCTAATTAATCTCAAGCATTATGTGCATGTTAAGGGGGATGACCTCTGCCTCCCTATTTTTTTGTATTTTATTGGTTGCTTAATTAAGGAAACCAATGGGTTAAGGCTTAATAACTTTCTTAATGTAATTATTGATAATTAAGCAATTGAAAAAAAATTAATCAATCAATTAAGCTTATTAACCTTTGTTAAAGATGATGAAGTCTAGAGAAATGGATTGAGACTCCCTCTTCCAATCTTTTCTTTAAGTCTTTCTTTAATCCCTCTTAAATAATTAATTAATTAACACCCCATAATTAATTAATTAATAAGATTAAACAAAAATCCAAATCATATCTGCACTTTAATCAACTAATTGAAAGGATTTATGGATTGAGACTTAGGCTCCCTTCTTTGTCTCTTTCTCTAAGCCCATATCATTTTGATTGGTTAAGGTTAATTAAGTTTTAATTAGTTAATTAATGAATTTAATTAATTTAATTGAATCTATTTCTCTAATTTAATCTTGGGTAGCTCTTTGGGTGTTCAATAATCCAAAGGGGGAGGTAATGAAATTATGGTTAGCTCACATTGTGAGAAAACTATAAAAGTAGTTAAGTGAGATCCCTTAAGCTTAATTAACTATTAATCATGAGCCAATTGCATTAGGCCCCCTTTCATTTCTTAGGATCATTGCAAATTTACTTTCCATGTGGTTGCATATCATATTAGCTCATTATTAATTAGTTAATTAACTTAAGGTGATGTAGGTAAGGGTTAATTAATTGGCTTAATTCATACCCTTACCTAATTAGACCATAAAATCAACTTAAATACTTCTTCATTAAATAAAATTAACTCACACACGAGGAATGGGATTAGGATCAACAAATCTCTTTCATTTCCTAAATGAATTCAAACTCAAAATTAAGAAATCTCATTAAAGGACTTTAGTTTATTTTAAGTGGCTTTATTTAGTATGATTGTCCTTAGGAATTAATTGGAATGAATGAGATAATGTGCTTATGTTCCTTTTTTTCTTTCCAATCATGTTAAATGTTGCTTCCCATGTGTAATCATGTATTCATTCCTCTTAAAATTAACTAAATGAAATGGTTTCCTTTATGTCAAATTGCATGTGTTGATTTAAATTAAAAATAGGTGTGGCTATTATCATTATTAAATCAAAAGTTATTTTTAAAAGCTCATAAATCAATTATAATAAATGGAGTGATGTTAATTATAAATATCTATAGGTTTGCATGTGTTGATAATATAAGATATGCAATATGAAGCTCTCTTTCCTTATCTTACATGGATTCACATAGGAATTACAAATGTATAATTCATTTGAATAGCACACAACATTTGTCTAAATCTATTCTTATGCATTTCCATGCTAAGACTTATCATATATGTAAATCATATAATCAAATAAAATATGACTTCTTATATGACTTCTTCTTGTGCTTCTTTTCATACATTCACCTGTATCTAAGAAAAGTGGTATATGTCAGACACCCGAGGCTTTAAGTAGCCCTAAGTAGGTCTTATACCTTATGCCCCTGCCACAAAACAATGGCATCGTACCCACTTAAAACTCTTATACATATGTATGTGTGATGTAGCCAATGAATAATAATCATAAGTCATATAAATGAAATACAATTTTTCCATGGGTTTTCCTATCCTTGTAGTTACTTATACATCTATATGTATCTAAGAAAAGTGGTATATTAGTCTAGATACACTAGGGCTGTGAGGCTTTAAGTATCCCTAAGTAGGTCATGCACCTTACACCCCTTATGCAGAGCAATAACAATGTACTCACTTAAAACTTTTATGCATGTGAATGTGTATCTAGCTAATGAATGAAAAATCCCTCTTTCTATTAAAAAGGCATGCATTCATAATTCAATCAAATGAAATATTTAAATTTCAAACACACTTCTTTGCATTCATCATTCAAGTATGCTAAAATATAAATTGTATGTATAGGTATGCTTAGGATTTAATCATATGCATGATATGCATGATGGAAAGAAATGAATAAACATGTGTTATGTTATAGTAATTCATTCTAATTATTCTTTAGATGTCTTTCTTATTGAAAAAGGTTATTTAGAGTGAACCTAAACTTAGGACTAATTAAAACTTATAATATGCTATTCACTAAAGGAAATTAACTAATTAACTTGCTTTAGAAGTGACTTAAGGTAGGGTTGAAAGAGAGGTTCCCTCTCTTTCTTTTCTTTATAACACTTAGTTGTTAAGTGTAGACCATATGAAACAAAAGAAAATACTATGTAAAATCTTTAAACCAATCAAATCACTTAAAGAAAAGTCAACCCCTTTATAAATTAAATCCCTCACACTTAGCAAATTACAACTCTAAAGCCTAGTTAGGACATACCACACAAGCTTTAATTCACGCACATTATACTAAGTTATAATTTATAGCTTTATGTTAGGGAGGTGTATGGTTGGATGTGTGCTTGTTTTATGATGTATTATTGTAGACTGTATGTTAGGGTGTATGTGCGTAGTCTGGATGTTAGGCTAATATTAGCCTAATCATGCTTTCTACAGGGCATTGTGCTTAAGGGGCCGCTAAATAAAAATATAAATATTTTTTTACTGTGGAGGTTGCTTAGCCCCTAAGAATAATCCAAGTTAGGATAGGTGAGCTTAGTTACCCATGTGTGGGGTGCTAAGTCCAAATTATTCATATAATTTCTTGGGTTGTATGGTGAGTTTACCTAACATTTATTTTGCAGGTGTAGCTAGATTTACTTTCCTTCTTTTAATATAATTTTGTATTAGGATTGGGATGAGTATTATGCGGGACTAGGATGAGCATTGGTTATAAGACCAAGTCTTATGTACCATGTGATGCCTTTGGAGCAAGCATATCCAAATCAATACAAAAAGAAGGAAGAAATAGTGCAAATCGAATGAAGAAATGGAAGATGAAGAAATGAAGAAGGAAGAATGAAGAATGAAGACCCCCATAACATTCATCATTTGTAAATGTAATTATTCTCATGTAATCCAGGTTGTATAAGGGTAGAACTCAGCTACCCACATTTCTTTTTTGGATGTACAGCAGTACCCGACCGCATTGGCCTTTTATTCTTTTGCGATAGCTTTATAAAAATTATTTGATGTTTTGTTTAGCTTGTGCATTGGAAAAAGCATGCATTTTCATAGTTAGTTTATGATTGGTGATTGTTGTATGGCCTATATGTGATTAGGCTCTTAGGATAAAAATAAATTTTCTATCTCATTAATAACTCATAACAAAACTTTTAAAATAACTCATAATCTTATATAAAAATCTAGGCATTAAATCAAGATAATAAAATATTTAACAACCCCTTAGCTGGATGTTATATGTTTAATATCATGCATAATCATCTTAGTTCACTCTTCTTAAGAGAGGGCTTCCATCTTTGCTAGACAAAATGGGCTTAACCTTTTAGAGCCTATGATGGAAGAACACATTTTTCCCTTTTGATTTGGCCCATAATCAACTTCTCATGCATTTAAGCATACAAAATCCTATAGCATGTGACAAAATAAAGATTCCTAAATTAAATAAAATTTGATAAGAATTTGCATTAGATTTAAGTCATTATTTATACCCCCCCCCCCAGCTCTAGTCTCTTAGGGAGTGGGTTTAAGGGCTTAGTCTCTTTTTTAAAAAATAACAACCTAGCCATCTCGCAAAAGCATATGACTTGCCTACATGGATTTAAAGCATAGGAGGAGTTAGTTGGCTGCCACTCCAGGCGATAATAAGTCCAACAGTCGGGTGGTTTACTATCTATTGTGGAGGTAAACCATATACCACTTTTGCCTAAGATTTAGATCATGCTTTGGCCCTCGCCAAAGTTATCTAGATTTAGGATCTGAGGTTGTTATTTCCCTTTGCGAGCTACAAGCATTAATCCTCACCTTGGTATTTACACAATCTTATATTATGGAATTATAAGTCCTAGATTTCTAATAAAATTTCAAATCAAATGAATAAATCTCCTCAATTTCTAATATATAAAGCCCAACCATAGGATATATTGGACTACTCACTAGGTTTCCTAGTATCATGAGTACTCCATACTCATCTCCTTTGGTTTCGATAATAACTCTTCCCTTTTGATCCATCCCACTTGATCTTCTAAAACATAGCCAATTTATTGATAGTCCAATCTTTGAATTCTTTGTAGACAACCATTTCCTACTTTAATCGAGAGTATTCTTAAAGGATTCAATTTTCTTTAGATGTAATTAACTATGGGGGTTTGCCTCCATGGGAACTTAACAAACTTGGTTTAAATAAACCTTTCTTTACTTTTCCATAAAAAGTATGAGAAAAATCTCTGGTATATTTGCTCATAATGCCTTAGGAGTCCTTATTAGGTGATTAGGTTCATCGTAGGGAAGTGATTTCTATCATTCAACATAGTGTACTATACCTTGATGTTGTACCCAATCACCTCAATAAGTACATCCTCAGATATGCATGGTGTCCCCTCACATATACACACACAAATAAAATTGAAAATAAACACCACAAAATCCTAAACCCTAAAATGTACAACTTTGAACCCCAAACCCGAAACCCTAAACCCTAAACCCTAAAAACCTTAAACTCAAAATTCTAAACTGTAAACCCTAAACCTAGCCCTAAACACTAAACTAAATTAAAACCCTAAAACTAAACCCACAACTCTAAACTTAAACCAAAATCCTAAACCAAACTAAAATCAAACCAAACTAAACTAAACTAAAATTAAACTGAACCCTAAACCTAATCACTAATCCACTAAACCTAAAACCCTGATCCTGACTCTGACCCTACTAAACTGAGCTGGGCTGGCTACTTTAAAGGCTCCTGAACTAACTGGGCCCTAAACTGAACTTCATCTGGGCTACTTAAACTGAGCCAAAAACTGAGCCTAAGGCCCTACTGGGCCCAGGCCTCTATGAAAACTAGGCTGAGCTGGCTAATCTCTGGGCCTTCCCACGGCCCAGACTAAATGGGCCCAGGCCCTGGGCTTGACCTAATCCTAACTCTATGCCAAAATGGGCAGTCTGGGCTGACTGAGCCTGACTATCCTAAACTGGGCCCTGGGCCTGTGCTGGGCTACTCTGGGCCCAATGATCCTGAAACTGATGAGCTGACTGACTGAGCTGAGCTAAACTGGCTAATCTGGGCTAAACTTAAACTCTAACCCTGCCTAAATACTACTAAACCTGAACCTAAACTAAATGGGCCCAAACCTAAACCCCTTTAAACCTAAACCTAAACTAAAACCCCTCCCCAAACCTAAACTTAAATCCTAAACCCAAACCTAAACCTAAACTTAAACCTAAACTGGCTAACTTAAACCCAAACCTAAAACTAAACTAAACTTAAACCTAAACTATAAACTAAATCTAAAACTAAACTAACTAACAAACTTAAACTAAAACCCAAAAACCCAAAAAAACCACTACCCGAGCCCTCGTCCATGTGCTCTAGTGATTTCCCTTTCCCCCTCTCATTTTTAGTTTTCTAGCAGCTGCTTGTCAGCTATTTTGCATGATTCTCATTGGATTCCTTCTTAAATTGACTGTCACTAGCCTATTTTATGTCATCATTGGAGTGATACTGTGGCTTGGCTTCTTCCCTGATGATTCATTGGGGAAAACTGAAGGATCCTATGGATCCTGCTATGGCATCAACTAATTTGGCTTCAACTGCTTTGGAATCATTCAAAGATGTTCCAGTTTGGATTTTTCTCTTTAATATGTGAATTCATTTCATTAACCATCAATTCCTTTTTATTGTGGGTGCTTTATTGTGGCTTCAACTGCTTTATTTGCTAAGAAATCTCATCTTTCAGTTGCTAGAATCCTTATTGAATTGGACATTACACCCCAAAGAAATCTAGTTGGGATATGAAAATTATAATTATATGCAAAGAATTGAATTTGACAATTTCCCCATCATTTGTTCTCACTGTAAAATCCACAAGCATGATAATTCTGAATGCTTCATTCTTCATCCTCACCTAAAAAATTCCCTATTAAGGAAACTTCTATTCCTAACCCTAGGCAGATCACTATTAAATATCAAAAAGCTACTTCATAAAAAAAAGGAAATTTTGAATGTTCCTAATAAGGATGTTTTACCTCTTACTTCTTCTATGCAATTGAAGTCTTCTAATGTAAATAATAATAGTTTTTGTAAACTTTTGGATGATGATTCTGTTTCCTCTGATTCAATCCGTGCATCCTTGTTGGCTTTGATTGATGAAAATGAAGCTTTGATTAGGAATATAAATGAGGATATTAATGTTATGCATCATTCAAATTCAATGGAGAATATGGCTTTAATACCTCATGATAATCAAGTTAAAAAAATTGATTCTATTTTCCAGATTTAGGATGATTTAAATCCTCAAAAAGATTTGGCTTTGTCTAATAATTTGGGTCATGAAAATGAAGGGCTTGGTGTTCACATTTGCCTTTTAATAAATCTATTTATGCTCTCTCTCTCTTACTATTCCCGATGCTCATTTGGCTTTAATAAATTCTAATGTCTTGGAAGGAGGAGAACTCATTTCTAATCAAGAGATTTCTCCTAAATCTATGACTATTGCTACTAAATCCTTCTCAGATGATGATTATATGGGAAAAGAAAATGGTTTACAAACTTATCATGCTAAAAAGAAAAATATGTTAAAAATTTCCCTCCCAAATTGCTATGAAACACTGGATTGGCTATGACCTCCCTCTCCTCTCTTAATTAACCTTTTCTTAACCCCTTTTCTTTCTTTATGTTTAATTTTATTGTTTGGAATGTTAGAGGGATTGGTACCCTCTCTATTCATAATCATATTAGAAATATTTGTCATATACATAATATTTCTTTACTTATTTTTTTAGAGCCTCTTATTCATGCTAACAAAATTAACCATGTTGCTCGAATGATCAGTTTCAATAAATTTTTCTTTAATGCCAGAAATATAATTTGGTGTCTTTGGAATAACTTTGTAGAGGTTTCTATTCTTGATGATTTTCAAAAAGTTTCCAATGCTCAAATGTCTTATGGTGATTATTGTGTTTTGGGCTTAGATATGGTGGAAATCTTCTTTGCGATAATTTGAGGAATTTTTCTACCTCTGTCAATTAACCTTGATTTGTTGGTGGTGATTTCAACACTATTTTATTCACTTCTAAATGAAGTGGTGGTTGCTCTCCTAATATTCATTCCATAGAATAATTTTATAATATGATCCTTGATTATAATTTGATTGATATTGGTTTTAAAGGTTCTAATTATACTTGGCAAAACTCTAGACTTTGACAAAGGTTGGATCAAATTCTTTTTAATACTCATTAGATTACTCAATGGCATATTACTTCTATCAATCATTTAAGTAGAACCTTGTCTAATCATGCTCCTCTTTTGATTTCTATTAAAGATATTTCTAATAGATTAAAAAATTTCTCTCCTTTTAGATTTCAGAACATGTGGATTCAGCATATTAATTTTTTTTAATGTTGTTGCTAGCAATTGGAAAGCTCCTTTACATCTTGATAATTTGATTATGGGGATGAATAGACTTTCATTTAAGCTTTAATGACTTAAGAAAAATCTGGGTTGGTGGAACAAGCATTGTTATAATAAACTTTTTGCTAATATCAAAGATATGGAAAAATTGGTTTGTGATCTTGAGGCCTCTATTATGTCGATCCTTCTAAGATTAAGGACTTGATTGAGTTAAAAGATAAACTTGTTAATTTTCAAAATATGGAAGAGGCTTATTGGCTTCAAAAAGTTGCTAGTAAACATATTGTAGATGGTGATCGGAATACTAGGTATCTGCATGCTTTAGTTATTAAAAAGAGAGCTTTAAATAATATTAAAAAAATTAAAAATGGCAACGCAATGGATTATGGAGAATAATGATATTAAGGATTCAATTATTAATTCCTTTAGAAATATGCTTAATAAGAGTTGCTCTTATGAAGCTATTTCTAATCACACTTGATTCCTTCTATTATTAGCAATGATGACAATGATTTGCTTATTATTGTTCCTAATGAAGATGAAATTTTTAAAGTTCTTAATAGCATGAACATAGAATTTGTTGCTGGTCTGGAGGGTTTCACTACTCAATTTTTTTAAAATTGTTGGTTTGTTATTAAAAATGATTTGATTGAGGTTGTGGTTGATTTCTTTCTAATGGTAATCCATTTTCTAGATATTTTTCTAGCACTTATATTATTCTCATACTTAAGAAATATAATCTAGACTATTGGAGTGATCTTAGACCTATTATTCTTTGCACCTTCTTCAATAAGCTGATTTTAGAAATTCTTGCCATCAAGCTTAGTCTTCTACTTTATAATATTATCTCTCTCAACCAAACTAGTTTTATTAAAGGTTGATCTATTTTTGACAACATTTTACTTGCCTAGGAATTAATTCAAGACTTAGATGCTAAGACTAGAGGTGGAAACGTTCTTTCCAAATTAGATATTACCAAAGCTTTTGATAATATCTCTTGGGATTTCCTTTTCCATATTATGAATTTTTTTGGGTTTTCTGATAAATTTACTTTTCTTAATAAAACTAGTATTAATAATGCATGGTTTTCTATTTTATGTAATGGTAAAGATTTGGGCTTCTTACCTTTTTCCCATGGCTTAAGACAAGGGGATCCTTTATCTCTCTCTTTATTTATTATTACTATTGACTACTTATCTAGGAGCATCAATGTGTTATTTTTAAACAATCTAGTATATACTACAGAACTCTTTGTGGTCTTCCTATTTCCCACTTATGCTTTGTAGATGTTTTCATTATTTTTTACAATGCTTCTATTCAACATATCAAGAACCTCAAGATTTTTATAAATAAATTTGGTAGAGAAAGTGGTATTTCTATCAATGATAACAAAAGTTGTTTTATTATTTATTCAAGTATCTCTAATAATATAATCAATCAAATCCGCCATATCATAAATTTTAAACATCAACAATTACCTCTTAAGTACTAGGGTGCTCCTCTATTTGAAGGTCCAAAATGATCCCACATTTTTGATGAGTTAATTCAAAATATCTTGAATAAAAGTTTTGTTTGAGAATTCCATTTACTTTCCTTTTGTGGCAGGCTCACTATTCTTAAAAGCACTCTCAATATTATGCCTCTTTGTTTGATTGAAACTATTATTCCTACTAATTTTACTCTTATCAGAATTGATCGCTTGCTTAATAAATTTTTTTTGGGATCCAATAATTCTATTAAAAGAATACATTGGACATCCTGGCAAAAATTCTGTGGTACTTTGGGTGAAGGTGGTCTTGGTTGCAAACTTATTCGTGAATCTATAACTGCCTTCTCTCATATGCTTTGGTGGAATTTTAAAAGAATGATAGCCTTTGTGCTAATTTTATGATGGAAAAATATTGTTAAGGTAAATACCCTCTTATCTATGCTTATAAAGTTGGTGACTCTACAGTTTGAAAAAGGCTTTGCTCCATTAAATGGGTTATTGAATCATTAATATCTTGGAGTATTCATTGGCACTTCTTTCTCTTGGCAAGACAATTGGATTGAAATAGCTCTTTTGACTCCCTTTTATCTACACACACTCTCGCTATCAAAGTTAACTCTTTTGGCTTAATAATAATTGGAATGAAAACAAACTTGAGAACTACATTCCTATTTCTATTTTTGACAAGTTTTGCAACATCACTATCTTTTCTAATTAATGTGATCAAATTTATTTTTAAATCTCTCTTACAATGGCTATTTTGTTCTTAAAGAGGTTTGGAATTTTATTAGAAATAAACAAAACACCTCTAATGTTTTCATTAAACTTTGGAACATTATCATTCCCATTTCCTATTCTATTTTAGCTTGGAGGATTTTGAATAAATTCATTCTTGTCGATTCTTTGCTCTCGCTTAAAGGGTTTTATTTACCTTCTAAGTGCTATTGTTGCTTTCATATTGAAAATGTTAATCATATTTTTGTCAATGGTGCTATTACTTCCAAACTTTGGATATGGTATGATGATTTATTTAACACTAACTATTTTCATGGCTCTCTTTCATTATATCAACTTCTTGAAGTTTGTTTCCATAAAACTATGAAAGGTCATATGAAAGTTTTAATTGCTATTACCCTTTTTTGGTTCATTATTATGGATAAAAATGATCACTTTAAATATGGCATCCCTATGAACCATAAAAGGATCATTTCTAAATCTAAAGAAAAAATTCATTCTTTGTTTAATGCAAATTTAATTAATCTTCATTTTAGAGGTGATAAATTTGTGGTGAAATTGGGTATCACTTTGCATGATGACCCTTCATACAAGAGTATTAGGATTATACATTGGATTAAGCCTAAAGAGAATTTTATTAAGATCAATGCTGATGGTTCCATTTCCCCAAATAAATATGGTTGTGGTGGAATTCTTAGGGATTCTAAAGGTACTATCATTTGTGCTTTTGCCTACCCCTCAAAGCTTGTTCTGTTATTTATGCTAAGCTCATGGATGTTAATAAAGCTAATGATATTTGTTTAAAGAAAGGCCAATTTAATATTAGGATTGAATTTGATGCTCTTCTTTTACTTGATATGCTCAATACCAATAAAATGGGGAATGCTGACTTATTTTATCTTCTTAATTACACTAAAAGCTTCTTTCTTAAGTTTTCTACAAAATTTCTCACATTCTTTGTGAAGGTAATTCTTGTCTGATTTCAGCTAATTTGGGAGCTGAATTAAATGAGCTCACTTTATTTGATAACCATAGCTTACTTAAGAATCCACATGGTCTGGTTAATCTGGATAATATTGGACTACCTTACCTCAAATTTTAACTTTCATTTATTTTGTTGATCATATTGCTATGGTGGTTTTATTTAGTCTGTTTCTTGGTTGTTGTTTTTTTGTGTGTGCTTCCCTCACTAAGAAGTGGTTTTGCTATTTTTCTTTAGGGTCAATCTCACTTTATATGAAAGCTACCTTGTTGGTTTTAGTTTATTTCTAAACTTAAACCCCTTCCTCTTACCCAATTGTATACTTCACTAACCCTTATTTGGGTCATAGTGGTGCTATTTTAAATTGGTTTTTCTATCCTCTAAAATTGGTGGTTTTCATTCTATGGATTATGCTATGCTTCTTTTGTCACACAGCTAGTGATGTTTTGGGGGTCTCCTGTTGGGTTATGGCTATGCCTGATTTTGTCCTACCCCTTATACTAATTG
Source organism: Cymbidium sinense (assembly GCA_021442155.1). Classification (NCBI taxonomy): domain Eukaryota; kingdom Viridiplantae; phylum Streptophyta; class Magnoliopsida; order Asparagales; family Orchidaceae; genus Cymbidium; species Cymbidium sinense. The sequence continues at coordinate 344,804,455 of CM038214.1, read as the reverse complement.
ATGTTAGGTTTACCTCAGGTTTTGGCTGGATGTTACCTTATTTGAATTGGATTTTTGGCTGTTATGGTTGGTTCTGCTAGATGCTGCAATTTGCTTCTTCCATCTGCCTGACTATTTTGGGTGGTAATTTTTTCATGGCTAATATTGGTCTCTTCTAGTTTGGCTTAGGTTTGGGCTTTTTGGTGGTTGCTGTTCTCATTTCCTGGTTTCTCTTAGGGGCTTCTACTGGTTGGTTTTCCTTTGGTTTGTGGATTGGTGGTGGCTTTTTTTTGGTTGTTGCCCTCCTATTTTCTCTATTGTGGTGATTATATGCTCTTTAGGGTTTGAAAGGGGCTTTGTTTGCCTCTGGCCTTGTTCCTTTCCTCACAGATTTGCTGCTTATGGTTGGGTGGTTCTCTTTGGCATTTTTTACTATGGTTTTTTGTCCAGCTAAGTGACTACCAATTTTGTTTCTTGGTTTTTTTGGAGATCTTAAGGTGGGTTATGGCTATGCCTGTTGTTGTTCTTTCCCTTTATTTTGGGCTTTGTATTTTGTTAATATCTTGTTTTGGCTGGCTACTCCCTTTACTGAATTGGAACTTCTACTGCTGTGTTTGGTTGTTGGGTGGAAGCTATTGGTCTCTTCAGAATTTGCTTAGGTTTGGTTTTTTCAATTCTTTTTGGTTGTTTTCCTGGTTTGGGTTGGTGTTTTCTTTTTGTTGGTATTTTTATTTGTTGATTGGTATGAGGGCAGGTACTTTGTGGTTTTTTTTTCTAGACTGGTTTCTATTTCTTGGAGGAGATGGTTATGGCTATTTTTTGTCTATGCCTCTTGGTTTCTGGCCTATTCCTCGACGATTGGTCGGTTTTCTTTGAGTCGGTTGTGGCTCTCTGCTTGGTGTCTTGGGATTGGATGTTGTCTTGCCTTGGATGCTTGTGCCTTGGCTTGGTGTCTTGGGATTTATATTGGCTGTTGGTATTGAATCCCTCTAGTTTATTTTGCTCTCCTTGTTTCCTGATATTTGTGTCTTTGTCAGTGGTGCTAGATTTACTATTTTTCCTGCTGCCTTGGTGGTGGTTTTGATGGTAATTTTTGGATGCCCTCTTGGTCTCCATATTGCTTTCCTCTCTCTGGTGCTGCTTATCTTCTACTATTTTGCTATTTGGGTGAAGGTTTTATCCTTGGATTTGGATTGCTAGTGCTCTGGAGATAGTTGTGGGTTATTGTTATTCCTACAGGGTTGTTTTGTTGGGTTGTGTTGTTACCCAATTCATGTTGACTCCTCTTTTTTTGTTTTTCTCTTCCTTTTGGTGGTGTCTTTGGTGGAGTTATTGCTTGGTTTTTGCTTGGCCCATCCTCAGAAAGGGTGCTAGCTTTATGTGATTGGTATGTTATCTAAACCTAGACCTAAACTAAATAAAATAAAATAAACTAAAAAATAAACTTAATCTAAAAAATAAAACCTCAAAATAAACCTAAAATAAAACCTAAAACCTAAACCTAAAAAATAAAATAAAACCTAATCCTAAACCTAAAATAAAAAATAAAACTTAAACCTAAAAAATTAAAGAAAAGAAAACTAAACTAAAATAAACTTAAACCTAAACTAAATAAACTAAAATAAAACCTAAACTAAATAAAATAAACTAAACTAAATAAACTAAAATAAACCTAAATAAAAAAATTAATAAATTAAAATAAAATAAAATAAACAAAATAATAATAAATAAATTAAATAAACCTACTAGTTTGCTTAATTTAAAATAATTGTAAAATACCCTGACCCACCCATTAACCTACCCTACCCAAACCATAGAACTAAACTACCATAACACACCCTAAACCTAATCCTACCTACCCAAACCCCAAAACCCTAAACCCTAACTAAACCAAACCCTAAGTTAACTAAACCCTTTAAAACCTAAAACCCTAAAGCCTAAAACTTAAACCCTAAACCTAAACCCAAACCTAAAACAAAACTACCCTAACTAAATCCAAAACCCTAAATCTAAAACCCTAAATCTAAACCTAAACCAATAAAATAAACCTAAATAAAATAAAAAAATAAAACTTAAACCTTAAAAATAAAATAATTGTTTGATGTTATGTTTAAAATGCTTAAACTTAAAACTTAAACCTAAACCTTAAAAATAAAACCTAAACCTTAAAAAATTTAAAATAAAACCTAAACCTTAAAAATAAAACTTAAACTTAAAACTTAAACCTTATGGTAACCGACTACATTAGCCTTTTATTCTTTTATAATAGTTTATATAATTGTTTGATGTTATGTTTACATTGTGCATTAGGAAGACATGCTTTATAGTAAATGATTGGATTAATGTGTGGATTGTATATGATTAGGCTCTTAGAATAAAAAATAAACTTAACCTCATCATAAAATAGACATAAATAAGATAATTATAAGATTTAGCAACCCCTTAGTTGTATGGTTGTATGTTTCACATCATGCATGCATATTCTTTCTCTTGAACATGAAGGATCTCCATCCTTGCATGATAAAGGAATGCTTGACCAGTGAGGGCATCCCTTGTGGTGGAGAACACTTTCTAATTTGACCCATAACCTATTTCATCATGCATTTAGGCATAAAATCCTAAAACTCTGTCAAAATGATGTTTCTAAAATGAAATAAAATTTGAAAATATTTTGCATCTATTAATTAAGTCATATGCTCATACTACTCATGCTCTAGTCTCTAGAGTGTGTTTAAGACTTTAGTCTCTTTCTAATTAAATAACGCCTAACTATCTTATGATTTAAAAGACTACATGATTTTAAAATCATAGGAGGAGTTAGTCTCAATCAAAGTTATAAGTCCAAAAGTTGACAATTTATTCTCTCTCAGGTAAACCCTTATGTCCACCTTGATTTAGGTCATGCTTTAGCTCTTACTAAAGCTCCTTATATTTAGGATCCAAGGTAGCTATTCCTTTAGACCATGAGCATAAATCATCACCTCTTAAGCATTCCCACAACTTTGTGTTGGTGGATTATAAGTTCTAGTAATCTAATTAAATTTCAACTCAAAACATATAAATGGATTGTAATGCTCACTAGGCTTCCTAGAATCATGAGCATTTCTTAATTATTTCATTTGAATTCCAAGAATAAGTCTTCTCCTTGAACTTTATTTCCAAATACAACTATTCCTTTAATAGTCTAACCTTGAAATCTGAAGATGATAATAAATTTAATCAATGTATTTTTAAGAAATTTCATTTCCAGATGTAACTATGGAGGCTTGTCTCCATAAACTTAAGAACTTGGTTTAATATAACCCTACTTTATTTATCCATGTAAAGTATAAACATCTAATACATTTGAAGACCCACTCTTAAGAGTCCTTACATGATTAGGTCTTAGTGATATCTATCTTTAGATAGTACATCATACCTCAATGTTGCCTCACCTAAAGTACCCAATGATAATGTCCCTCAATCTAAAATAAACACCATAATGCCCTCTCCCTTATTCACTTGAATCCTCTCAACATCATCCTTTCTTTGGAGTTTGGAGATGTCAATCCTCAAGTAGGCAAGGGTTCTTAGACTCATAATGTTGGATACAGGTCCCTAGAACTATGGATAATCTTCCAACATCCGTAATTTAAAGAGGTGGTTGTGCTCAATCATCCCTAAGTCTTCATCAAGAAAGTAACCAAGATGTCCTTCAGTGGCATACCTCCTCTTTAGTAAAGCTAATAAGCATATCTCAGATCAAGTAAGGCCTTGGTAGAGATTCCCTCATCTCTTTGGATAAGACAAGGTATCATATATGCTTATCTAAACTTTTAAAGGTGAGCTAGGACATTATAATCAACCCTAGCTTGGTCCTCCATAAGCATATCCATGGGTGGAGCATCCTATGGATGGGCTATCTGCTCACTGGAATCAATGACTTGCTTACCTTTATCTTGAGGTGCTACCTTAGGAGGTAGAACTTTGCCTTGCATGTTGACCTGACTTCTTGGAATGATGAGCTTATTCAAAGTTCTACCTCTCACTATAGCTTCTCCATGGGATCCTAGTGTTGACTCCATGTCAATCTTAAGAGGTGAACGATTGATTAAAGAAGGATAAGACTCAATCAAAAAGAAATGATCAAAACTAGAGCTAATTATTTTTATTTAGACAAAAGAGCTTTCAATAGAAATAAAATCAAGAGCATTAGAAGTAGATAATATATAAGTAGAATCAGCTTTCTTCATTAATTTATTTTGGGTGGAGGTACATGATAGAAATCAAGTAAAAAGTAGTAATGGATTTAGTGCCTATCCATAGATACAACACTTTTCTAATAGAAGAGGATTTAAAAGAAAGCAACTGGAGGGAGTATTGGACTAACGATGGCCACATTCTAACTATCTAGCAAGTATGATGGACTACTCCTGCTCACCCTCCCTAGTTGTCCTTGCAACTAACAAACCTTCCTTAAATTGGAAGTTTGAGCTACTTGAGCCTGCAAAGCTTCGATCTTAGAAATGTCCTTCTTAGAGGTTGGGGATAGATATCCTAACCTTCTTTGGTCTTAAGAGGATCAAGTATCCTAGGATTACTCTAAGGATGGTTATTCTAATAAGTATTCCTTAGGGATAACAATGGCTCCCAACTTGTAGCACTCAAGCTAGTCCTTAAAAGTGATAATCCTCAATACATGGCTAACAATGGTAGAGATAATAAATAGGATCATTGCTCTTCCCCACTTCCTCTGGCCTCTTAGGCTTTGGTAACTAAGAGATTCTTAAAGATTTTTCTAACTATCTCTCTCTTGAATGAATATGGCTTATTCAATCAATTGGCAGTAGTGAAAAGTAACGCATATGAATACCACTCTTAGTAGGTTCTGGTGGAAATGGTCATTTTGACCTGTGGCCTGTATGATGGTAAGGTGGTAGAAGAGGTGATAAAATTGGCTGAGCTCATAGTCTTCATCTTGAACTCTAGTTGTTTCCCTGACAACTATCCCTGGCTTCTCCTCAAACACCTTCTGTGGCTTGGGCATAGATGATTAGTCGGGAAAAGGCAACTGTTTGGCTTCCTCTTGTAGGCTAGCCGCCTTGTTGATTAATTTCTCGAATGTTTTGATGGTAAAGCCCTTAAGCATGAAAACCATGGATATTCTTGAGAAGAATCTGTGGCATGTTCTTACAAGGTTTGAATTTCATGCTAGTTATACGAATGTAATCAACAAGGGACTCGTTGAGTACCTCAATGAGGTCACTGGTCACCTCTCGAGCTCCAACAAACCTCTTGATGAAGAGGTGCTCCAACTTACAAAAGTCTTCACCAATCTGGTCATTATGTATTAATCATATGCAACACTACTACTAACAAAAGGTAGAAGACGTTGTTGCCATAATGCAACAACCACTCTAAAAATGTAAACGCCATCAAAGATCTTGAAGGATGGTGACACAAAACCCTAAATAAAATAAAAACTAAATAAAAGCCTAAACTTAAAAAATAAACCAAAAAATAAATAAATAAAAACCTAAACCCTAAACTAAAAATAAAAAATAAAACCTAAAATAAACAAACTAAACATAAACATAAACCAAAACTAAAATAAACTAAACTAAAATAAATAAAACCTAATCTTAAACATAAACCTTAAACTAAATAAAATAAAATAACTAAAACTAAACCTAAACTAAACTAAAAAAAAAACTTAAAATAAACCTAAAATAAAACCTAAAATCTAAACCTAAAAAAATAAAATAAAACCAAAACCTAAACCTAAAATAAAAATAAAACCTATACCTAAAAAATAAAATAAAACTAAAACTAAACTAAAAAAAAAAACATAAACCTAAACATAAACATAAAAAATAAACTAAAATAAAAAACCTAAACTAAAATAAATAAACCTAAAATAAATAAAAATAAAAAATAAACCAAAATAAAATAAAATAAAATATACTAAAATAAAGAAAAATAAACTAAATAAACCTAAGCATTATATGTTTAGTTAATTTAAAAAAAACCTCCTAAACCCTAAACCCTAAACAATAAAACTAACCCTAAACTATAAACCCTAAACTAACCCTAAACCCTAAACCCCTAACCCCAAACCCTAAACCTTAACTTAAAGTAACTAAATAAATTAAAAAATAAACCTAATCCCTAAAACTTAATTAACCTAAAACTAACCTAAAACATGAATGGGCATAACCTTACGATAGGAACATAGCAGATCAAATAGGCACGATCCAAGATCTGGTGGTGAAGAGAGGTGGCGGATTATCGTGGTGGTGGTGGGGATCTAGAGGTCTTGGTAGATATGGAGGTGGTGGTGGGAAGCGTGATGGTTATGGAGGCGGAGGATAGTTACAAATGAGGGTGGCGAGGAATGTGGGATATGATGGTGGATCCCACTTCCGAGGTAATTCTGATGGGAACTTCGAAACTAAAGATGGATCCGATCAGGTTATGGACGTGCTTTAAAGAGCGATTCTAGTTATCTATGATTTTATTTTTCAATGTGCTCATTTTTATCCATGTCATGTGTAATATCTCGAAAACTTAGTATGTTATTTGGTTGATCAAAGCAAAAAGAAGAAGTATTCAATCAATTTGTTCTTAAAAAACTAAAAACCCTAAACCCTAAACTAAAACCTGAACCATAAACCTAAAACCTAAACCTTAAACCTTAAACCCTAGAAACCCTAAACCCCAAACCCTAAACCCTAAAACCCGTAAACCGAAACCCTAAACAGTAAACCCTAAACCTAAACACTAAACCCTAAAACTAAACCCTAAATCCTAAATCGTAAACCCCAAAGCCTAAACCCTAAACCTAAACCCTAAAAAGCAAAACCTAAACCTAAACAAAATAAAACCTAAAAATAAAATAGTTAAAAAACCTAAACTAAAATAAAATAAAATAAAAACATAAACTAAAATAAATAAATGAAATTAAATAAAAATATAATATAAACCTAAGTAAAAATAAAAAAATAAACTAAAATAAATAATAAATAAATTAAATAAACATAAACTTACCGGTTTACTTAATTTAAAAAAAAAATCCTGAGCCCTAAACCCTAAACCTACAACCTTAAACCCTAAACCCTAAACCCTAAAAAAAAAAACCCTAAACCCTAAACCCTAAACCCTAAAAACATAAACCCTAAAACCTTAAACCCTAAACCTTAAACCCTAAACCCTAAACTAACCCAAAACCCTAAATCATAAACCCCAAACCCCAAACCCTAAACCATAACCTAAAGTAACTAAATAAATTAAAAATTAAACCTAAACCCAAAAACCTAATAATCCTAAAACCGAACCTAAACCAAAAGAATGTGTAGAACCTTAACCAAGAAGAATAACTCACAAATAGGCTCATCTAGATCTGGTGGAGGAAGAGGGAGGTGGTGGTTATCACATGGTGGTGGGGATATAGATGGTGGATATGGAGGTGGTGTTCTGAGTGATGGTAGGGTGAGGTGTGATAGAGGTTACAAGTGTGGGAGAGAGAGATCGGGGATATGATTGTGGATCCCGCAACTCGAGAGGCCTGGGTGGTTCTGATGGGTAATGGGGAAACTGAAGAACGACCAATCTGATCTACTACTTATAGAACTGTGTCCTTACAGTAGAGGCAGTTCTAATTATCTAGGGTTTTTGATTTGCTCTAGGCATGCTCATTTTTTATCTATGTTGTCGCTTGTGTCTTAGAAAACTTGGTGTGTTACTTGGTTGATAAAATTGAAAGAAGAAAGGGTGGATCTGAATTTGTTTCCTGTAAAAAAAAATGAAAAAACCCTAAACCATAAACTAAAACCTGAACCCTAAACCTAAAACCTAAACCCTAAACCCTAAAAATCATAAACGTTAAAACCTAAAAACCATAAACCCTAAACCTCAAACCCTAGACCTAAACCCTAAACCCTAAACCCTATACTCTAAAAAGCTAAAAACCTAAACCTAAATTAAATAAAACATAAAAATAAGATAAATAAAAAAAATCTAAACCAAGATAAAATATAATAAAAACATAAACTAAAACCTAAACCTAAACAAAAAAAAAAATTAAAAAAGGTAAAAAGTAAACTAAACTAAAATAATTAAAAACCTAAACTAAACTAAAAAAAATAAAACCTAAATAAAATAAAAACTAAACCTAAATAAAATAAAATAAACCTAAAGTAAAATAAAATAAAAACTAAATAAGAACCTAAACCTAAATAATAAACCTAAAAAATAAAACCTAAAAATAAATAAAAAATAAAACCTAAACCCTAAACTAAAAAAAACCTAATCCTAAAATAAAAAGAAAATAAACACAAACCTAAACTAAAATAAATAAAACCCAAACCCAAACCTAAAATTAGCTAAACCTAAACCTAAACCTAAACTAAATAAAATATAATAAACTAAAAATAAATCTAAACCTAAACTAAAAACCTAAAAGCTAACCGTAAAAAACTTTAATAAAAATGTAAACTTAAACCTAAAAGTAAACAATAAAACATGAACCTAAAAAATAAAATAAAAATAAAACTAAACTAAAAAAATAAACCTAAACCAAAACCTAAACCTAAACCCAAGAAATAAACTAAAATAAACACCCTAAACAAAATAAATAAACTAATCTAATAAAAATAAAAATCTAAATCAAATAAAATAAAATAAACTAAAATAAATAAAATAACTAAATAAACTAAAACTAATTTACTAATTTTAAAAAAATTAAAAAATTAAACCCTAAACCCTAAAACTAACCTAAACCTAAACAAACCTAACTAAACCTAAATCATAAACCCTAAACCCTAAACTTAAACCTAAATAATAAAACTAAACTTAAATCAAAACCCTAAACCTAAACCCTAAAACCCTAAACCTAAACCCTAAACTCTAACCTAATAAATAACCTAAACTAAACCTAAACCCTAAACCTAAAGAAACTAAACCTTAAACTAAACTAGACTAAACAACCCTAAACTAACCTAAACCATAAAACCCTAAATGCTAAAGCCTAAACACTAAACCTTAAACCCTAAACCCTAAACCCTAACCCTAAACCCTAAACCCTAAAACATTAAACCCTAAAACCCTAAATGCTAAACCCTAAACCCTAAAAACCTAAAAACCTAAACCTAAACTAAATTAAACCCAATAATAAAATAAATGTAAAAACCTAAACCTAAATAAAATAAAAACCCAAACTAAAACCTAAACCTAAACCTAAAAATAAAATAAAGTAAACTAATAAAAATAAACTAAAATAAAAAATATAAAAACTTAAACTAAACTAAAAAATTAGATAAACCTAATAATAGAAACCTACATAAAATAAAAACTAAATGTAAAATAAAAGCAAAATAAACTGAAAATAAATAAATTAAAAATTAAATAAAACCTAAACCTAAAAGGTAAACCCAAAAATAAAAGCTAAAAATAAATAAAAAATAAAACCTAAACCATAAACTAAAAAAAAAAACTAAACGTAAAATAAAAGTAAATAAAGAAAATAAAATAAACCCAAACCTAATGCAATATAAACTAAACTAAAATAAATAAAACCTACAATAAACTAAACTTAAACAATAAACTAAATAAATTAAAACCTAAAATAAAAACCCAAAACCTAAACCTAAAAAAATGAAAACTTAAACCTAAACCTAAAAGAAAAGCTAAACCTAAAAAATAAAACTCAACTAAAAAAATAAACCTAAACAAAAATAAATAAATTAAACTAAAAATAATCAAGAATAAACCTCAATGAAAATAAAATAAAATAAACTCAAATAAATAATAAATAAACTAAATAAACCTAAATCTACTGGTTTACTTAATTTTAAAAAAAAAGCTAAGCCCAATATCCTAAACCCTAAACCCTACACCCTAAACCCTAAACCTACAACCCTAAACCTAAAGCCTAAACCCTAAAACCATAAACCCTAAACCCTAAATACTAAACTCTAAACCTACAACCTACAACCATAAACCCTAAACCCTAAACTTAAGCTAACCCTAAACCCTAAATGCTAAAAACCCTAAGCCCTAAAGCCTATGCACTCAACCCTAAACCCTAAATCCTAAACCCTAACCCTAAACACTAAACCCTAAAACCATAAACTTAAATCCCTAATCCCTAAACCCTAAACACTAAACTCTAAACCCCAAACCCAAAAAAGTTAAAAACCTTAGCCTAAATAAAATAAATCTTAAAAATAAAATAAATAAATAAAGTAAATCTAAAAAAAATGAAAAAATACTATAAAATAAAAACCTAAACCTAAACCTAAAAATAAAATAAATTAATTAATAAAAATAAATTAAAATAAAATAATTAATAACTTAAACTAAACTAAAAAAATTAAATAAGCCTATGAATAAAAACCTAAATAAAATAAAAACTAAATGTAAAATAAAATTAAAATAAACCTAAAATAAATCTAAAATAAAATAAAATAAAAATAAAATAAAAACTTAAACATAAAAAATAAACCTAAAAATAAGTAAAAAAATTAAACCTAAACCCCAAACTAAAAAAAAATCTAAACCTAAAATAAAAATAAATTAAATAAAATAGAATAAATCGAAACCTAAACCAAAATAAACTAAACTAAAATAAATAAAACCTAAGCTTAAACCTAAAAGATACTAAACCTAAACCTAAACCTAAACTAAAGAAAATAAAATAAACTAAAAATAAACCCAAACCTAAACTAAAATATAAAACCTAAAAATAAACCAAAAATAATATCCTAAAACATAAACCTAAAAAAATAAAATAAAAACCTAAACCTAAACCTAAAAATAAAAAATAAAACCTAAACCTAAAAAATAAAATAGAAATAAAACTAAACTAAAAAATAAACCTAAACCTAAACCAAAACCTAAAAAATAAACTAAAATAAAAATCTAAACCAAAATAAATAAACCTAAAATAAATAAACTAAACTAAATAAAAATAAAAAATAAACATAAATAAAAATAAAGAATAAAATAAATTAAATTAAGCTAAATAAATTAAAATAAACAAAAGGAGTGATCAGGGATATGATGGTGGATCCCGCTACTCGAGTGGTCGGGGAGGTTCAGATGGGAACTAGACAAACAAGAACAACCAATCGACCACGCTTATGAATTATGTCTTTAGAGATAGTTCTAGTTTCTAGGGTTTTTGATTTTCTCTATGCATGCTAAAATTTTACCTATGTTGTTGCTTGTGTCTTAGAAAACTTGGTGTGTTACTTGGTTAATGAAATAAAAAAGAAATACTGAATATGAATTTCTTGTCTGTTAAAAAAACCCAAAAACCCTAAACCCTAAATCATAAAAACCCTAAACCCTAAACCCTAAAAACCCTAAACCATAAACCTAAAATCTAAACATAAACCAAACCTAAACCATAAACACTAAACCTAAATCTAAGCCTAAGCCTAAACCTAAACCTAAACTTAAAACCTAAACCCTAAGAAAACCCTAAACCATAAACCCTAAACCCTAAACCCAAAAGTCATAAACCCTAAACTCTAAACCCTAAACCTTAAAAGCCCTAAACCTTCAAGCTTAAATTGAAAACCTTAAACCTAAACCATAAACTAACCCTAAACCCTAAGCTAACCCTAAGCCCTAATCCTTAAACCCTAAACCCTAAACCCTAAAACCCTAAACCCTAAAGCCTAAATGCTAAACCTAAAAGCCTAAACCTTAAACCCTAACCCTAAACTCTAAACCCTGAAACCCTAAACCCTAAACCCTAAAACCTAAACCTAAACTAAAAAAAAATAATAATAAAATAAAATAAATAAAAAACATAAACTTAAATAAAATAAAAAAATAAAATAAAATAAAATATAAACTAAAACCTAAACCTAAACTTAAAAAAATAAAATAATTTAATTAAAATAAACTAAAATAAAAAATAATAATAACCTAACCTAAACTAAAAAATAAAATAAACTTAAGAATAAAAAATTAAATAAAATAAAAAGTAAACATAAAATAAAAATAAAATAAACCTAAAATAAAATAAAGTAAAAACTAAATAAAAACCTAAATAAAAAAATTAAACCTAAAAACATATAAAAAATAAAACTTAAATCCTAAACTAAAAAAAAAAATACCTAAACCTAAAATAAAAATAAAATAAACCTAAACTTAAAATTAAGTAAACTAAACTACAATAAATAAAACCTAAACCTAAAATAAACTAAACCTAACCTAAACCTAAACTAAATAAAATAAAATAAACTAAAAATAAACCTAAACCTAAACTAAAAAAGTAAACCCAAAAATAAACCTAAAATAAAACCTAAAACCTAAACTAAACAAAATAAAATAAAAACCTAAACCTAAACCTAAAAATAAAAAATAAAACCTAAACCTATAAAATAAAATAAAAATAAAGCTTAACTAAAAAAAAAACCTAAACCCTAAACCATAGAGCTAAAATCTAAAGCCTAAACTAACCATAAACCCTAAACCCACAAAACTCTAAACGCTAAAGCCTAAACACTAAATCCTAAATCCTAAGCCCTAAACCCTAAACCTTAAAACCCTAAACCCTGAAGCCCTATACCCTAAACCCGAACCCTAAACCCTAAACCCTAAACCCTAAACCATAACCCTAAACTCCAAACCCTAAACCTAAACTTAAAGTAACTAAATAAATAAAAAAATAAACTTAAACTCTAAAACCTAATAAACTTAAACCCTAAGAATGGGCAGAACCTTGATGGGAAGAACATCACCATCAACCAGGCTTAGTCTAGATCTGGCTATGGAGGCGAAGGTAGAAGCGACGGTTATCACAGTGGTGGTGGGGGATCTAGAGGTGCTACTGGATATGGGGGTGATGGTCAGAGCAGTGGTGGAGGGAGAGGAGCGACAAGGTTATATGGTGGTGAAAGTGAGAGATCAGGGATATGATGGTGGATCCCGCTAGTCAAGAAGCCAAGGTGGTTCTGATCGGAACTAGAGAAACTAAAGAATGGTCAATCCGATCAGCTTCTTATGGAACCATGTCTCTATAATAAAGATAATTCTAGTAATCTAGGGTTTTTATTTTGCTTTATGCGTGCTCATTTTTAACAATGTCGTCACTTATGTCTTAGAAAACTTTGTGTGTTATTTGGTTGATGAAATAAAAAAAAGAAATGTTGAATCTGAATTTGTTCTCTATTAAAAAAAACCAGACCCAAAACTTAAACCCTAAACCCTATAGCTTAAAAACCCTAAACCCTAAACCCTAAAACCCTATTCCTTAAACCATAAACCATAAAACCCTAAACCGTAAACCTACAACCCTAAACCCTAAGCCCTAAACCCTAAAAAATTGTAAACACTAAACCCTAAACCTTAAACTAAACCCTAAACCTAACCTTAAACCCTAAACCCTAAACCCTAAACTAATGTTAAACCCTAACCAACCCTAAACCCTAAAGCCTAAACTAACCCTAAACCTAACTATCCTAAACCCAACCTTAAAACCTAAACCTTAAAGCTAAAGACTAAACCTAAACCCTAAACCTTAAAACTAACCCAGAAACCCTAACCCTAAACCCTAAACACTAAACTCTAAACCCTAAACCCTAAAAACCTAAAAAACTTGAACCTAAAATCTAAACTAAATAAAACCTAAAAATAAAATAAAAAAACCTAAACCTAAATAAAATAAAATAAGTAAAATAAAATAAAAACATAAGCTAAAACATAAACCTAAACCTAAAATAAAATAAAATAAACTAATAAAAATAAACTAAAATAAAATAAATAATAACCTAAACTAAACTAAAAAATAAAATAAACTTAAGAATAAAAATTAAATAAAATAAAATAAACATAAAATAAAAATAAAATAATCCTAAAATAAAATAATAATAGTAATAATAACTAAATAAAAACCTAAACCTAAAAAATAAACCTAAAAGTAAAACCTAAAAATAAATAAAATATAAAACCTAAACCCTAAATTAAAAAAACCTAACCTAAATTAAAAAATAAATAAACCAAATCCTAAACTAAAATAAGCTAAACTAAAATAAATAAAACTTAAACCTAAACTAAAGTAAACTAAACTTAAACTAAATAAAAATAAGTAAACTAAAAATAAACCTAAACAAAACTGAAAAATGAATCCTCAAAATAAACCTAAAATAAAATCCTAAAACCTAAACCAAAAAAAATAAAATAAAAACCTAAACTTAAATCTAAAAATAAAAATTAAACCTAAACCTAAAAAATAAACAAAAATAAAAAACCTAAACTAAACTAAATATGCCTAAAATAAATAAACTAAATTAAATAGAATTAAAAAATAAACATATATAAAAATAAAAAATAAAATAAACTAAAATAAATAATAAACAAACTAAATAAACCTAAACCTTCTGATTAAATTAATTTTAAAAAAATTCCTAAGCTAACTCTAAACCCTAAATCCTAAACCCTAAAACCATAATCCCTAAAGCCAAAACACTAAACCCTAAACCTTAAACCCTAAACCCTAACCCTAAACCCTAAACCCCAAAACCCTAAACCCTAATACCATAAACCCTAAACCTTAAACCCTAAACCCTAAAAACCTAAAAACCTAAACCTAAACTAAATAAAATTTGAAAATAAAATACATAATAAAACATAAACCTCAATATAATAAAAAAATAAAATAAAATAAAAACCTAAACTAAACCTAAACCTAAACATAAAATAAAATAAAATTATTAAAATAAATTAAAATAAAATAAATAAAAATCTAAACAAAACTAAAAAAGAAAAGAAACCTAAGAATAAAAAACCTAACTAAAATAAAGACTAAACGTAAAATAAAAATAAAATAAACCTAAAATAAAATAAAATAAAAACTAAATAAAAGCCTAAACCTAAAAAAACATAAAATTAAAACCTAAAAATAAATAAAAAATAAAACTTAAACACTAAACTAAAAAAACCTAAACCTAAAATAAAAATAAAATAAATAATATAAAATAAACCTAAACTGAAACTAAAATAAACTAAAGTAAAATAAATAAAACCTAAACCTAAACGTAAAATAAACTAAACCTAAACTAAAAAAAATAAAATAAAATAAAAATAAACCTAACCTAAAAAATAAAATTGAAAAATAAACTAAAAATAATAACCTAAAAACTAAACTTAAAAAAATAAAATAAAAACCTAAATCTAAACCTAAAATTAAAAATAAAACATAAACCTAAAAAAATAAATTAAAAAAAACTCATCTAAAAAATAAACTAAAATAAATAGAAAATAAGAAATACAAAATAATCTTAAATAAAATAAAATAAATTAAAATAAATAAAAAATAAACTAAATTAACTAAATAAACCTAAACCTACTGGTTTACTTAATTAAAAAAAACCCAAACCCAAAATCCTAAACCCTAAACCCTAAATCCTAATCTCTAAACCCTAAATGATAAATCTTAAAATTAACCCTAAACCTAGAACCCAAAAACTACAAGCCTAAACCCCAAAAAACTCTAAACCCTAAATCCTAAACTAACCCTAAACCCTAAAAAACCCTAAACCTTAGACCCTATAACCCTAACCCTTACCTTAAACCCTAAACCCTAATTATTAAAACCCTAAACCCTAAACTAACCCTAAACCCTAAAGACTAAACCATAAAAACCCTGAATCGTAAAGCCTAAACCCTAAACCCTAAACTAACCCTAAACCTTAAGCCAACCCTAAACCCTAAACCTTAAACCCTAAAGCTTAAACCCTAAACCTTAAACCTTAAACCCTAACCCTAAAGCCTAAACCCTAATACCCTAAACCCTAAAACCCTACACCCTAAACCCTAACCTTAAACTATAAACCCTAAAGCATAAACCCTAATACCCTAAACCCTAAACCCTATGATGGTGGATCCCGCTACTCGAGTGGGGTAGTTCTAATGGGAACTAGAGGAACTAAAGAATGGCCAATCCGCCGCTTATGGACTATGTCTTTATATAGTAGTGTTGTCTGGTTTTATTTGCTCTATGTGTGCTCATTTTTGATCTATGTCATTGCTTGTGTCTTAGAAAACTTGGTGTGTTACTTGGATGATGAAATCAAAAAGAAGAAATATTGAATCTGAATTTGTTCTCTATTAACAAAAAAACTAAAAACCCTAAACCCTAAATTAAAACATAAATCTTAAACCCTATCCCTTAAAAACCCTGAAACATAAACCCTAAACCCTAAATCCTAAATCTTAAACCCAAGATAAACCCTAAACTAATCTAAACTAAACCTAAACCTAAACCCTAAACCTAAACCTCAAAACTATAACCTAAAACCTAAACCCTAAACCAAAACCTAAACCCTAAACCCTAAATCTTAAATGCTAAACCATAAAACCATAAACCTAAACCCTAAACCCTAAACCCTAAAAACCCTAAACCCTGAAGCTTAAACCCTAAACCTTAAACCCTAAATCCTAAACAAACCCTAAACCCTGAACCATAAACCCTAAAAACCCTAAACCATAAAGCCTAAATGTTGAAGCCTAAAGCCACCATATACCATAAAACCTAAACACTAAACCCTAAACCCTAAACCCTAAAAACCTAAAATCCTAAACCTAAACTAAAAAAAAACCTTAAAATAAAATAAATAAATAAACCTAAACTAAAATAAAATAATAAATTAAAATAAACTAAAACATAAACTAAAACCTTAACCTAAACCTAAAAAAAATAATAACCTAAACTAAACTAAAAAATAAAATAAACTTAAGAATAAAAAACTAAATAAAATAAAAAGAAAACTTTTAATAAAAATAAAATAAACCAAAAAATAAAATAAAATAGAAAGTAAATAAAAACATAAACCTAAAAAATATACTTAAAAATATAAAAAAATAAAACTTAAACCTTAAACTAAAAAAAACCTAAACCTAAAATAAAAATAAAATAAAGAAAATAAAATAAACCTAAACCTAAACTAAAATAAATAAATCCTAAACCTAAACTTAAAATAAACTAAACCTGAACTGCAAACTAAATAAAATAAAATAAACTAAAAATAAACTGAAACCTAAACTAAAAAATAAAACCTAAAAATAAACCTAAAATAAAAACCTAGAACCTAAACCTAAAAAAATAAAATAAAACCTTAACCTAAATCTAAAAATATAAAATAAAACCTAAACCTAAAAAATAAGCATAAGCCTAAACCTAAAAAAAAAGTAAAATAAAAACCTAAACTAAAACAAATAAACCTAAAATAAATAAACTAAACTAAATAAAATAAAAGTAAACATAATTAAAAAATCAAATAAACTAAAATAAAAAAATTAAATAAATCTAAACCATCTACTTACTTAAAAAAAAATCCCCCTAAATGCTAAACCCTAAACCCTAAACCCTAAACCCTAAACCCTAAACCATAAACCCTAAACCTAAACCCTAAAACTAACCCTAAACCTTAGACTCTAAACCTACAACCCTAAACCCAAAACCCTAAAAACCTAAAAACTAAAATCTATACTAAGTAAACTAAAAAATAGAATAAATAAAAAAGCCAAACCTACATTAAAACCTAAACCTAAACCTAAACCAAAATGTAAAAAATAAATTAAAAAAAACTTAATTAAAATTAAATAAATAAAACCCTAAACTAAACTAAAAAAATAAAATAAACCTAAAATAAAACAAAATAAATACTAAATAAAAACCTAAACCTAAAAAATAAATCTAAAAATAAAACCTAAAACCTAAATTTAAAAAAAATCCTAAACCTAAAATAAATAATATAAAATAAACCTAAACCTAAACAAAAATAAACTAAACTATAATAAATAAAACTTAAACCTAAACCTAGAATAAACTAAACCTAAACCTTAAACTCAATAAGATAAAATAAACTAAAAAAAAACCTAAACCTAACTTAAAAAATAAAACCTAAAAATAAACCTAAAATAAAACCTAAACCTAAACCTAAAAAAATAAAATAAAAACCTAAACCTAAACCTAAAAATAGAAAATTAAACCTACACCTAAAAAACAAAATAAAAATAATACTAAACTAAAAAAATAAAACTAAACCTAAACCTAAACATAAAAAACAAACCAAAATAGAAATCCTAAACTAAAATAAACAAACCTAAATTCAATAAACTAAACTAAATAAAAATAAAAATAAAGATAAATAAAAATAAAAATAAAATAAACTAAAATAAATAAAAAATAAACTAAATAAATTAAATAAATCAAAACCTACAAGTCTACTTAATTAAAAAAAAGAACCTTAACCATAAACCCTAAACCCTAAAACTAACCATAAATCCTAAACCTTGAACACTAAACCCTAAACCCTAAAGCTTAAAACCATAAACTCTAAACCCTAAACCCTAAACATTAAACCCTAAACCTATAACCCTAAAACCTACCACCTAAACCCTAAACCCTAAACCATAAACCCTAAAAACTTAAAAATCTAAACCTAAACTAAAGAAATACTAAAAATAAAATAAAAAAAAACCTAAACCTAAATAAAATAGAAAAATAAAATAAAATAGAAACCTTAACTAAAATCTAAACCTAAACTTAAACGTAAAATTAAGTTAAAAAAAAACTAAACTATAATAAAATAAATAAAAACCTAAACTTTACTAAAAAAATAAAATAAACGTAAATAAAATAAACCTAAAATAAAAACTAAATGAAAACCTAAACCTAAAAATGGAACCTAAAAATAAATATAAAATTAAACCTAAACCTAAACCATAAACAACAAAAAAACTAAATCTAAAATAAACAAAATAAACTAAACTAAACTAAAATAAATAAAACATAAAACCTAAACCATAAATAAACTAAACCTAAACCCTAAACTAAAATAAAATAAACTAAAAATAAACCTACACCTAAACTAAAAAATTAAACCTAATAATAATCATAAAATAAAAATCTAAAATTGAAACCTAAAAAAATAAAATAAAAACTTCAACCTAAACCTAAACATAAAAAATAAAATGTAAACCTAAAAAATAAAATAAAAATAAACTAAAAATAAGCATAAACTTAAACCTAACAAATAAACTAAAATAAAAACCTAAACTAAAATAAAACCAAAAAAAATAAACTAAACTAAATAAAAATAATAAATAAACATAAATAAATAAAATAAAATAAACTAAAATAAATAAAAAAATAAACTAAACAAATCTAAACCTATCATTTTACTTAATTTTTTTTAAAAAAACACCTTAAACCCTAAACCCTAAATCGTAAACCCTAAACCATAAATCCTAAACAAATACTAAACCCTAAACTCTAAACCTACAACCCTAAACCCTAAAAAACCCCAAACCCTCAACCCTAAACCCTAAACCCTAAATGCTATATCATAAATCCTAAACCCTAAACCCTAAACCCTAAACTCTAAACCTAAATCCAAAACATACAACCTAAAACTTAGAACCCTAAATCCTAAACCCTAAACCCTAAATCCTAAACCCTAAACCTTAAACCCTAAAAACTGAAAAACCTAAACCTAAACTAAATAAAACCAAAAACTAAAATAAATAGAAAATTCTAAAATAAAATAAAATAAAATAAAATAAAAACCCAACTAAAACCAAAATTGAAATGTAATAAGAAAATAAAATAAATAAATAAAATTAAAATAAAATAAATAAATAAAATTAAACTAAAATAAAATAAATAAAATCTAAACTAAACTAAAAATAAAATTAACCTAAAATAAAACCTAAACAAACTAATGTATAATAAAAATAAAATTTGTAAAATAAAATAAAATAAATACTTAATAAAACCTAAACCTAAAAAATAAACTTAAAAATGAAGCCTAAAAAATAAAAATAAAACCTAAACCCTAAACTCAAAAAAGAAACTTAAACCTAAAATAAAAATAAAATAAAACCTGAACTAAAATAACTAAACTAAAAAAACAAAACCTATACCTATACCTAAAATAAATTAAACCTAAACCTGAACCAAAAACCTAAATAAAATGAAATAAACTAAAAATAAACCTAAACCTAATAAAATAAAAATCTAAACCTAAACCTAAAAAATAAAAATAAAACTTAAACTTAAAAAATAAATAAAATAAAACTACACCAAAAATAAACAAAATAAACCTAAACATAAAGAATAAACTATATAAAACCAAAACTAAAATAAATAAACCTTAAATAAATATACTAAATAAAAAATTAAAATAAACTAAATATAAATAAAAAAAATAAAATAAATAAATAATAAAATAAATAAACTAAATAAACATAAACCCACTGATTAACTTAATTTAAAAAAGAAAACCCTAAACCCTAAACCTTAAACCCTAAATTCTAAACCCTAAACCCTAAACCCTAAACCCTAAACCCTAAACCTACAACCCTAAACCCTAAACCCTAAACCCTATACCCTAAACCCTAAAAAACCTTAAACCCTAAACCCTAAACCCTAAACCCTAAACACTAAACACTAAACCCTAACCGTAACCCTAAACCCTAAACCTTTATCCCTAAACACCTCAATCCTAAATTGTGAACTAACCCTAAACACTAAACCCTAAAAACCCTAAACCCTAAAGACTAAACCTTAAACCCTAAACTAACCTTAAATCCTAAGCTAACCCTAAACCCTAAACCTAAGCTACCTATAAACCTAAGAACCTAAACTAATATAATAATAAAATAAATAAAAAAACCTAAACCTAAATAAAATAAAATAAAAACCTAAACTAAAACCTAAACCTAAACTTAAAAATAAGTTAAAATAAAAAATTAAAAACTAAACTATAATAAAATAAATTCTAACCTAAACTATACTAGAAAAATAAAATAAACTTAAAAATAAAAAACCTAAATAAAATAAAAACTAAACATAAAATAAAAATAAAATAAAATAAAATAAAAATTAAATAAAATCCTAAACCTAAAAAAACAAACCTAAAAAACAAAACCTAAAAATAAAAAAAAAATAAAGCCTAAACCCTAAACAAAAAAACTTAACCTAAAATGAATATAATAAATTAAACTAAACCAAAAATAAACTAAACCTAAACCCTAAACTAAAATAAAATAAACTAAAAATAAACTTATACCTAAATTAAAAAATTAAACTTATTAATAATCCTAAAATAAAAATCTAAAACTGAAACCTAAAAAAATAAAATAAAAACTTCAACCTAAACCTACACATAAGAAATAAAACATAAACCAAAAATAAAATAAAAATAAAACTAAACTAAAAAATAAGCATAAACCTAAACCTAACAAATAAACCAAAATAAAAAACCTAAACTAAAATAAAAAAAACCTAAAATAAATAAACTAAACTAAATAAAAATAATAAATAAACATAAATAAATAAAATAAAATGAACTAAAATTAATAAACAAAATAAACAAAATAAACCAAAACCTATCAGTTTACTTAAATTTTTTTAAAAAAAACCTAAAACCTAAACCCTAAACCCTAAATCCTAAACCTTAAATCCTAAACCCTAAACCCTAAACCTAACTAAACCATAAACCTACAACCTAAACCTCAACCCTACACTTTAAACCCTAAAACCCTAAACCCTGAACCCTAAACCATAAACCCTAAATCCTAAAACCTATAACCCTAAACCTAAACGCTAAACCCAAAACCCAAATCCCTAAACCATATACCTTAAACCCTAAACCCTAAACCATAAAACCCTAAAACCCTAAACCCAAAACATACTACCTAAAACATAACCTAAACCTAAACCTAAACCTAAACCCTACCTAAACCCTAAACCTAAACCCTAAAAATTGAAAAACCTAAACCTAAACTAAATAAAACTAAAAAATAAAATAAATAGAAAAGCATAAACCTGATTTTTATCTACCCGAGCCTAGGAGACTAGAGGAAGTAGGCAAAAGTCATGATCCAAACTTTTTCCCTTACCACCATATGCTAGGCCACATTTTAGAGGATTGCTTCACATTCAAGGACCGGCATGAACACACTTTCAAGATTGGTGATGTAGTTATCCCAAAGGAATACCTTGTGGAACAACCCTCTAGTTCCATTAGGGTAATCCTTGGGGATACAAGCGATCCTTCTAAAACCAAAGAAGGTTGGGACATTTCTTTGTCTAAAACCTCTAAGAAAACTTGTAGGTGCCTGAGTCAGCTCAAACCTCCAACACCAAGGAAGGTTTTCAAGTTGCTAGTGCCAACTCTAGGAAAGTGAGAGCTCAAGAAAGACATCAGCAAAGATCTACATCATCATATGTCACCCCAGATAGCCCTTTACCTCACCATCTGTCCAAACCTCCAGCCTTGCAACTTCCACAGAGACTTCTTCCATTTCATAGCTATTCTATTTCTTCTTAGTAGAACTCTTGTATCAGCGGATAAGGGCATCAAATCCCTTACTCCACTCACTCTACTTGACTTCTACATTATACCCTGAAATAATTCCATGAAATTGAAGTATAAAACCACTTTGAATTACATATGTGTCTCTTCTGATCAGTTGTCTTCTTCTATTCCTAATGATAACTATTCAAGTCTAATTAATACTTTTATTTTTTCTTTTGATTGTGAGTTGACTTTTCAACTCAATACTATGGGTTCACCTCTTAAGATAGACTTGGAATCATATGATTATGAGAGTCCCATAGGAGAAGTTGTAGGTGAGCATGAAGTGCAGGTAGAACCTTCCATCACCTTGCCTCTAGAGATTACCGAAGTCAACCTCCGTAGTGTCAAGGTTCTACCTCCTAGGGCAGCACCTCAAGAAAGAGGGAAACAAGTCATTGGTACTGAAGATTGAGAAGCCCTTCCACAGGATGCTCCACCCTTGGATATGCTTGTGGAAGATCAGCCGAAGGTGGACTACAATATCATTTCTCATCTAAGAAAGTTGCCATCTAAGCTAAGCATACATGATGCCCATATATTATCAATGAGATGGGGGAATCAATAATCAAGGCCCTCCTTGAACTTGAAATATGCTTAGCTCAGCTGACCGTATAGGTGAGGAAGCACATTATGCAAAAGAAGCCCAATGGATCACCTTCAGATGAAGACCTCCTTACGGGACTTGGACTGAGTCCCCTATACATCTGTCGACATGGATGTTTGGACTTAGGGTTCTCGTGGGTGCATCGGTGAACATTATGAGTCTAAAGACCCTTGCCTATTTGAAGATGAACATTTATACGTTTTGAGGAGATAGGATGATGTTGAGATGATTCAATGATCAAGGTGAGAGGGCTTTAGGTTATAAAGTGTTACCTTTGGAGATAGTTGACTAGAAGACTGAAGCTAAGTTCTACATCATTGACTCAAATACTTCAATCACTACTTTGCTTGGTAGGCCTTAGATACATCAAAAAAAAATTATTCTCATTAGTGCATCAAGTTCAGAAAAGATGGAATTGAGTATCATGTTAATGGGGACAAAAAGCCATTTTTTAGTTAGAGGTTGAGATTTATGAGGATGCGACCTACTATCTTCCTCAAAACACCCTTTCTCATGAACTTGGACAAAATTCAAATGCAAATACAAAAGTAAAAGAAAATGAAGTAAAATGAAGATAAAAGAAAATGAAAAGAAAAATAAAAGTCCAAGTACACAAAAAAAGGGAATTGAAGAAGAAATAGATCAACATATCACATTCCACCCACAGTTCATTCCATCATATAGACATGTGGGTAGAATGGCTCAACCTCCACCAGGCAGAGGTAGATGCAGAAACAGAGGTAGTTCTAGAGGTGGGAGACCCCCTATTTGGCCTTCAGCCAATAGAAATTGTGTCTCAGTTCATAGGAGTACCCCTACTTTTCACATAGATTTGGAATCTAGCTCGGAGGATGAGTCTAATGTGATTAGTATACAAGCCAACCCCTATCAGCGGGTTCCATTGGAGGTGACTTTTGATCCAAACAGAGATGAAGACTAGGCCTCCAAGCAAAGTAAAGTATTTGAATCTGGTTTATGTGAAACTATTAGGTAGTTAGGAACTTTAGCTCTAACCTCACATACATCTTAGAAAGTTGAAGGTTTAGTAGTTAAGGAAGTCCCTAAGTCTTCCAGTGATATGAAGCAGAAGAAGTTCTTTTTGGGTTCATCATCCTCAAGTCCAGAGCTTGATGTAAGACTTGAGGCAGATAGTTTTAAAGAATTAATGGAATTAGCTTTTGACTTTTACTCGCCTTGTGTTAAAAATCTATACATAAAGGTTTAGTTCCTCACACATCGTTCAAGCATAGATCAGAATACTTCAAAAAGCTATGGAATAATACAAGCAGGGATGCACAATCAAGAGCAGGACTAGGATTCGATACAGTGGGTCTGGTCGATGATGAAGATTATTGCCTAATTATTACTAACCATTTGGAGTCCAATAGTTTCTTCTCACATATCCTCAACTCTTATAAAAATGTGTGTTTAGAAATCTTGGATGATCGGATGATCTCCAAGTCAAAGAGGTATTACCAAAGTTTGAAGATGTGATTCATTCAATAATAGACAAGTTTAAAGAAATCAACCTCAAGATAAAAGAAAATACTCGCCTGACATATATCAATTCATTGCTGAATGAAGAAGAAACCAATGACTTAGTTAGGCTATTGACTGAGTTTAAAGACTACTTTGCATGGAGTTATGAAGAAATGCTTGGATTATCTCGACATAGCAGTCCACAAGCTAGCAATAGACCTTAAAATTACCCCTATTAAGCAAGGTCCTGGGATTAGAAATTGAACAACCATTTTAAAGTCAACAATATGATCAGTTTTCAGGAAGAAAAATATCCCGTTAGCTAGTGTCATCTAGTTAAGAAGAAGAATGGCCAAATTTGCATTTACATCAATTTTAGGGACTTAAACAAGCATGTCCTAAAGATGAGTTTTCTCTTCCTATACTAGAATTAATGGTGGACATTGCCTCATCTCATGCAGTCTTCTCTTTCATGGATGGGTCATCTGGCCATAACCAAATCAAAATGTCTTGAAGATGAAAGAAACACTTTAAACCTCGAGAATCTTCTATTATATGGACATGCCTTTCCTTAAAAATCTTTGCTACATACCAATGGGCCATGACTTCTGAACTCATCTATCATCAAGTTGAGTGCTACATTGATGATCTAGTAGTCAAAGGCTTAAAAATGGAAGACCATCTCTTTGACTTGAGAGTAGTTTTCGAATGGTTAAGATAATATAACCTCAAAATATCCGATGTGTGCATTGGCGAGTGAGGAAATTTCTTTGGTTTATTATTCGACATTGGGGAATAGAAATAGATAGTGAAAATATTAAAGTTATCTTAGAAATGCCACCTCCTAAGAGTTTAAGTCTACTCCAATCCTTTCAAGGACGGCTGATATCTAAGATGCTTTATCTCAAACCTATCAGGGAGATCGAAACCAGTCTCAACACTTATCAAAAAGGATGTCAAGTTTAAGTGGGGATGATAAGTGCAAGCACGCTTTCAAAGATATCAAAGAGTACTTGGTGAAACTGCAAATTCTAGCGACTATGCCTTGATCCTTTACATTGTTACTTTGGATGACTCGCTCGGTGCTCTATTGGGCTAAGATAATGATGAAGGAAGGAGAGCACTCTCTACTACCTCAGCCATCATTTGATCCATGCTGAAGCAAACTATCCACCTATTGAAAAGCATTTAGATTTGATGCATCTCAGCTGCAACACTATATGCTTTCTCCTAAGGTGAACTTGATCTCCCGAACAAATCCACTGTAGTACCTCATGACATGGCCAACACTTTTCAGACATTTGGCTCATTGGTCCATGATTCTCTCACAGTTCGATATCACTTTCATACCCCTCCATGTGGTAAAAGGATAGGCACTAGCGGATTTCTTAGCAGCACACCCACTTCCTGCTGATCCTCTGCTTAGTGATGATCTCCCCGATGAACAAATCATGAACTTAGGAGAGACCGATAACCACCGATGGGAGATGTATTTTGATGGTGTTTCTTCTTTTCTTAAGGGTTAAGCACCATGATCTATTCTCCCAGGAAAGGTAGGGGTAGGAATAGTTCTTCTAACTCCAAATCATGATATGATAAGATTCTCATACTATCGTTCCAACCCCTGCACTAATAATGGAGCTGAGTATGAGGCTTTGATTTCCCGTTAGAGTTATCCATCACTAACAGTGTCAAGAGCATCAACATCTTTTGGGATTCTCAGTTGGTCATCAACCAGATTATCGGGTTCTACTAGGTCCTCAAGCCTAAGCTTTGTCATTACTACGAGTATACCATGAAGTTGTTGGCCCAAATTCCTGAAGTCACCATCTACAAGGTTCCCTTAGTAGAGAACACAGTAGCAGATGCTTTTGCCAAACTTTCCAAAGAATTGGCATGTCTGAAAGATGAGTCCATTTCAATAAGGGTCCAAAATAGACAAGTTATATCCTTTATTGATGCTGAACTCATTGAGAGACTTTCTCTTGAAGGGGAGGTTGTCATTGCCAAATGGACAAGGAGCTAGATTAGAGGCAGTCATTCATAGATTACTTTAACACTGGCAAACTACCTCAAGAGAAATCATAAGCCCATCAGGTGAAACAGAGAGCTCTCTCCTACGCTCTTGTTGATGGCACCTTGTTCCATTGATCCTTTGATCAAATGTGATTATGTTATTTAGATAAACATGAAGCCCATGACATTATAACTGAGGTACACTCAGGTCTTTATGGAGCTCATCAATCCAGTCCAAAGATGAATGAAGATCAAAAGACTTTCTATGATCACATATTGCATGGACATAGCTAGGAGATGCCATCAGTGTTAAGTGCACTTTGTTGTCCTCCACCAACCACCCAACATTCTACACCCCACATTGGCTTCATGGCCATTTGAGTGTTAGCGTATCGACATTGTAGGTCTGATCGATCCTCCTTCTTCCATGGGGCATCGGATCATCTTAACTATCACTGACTACTTTTCTAAGTGGGTAGAAGCCATCCCACTCAGAGAGGTCATAGCTCACCTTGTGCTTCAATTTTTCAGGAACCATATCGAATATAGGTTCGGGGTTCCTCGATGAATTATATCCAGATAATGCATTCAAAAGCATGAAGATCAACAACTTTGCTAGAAGACACATTATAGAATGGAGATACTCCACCATCTACTACCCTAGAGCTAATTTCTTAGTAGTAGCATTGAATAAAACTCTCATCTAGATACTGAAGAAGACTCTTGATGATAATAAATGATAGTGGAATGAGTAATTGGTTGAAGCCTTGTGGGCCTACCACAGCAGATATCAAACTCTAACTCAATCTATCCCCTTTTTCTTAGTGAATGGGTTTGAAGTCATTCTTCCCTTAGAAGTTTCAACTTTATCACTAAGGATAGCACTGGGTAGCAAGATCACTATAGAGAAGAATGCAAAGTTATGGTTAGAAGAGCTTGAAGGTTTGGAGGAGAGTTGCCTACAGGAATGCTACAACCTCGAGTTGTACAAGGCCAAAATGATTCAAGCTCAAAACAAGCTGGTCCGCCTAGGTCTTTCCGAGAAGGAGAACTTGTGTTAGTCTTAAAGAGACCAATTGCCCATCAAAAGATGGGAGGAAAATTTGAACCCACTTGGGAAGGCCCATGTCAGAGAAGGCCTACCAAGGAAAATCTTATTATTGATTATAAAGGGGAACACCCAATGCTTCTAATTAATGGGCTCTATCTAAAGAAATATTACCCATAAAACAAATCATGTTTGATAAAAAAATCATTAATGAAAAGAACAAAACCTAATTCCATTCATCAAATCTTCTCTTCTTTCAAAGTGTTATTTGCTTGTCTTGTGAATCCACCGTGACATGTTTAAGGTAGGTGTAATAGTCCCCCAGTGGCATCCTATCCCTCTTTCAACACAAACACAATCTCCCGGTGCTATTAGAATAGGTGTAAGAGAACCCAAGAGGCATCCTATTTTGATTAGCATAACTAAGATAAGTGTGAGAGAACTTAAGTGGCATCCTTTCTTAGTGGGAATCTTTTTTCCATCCATGGCACCTTTTCATCAATTCCCCAGCATGTTTTAAGGTAGGTGTAAGAGTCCCATAGAGGCGTCCTATTTATTTTAAACACATGCACATTCAAACACAAATCTTTTGTCTCAAGCTATTTTGATGTAGGAGCAAGCCCCCTATGGCACTCACTCATTAGCTGCTCTAGGTCTAGTCTACATGCCACCTAGCTAGTAGGTCACCCCAGTGGTCACTTATTGGAAAATGTGAGTCCCTGCACTTTCTTCTTAACTTGATCATTGCAAAATAAAGAGTGCCTTGTTAGTATGGTAGGCTTCACTTCCCAGCCATTAAGCTACCTCATGTTGACTTCATTTAAAAAGATGTTAGTCCCTGAGCTTTCTTCTTCAACTAGCCATCATGCTCTAATTAGGTTGAGTATATTTGAGGTTTAGGGTAAGTCCCCCAGAGGCTCCTTTCCACTTGACTACTTGTGAGCTGATATAAGTCCCCTAGTGGCATTCACTTAGTAGTCTCCCTAGGTCAGATAACACCTGTTGAGTCGAAGATAGACTATCCTAGTAGTCAGTTTTGCTATAAAAGGATGTGAGTCCCAGAGCTTTCTTCCTAGGCTGATTATTACAAATTGATGGGCATTTTAGGTTGGTTGATGTTCGCTATGCTGACAGTGACTCACCTGGTGAGTACACCAGTCTTGGCAGATATGAGTCCCCGTGCTTTCTCCTTAAGTTGGACACTGAATACTTATTAGATATATGACTAGCCATGTCATCTTCTCTAGGATGTTGGATTAAGCCCTTACTGGCCCCATCCCACACTACCCAGGTTACTTTTGGATTGGACAGTTCCCCTTTCCTAGTAGCCACCCCTATGGTTGGAGAATTTGTTCAGCGGATGCACAAATTCTCCCTAGGTTTAGTAAATCTGAGATATGTCTAGGCAATATAAGCTCCTTCTCAGTTTGATCCCTTACAAACTAACATGGTCCATGATAAAACAAACTAAAATAAACAAACAAAATTAATTCTTGTGGATTAGGAATTCAAGCCCCTAAAGGGCCCCTTTTCCCAAGCAATATCCTATCTTTAGGGCAATGTCAGCAGAACTCCCTATAGGAATTTTCTGACTACTTGAGTTGAGATAAATCCCTGAGTCAGTACTCACTCTATAGTCGCCCTTAGGTTGGGTTCAATCTATTTTTCTGTGAGCAAGTTACCCTGACAGTCATTTGCTTGGAAAGATGTAAGACTATGACACATTCTTTTAGCATGATTATCATAAATCGATGGGCAGCCCTATGATAGGTTTGATTTATTGCCCAAAGCAATTGATCACCCCAGTGATCTTTTCTAGTGGAAGATATGAGTTCCCAAGCTTTCTTGCCTTAAATTTATTATTGCAATCTGAAAGGCACTCCTTTGGTCGGGTAGTTTTCCCATCGGTCGAGAAGCTACTCTCTTTGGTTCAGTAAATTTGAGATAGGTCAAGGCTTCTACAAGCTCCTTCTTTATTTGATCCATCGCAAATTGACAGAATCCATCAAAATAAATAGAATTAAAAATGAAATCAATATTGACTATTCTTTAGCTTATTTAAGTCCCCTAGTGGCATTCACTCAATAGTCAGCTCTAGGTCGGGTTTGATTGGTTGCCTTGCCAACTGATCACCCTAGTGGCCTCTTATTTTGGAAGATGTGAGTCCCCATTCTTTCTTCCTAACTTGGTCATTGTATAACAAAAGGAATCCCTTTGGTTGGCTAATCCTACTATGTGTTTAGTAGTCTACCCCTTTGGATTGGTAAATCTGAGTTAGGTCTTGTCTTCCATGGCTCCTACTTAGTGCAATCTATTGCAAACCAATATGGTCCATCTTAAAATTCAAACCTAACAAAATTTGAAACAAATTCAACCCTCTTCCCTAGTAGAATAAATCAAATCTTTTTCTACTCAGTGAGAATCAAATCAAACCTTGAACATGCTTCCCTAGTGGAAGGTT
Organism: Cymbidium sinense; assembly: GCA_021442155.1. Classification (NCBI taxonomy): domain Eukaryota; kingdom Viridiplantae; phylum Streptophyta; class Magnoliopsida; order Asparagales; family Orchidaceae; genus Cymbidium; species Cymbidium sinense. The sequence goes on along the minus strand of CM038214.1, from coordinate 344,774,510 downwards.
CACACTCTATCCCTTAGTCGATTTTTCCCCTCTCTCATATATCTTGGACATAAGTAGAGCCACATTACACTAAGCTCTAGATTCTTTCTTTTCCTTGGGATAAGGATAGATTATTTCTATTACTGCTTGTGATCTCTTGGTGTTGTTGATCATTTTGGTCAACACCAATATGTGCGGTGTTCCTTGTCAGTCACACCACACCTATTGGGTGCCCTTTGTTGACCTCATTTTTAGAAGGAGCTCTCAACCCCTCCATCTTAGGCTTAGGACTTCTCTCAGACTTTAAAAGTTCCTTAGTCTTAAGACACATCTAGTGATTAGGTCGACACTCAACCTAGCCCTAGAAGACTTAGAAGAGTTAGCCATAGGAATAGGTCATACCTTAGGGGTGCTAGGAAAACTTCCTACCTTTAGCATAAACCTTTCCTGACTTTCCTTCCTTCAAGTCAAACTCTGAATCAATTCTATTTGATTTTCTCCAAAGTCAAATCAATTCCATGATTGAAATCCATGATTGAAACCCATGATCAAAATCTATCAAAATTTTTAAGTCCTTAATCCTTCCTTAAAGACTTAACTTTAAAATAATCAAAACTTTATTCCAAAAATCAAACTCAAATCAATCCAAAATCTAATCTAAGCCTTTCAAGTCAAAATCTTGAACTTAGCCAAATCTATTTCAAATCAAGCCAAACTCTTAATTTCTCTTCATGATTAAATCAATCCTACAATCATGAGCTCATATATAAATCCAAACTTCAATCAAATATTCAAAACCTAGTTCAAAATCAAACAAAACCCTTTCATATCCTTCCTTTGAATATGAAATCTTCAAATAGATCAAAATCCATTTGACTTCAAACACTTGTAAATGGATTTATATTTCTATCATAAGTTCATATACAAGATCAACCAACTTCAAATCAAGCTTTGACCAAGGCATTTGACACTTAGGCTCACCCAAAGTGACCTAAAGTACCCTTATGAGCCAAATTTTGATCCTAAATTGGATTGAACCAAACTCATATACCCCTCATCATGATCAACAATCATCATGGGATGGTCAATCAATCAAATTGGGTCAAACCAAGTCAAACCTAAGGGTTGACCAAGTCAACACTTAGCCCAAAATGAAACCTAACATAGCCAAATTCCACCATAGGCCAAATTGATTGAAACCATTAATCTAAGTTCACTCATGACTTATGTTTGAACTTGACCAAGCCAACATTTGAGCCTAACCTAGCCAAATTGGTCACTTGACCCAAGTTGACCCATTTTGACCTAAAGGGTCAAAATGTGTCAAAAGTTGATCTAAGCCAAATTGATTGAAACCAATGGGTCAAGTCCATTCCAAATCACTTGTGGAACTTGACCAAAGCCCCAATTGGCCAACTAGACCCAACCTATCCCAATTGACCTTAGACCCAACATGACCTAAAGGGGTCATGTTGAGCAAAAAAAATTAACCCAAATTGATTGGAAACAAAGATACCAATCCACTCCATATGACTAACCAAACATAAACCTACCCTTGACCTACAAATAATGGGTCAAATGGGTCAAATAGGTCAACTTGACCTATTTGACCTAAATAGTCATATGAGTCAAAATCAAATATATACCAAATTGAATCAAAAAGCCACAAAAACATTTCAAATGGTCATATAAACACTTAACCCTTGGTTTGAATTTCACCTATTGGTCAACTTGACCCAAGTTGACCCATTTTGACCTAAATGGGTCAACATGAGCCGAACCCTACCAATTGAATTCAAAATCTATTAAAACATGGCCAAACCTAGTTTCTCCGCATGCCCAACATATCAAAGTGTAAAAATAGCAAAATAACCATCCTACCCCTAGGCCATAGAACAAATTTTGGCTTAACCCATGGGTAATTTGGTCATACCCTCTTCACATTCACTTGAGGCTTTCCTAAAAGCTCAAGACCTAGGGGAGTGGTGCACCAAATGGGTTTGGGTTAGCCCATTTGGTCCCTCAACCAAACCACTATGGTCAAAAATAAAATTTAAACTCCCTCTCAAGCTCAAATTCAAGCACATGGGAGGTTGGCAATCCACTCTTGGCTCAAAACAAACCATGTGCACACTCCTAACATCAAACAACTCCCTACTATGATCAATTGGATCAAAATGGCATGTTCATTATCATCATCCTTCAAGGTGGAGATATACTCCCCCTAAATAAACTCAAATGCATAATTCCCTAATTCGATTGAGAGCTAGTGAGGCCTAGGAGCCATCAGAGAATGATAGCAAGCATCCTAGAGCTCATTCCATTCTTCTATTTCTCGATTTTCAAACAATGTGAAAAGAGGAAGCCAATTGAATTTCCAACTTCTTCCACACTTTATTTCCTTCCAATTCCTTTTACAAGCACACTTAGGTGACCAAGTCAAGCTCACCTAAGTTAATTCCCAAGTTCTAAAGGTAAGGGAGGATTGAATTGGATCAAAGATGAAGCTCAAGCATAGGAGGAGGTGACCCATAGAAGGATCCACTCAACCTCAAGTGAAACTCTAAGGCTTTGTCTCAACGGATAAAGAAAGGGATTTGAGTGCCGGTGATCACCTCAGGAGGTTTGGGATTTTTTATTACTCAATGTGGTGTGGAGCTTAGAAATTTTCCATTGATTTTGACCATTGGATTTTCCTCTCATCTTTAGATGGTGTGGGTTGAGTTTGATTGGAATCCATGCTAGATCTAGCTTGGATCTTCCCCTTGATCATGGACCTCTTTGTTGATCAAGGGAAGAACTTGGATGATCTCGTCCATCCACATTTTAGATGGACGAGATAATTCAGACATTTAGATTTCCATTACTCATTTTAAAATATGGGGAGATCCTTGGTTGTCCGATCTTTGATCATACGATAGAGGACTAAAGTGTGCGCGCCACTATTTGGGATGTGATGTTTAAGTGACCCCCTCATGGCGTGATGCGTGTAAAGCGGGCTCACCGCCGCTGCCACACGTCGCACCGTGAGCCAGTGATTAGTAAGGGATTAATAAAAATGCTTTAATTAATTCTTAATTTACTTAAAGATCTTCTAAAATTCATAACTCCTTCTAAAAAATTTATAAAAATATGAAATAAAATTCTATGGATAGATAATTAAACCTAAAACATTTTCAAATTAATTTTGATGAGTTTTGAATTATGCTTTCTCTAAATTTGGGTTTTATTGGAAAGTTTATTTTGTTAATTAGTTTTTAATTAAGCCTCTAATTAATCCCAAATTTCTTGGGTATGTTATAGGGGATGACTTCTACCTCTCCGAATTTTCTTGGGATTTATTGAAGGCTTGATTAGAAGAATTACATATGGTTTCCTTAATTACTCTCCTTAGGTAATTAAGCATAATTAGGGTATGATTAGTTATTTTAACCTATGATTAGTGTTGATTAAGGTCAGATCCAGTGAGTAGGAGGTTTATGGAATATTGTTGGGGCATTTCCCCGCTATTCCCTAAACCCCTCTCTCCTAAATCTCCTCTTAATTAAGGGTTATTTCATTAATTATCTCCTTAATTAAATTCTAAAATTCTAAAAGTTTCATAACTTAATTAATCTATTTTGGGTAGGTGCTTGGGTGTTTAATAGCCTAAGTTCAATTAAGGAAATCAAAACCCCATTCATAAGTATGAAATGGTGTTTTGAAATTACTTAAGCTAAACCCCTTAGCTTAATTAACTTTTAATGTGAGCTAAATTACATTAGGCCTCTTCATTATTAGGTGCATTGCAAATTTAAATTCCTTGTGGGTTTATGTCATCTCATTGGCTCATAATTACTCAGTTAATTCTTCTAAGGTGGTGTAGGGAATGGTTAATTAAGTTACTTAATTCTTACCTTAACTAATCAACACATAAAATGGATCTAATTATTTAAAGTTTTAAAAAAATATCAAACAAAGAATGGGTTAGGAATAGCAAACTCATCTCACCTTTTCAAAATTAAATCAAACTTCAAACTAAACAAAAGCACTTTGAATTCACTTTGATTTATTCTAAATTTTCTTATTCTATGAGAATGTCTTTAGGATTTAAGTGAAGTGAGTTTTTTTACATGCTTTCATTGCTTTGGATCTTTCCCCAACATGTTAAGTTGTATGACATGTGATTTCATGCATTCATAATTTTGAAATTCAAATTTTAAAATGAAATTGTTTACTTTATGTCAAATTTGCATGTGTTGGCTAAATTAGAAATATGAATGGCTATTATCACTACTAAATCCAAATTATTTTTCTAAACACATAAATCAAATACCAAATCTAAAGTAGGCTACTTGATTATAAGTTTGCATGTGATAGATTACAAAGGTATGCTTAGCATAGGTTTCTTTTCTTTCTTATGTTGGTATAGTTTTGAATAGGAGTTGGTAAGATGTAGGGTTCATTTGAAAAGAACCCAACACTTACTTAATTCCATACCCTATTCATCCCTATGCTATCAGCTAAGAAGGGTTGCCTATACTTGCATACATAAATTGCATAAACAAAAATGAATTCATTAAACAACTTTTGCATTCTCCTTCTCTATTTCATTTCTTTTATACATATGTTTGTATTTAAGGAAAGTGGTATATTAGTCTAGACAACCCCAAGGTTGTGAGGCTTTAAGTAGCCCTAAGTAGGTCTTGTACCTTACACCTCAGGTTAACAATGGCGTTGTACTCACTTATGCCTTTCTTACTTTCATGTGTGTATGTGAAAATTTGGATAAGGAAAACCCTTTCTACTTAAGGAAAATCATGCATATTCAACTTCTAAATTTTCTTAAATGGATTACTTAGCATGCATCATAAAGTGTGTTAAATACTCTCATTTGCATGTATAGATATGCTTAGGGTCCATCCATGTGCATGTTATATATGTTGGGAAAGAAATGAAGTAATGTGTTATGTGAATTTTGATTCATTTTATTTAATCTTAAAATGCCTTTCTTTTTTGAATAGGTTTGTTTAGAGTTTATCTAAACTTAGGATTAATTAAAAGATTTAATCAAAACATTCACCTAAATGAAATTAAAATATGAATCTACTTTAGAAATTACTTAGGTTAGGGAAGGAAAGAGAAGTTCTCTTCTCTTTCCCTCTCTTCATAACTTTGTAATTAATTGTAGGATCCACTTAAACCAAATCAAAACATGAAATAAAATAAACCAAAAATAACTAAACAACTTAAATGAAACCCTCCTCTAAGTTGAACATGTTCTTCACACTTAGAAAATTTAAATTTAAAGCCATAGCTAAGCATACCACACAAGCCTTCAAAGCACACACATTAGCCTAAGTCACCACTTCTAGCCTAGGTTAGGTCGGTGCATGGTTTGATGTTTGTTTTATTTTATGATATATGTTTTATACTGGATGTTAGGGAGTATGCTTGTAGAGTGAATGGTAGGACATTCTTAGTCTAACTATTCTTTTCTGTAGGTAATTGTGCTTAAGGGTTGCTATCATAAATAAAAATATAAATGCTTTTGCTTGCAGGTGCTTTATACCCCTAAGCATAATCCATAGGCCAAGTGGACTTAGTCACCCATGTGTAGGGTGAGAAGTCCAATATACATGCTTGGGATTTGTGTGGTGTGTTTTACTAACCTTTTTGGTGTTAGTTAGATTTTGACTTTTCCTTTTCATGTAAATTTGTGTAATTAGGATATAGGAATGATTGTTATGAGGATTAGAATGAGCATTGGTCATACGATCCTATCTTATGCACCATGTGAAGACTTGGAGCATCCACTTTCCAACCATCAAAAGAAGGAACCAAAGAAGAAAGAAAAGAAGAAGAAAGAAGAAAAGAAGAAAGAAGAATAAAGCTTGAAGACCCTCATAATAATGAATTCTTTGCTTAATTGTAATTTAATTCATTTATAATATGGGTTGTATAAGGGTAGAGCTCCCACATTTGATATTTTGGGTTTGTCGATGGTGCACACCACCTCATCTTTTTATTAGCTTTAAAAATTGATTGATGATTTATTTAGCTTTTTGCATTAAGTGGCATGATTTTCCTAGTTTCTTCCTTGCTTTATGTGTGTCCTGAATGTGGATTAGGCTCTCTAGGGAAAAAATAAATATTTTACCCAACTTAATAACTCAAATAAAAATTAAACAACTCATAACCTCACCTAAAGCTTAGTTTTAAATCAAGATAAAAGAATTACACCCCCCACTGGATGAGCATTTATTTTCTAATATCATGCACAAACGCATCTTATTTCACTCTTGATTGGAGGGCTTCCACCTTTGTCAGAAACTTCGACAACCTTTGAGGAGTGGTGGAACTCACCTCTACCTTCTCTGATTTGGCCAATAACCTTCTCATGCATTAGTCATATGAATCCTATGAGCCAGTCAAAATAATTGCCCAAAATGAACATAAAAAGTCAAAATTGCATTAGATTTAGGTCATTTGAAGCATGTCCATTTACATGATTTAGTGTCTTTAGGGAGTGAGTTTAAGGATTTAGTCTCTTTCTAATAAATAATAACCTAGCTATCTTGCATAAGCATAAAGACTTGCCTACACGTATTTAAAATCATAGGAGGAGTTAGTTGGCCACCCCCAGTTGTAATTCCAAGCTATTGGGTGGTTTGTCCTCTCATGTGGAGGCAAACAAATTACCCATTTTTGCCTTAGATTTAGGTTGTGCTTCCGGCCCTCACCGAAGCTCCCTAGATTTAGGTTTAGGTTCTTCTGGTCCATAAGCATAATTCCTCACCTCTTAGGCATTTCCTTAATCTTATGTTAAGGAATCTTAAGTTCTAAAATTCTAATAAAAAATGCAACTCAAATAAACTAAATCAATTTCAAAAATGTAAATCCCAACTATAGGATAGTTTGATATGCTCGCTAGGTTTTCCTAGCATCGTGTGGGAATCTCCTACTTATCTTCCATTTTGGCTCTGATAATAAATCCCTCTTTTGATCAATCCCATTTGATCTTCAAACATAAACCAATCGATTGATAGTCCTTAATAATTGAAATCTTCAAAGATAATGATTATTTACCTTAATCGAGAGTTTTCCTAAAGGATCCCATCCTTTAGGATGTAATTAACTATGGGGCTTGCCCCTAGAGAACTTAATGTTTAAAATAAACCTTGCTTTACTTTTCCATGTAAAGTAGGGAAGAATCTGGTATATGCACCCATCATCCTTAGGAGTCCTTATTGATGTGATTAGGTCCATTAAAGGATAGTGACTTCTATCTTTCGAGATAGTATCCTATTCCTTGATGACATACTAGATCACCTAAATAAGTACATCTGAGGATCTACAAGGCATCCTTAAAAGATGAATTTTTATAAAGGTCTTCTCCTCTTTCATTTCTCACCAATAGATTTGAAAGGTGACTCTCGATTCCTTCATAGGAACTTTTCTCCATAGTACATTAAGGAAATCACTCACATGTGTGAGAGGGGTTATGAAAGTACTTAAATTAAACCCCTTAGTTTAATTAATCATTAATTATGAGTCAATTGCTTTTGGTACCTTTCTTTCCTAGGTGCATTGTTGATTTAAATTTCTTGTGGTTTTATGTCATATCATTGGCTCATAATTATTTGATTAAGTATGCTATGGTGGTATAGGTAATAGATAATTAACACACTTAATTCATACCTTAACCTAAGCAACATATAAAAAATCATCTAATAATCCTCAAAACTAAAAAATCAAACATATGTGGGAATGGGTTAGGAGCAACAAACTCACCTCACATTTCTCAAATTAAATCAAACTCAAAAAAAAATCGAACCTTCCTTAAAAATAACTTGATTTGCTTTAAACTTTTTTATTTCATAAGGTTGCCTTTAGGAATTAATTAGGGTGAATGTGTTTACATGCTTTCATCACTTTAGTTATTTCCTAACATGCTAAATGTGTATGTCATATGAATTTCATGCATTCATGTTTTTCTAAAATCAAATTAAAAATGAGATGTTTTCTTTATGTCAAATTGCATGTTTTGGCTAAAGTAAAAATATGAATGGCTATTATCACTATTAAATCCAAAATTACTTTCAAAATCTATAAATCAAATATCCAAAACTGAAAGTGTGCTACTTATAATTATTTTTAAGCTTGCATGTGGATATAAATATGAAGATGTGCATAGTGTACTTTTCCTTCTCTTTTCTTTTAACATAGTTTTGAATAGGATTTGGCAAAGTGTATAGTTCACTTGAAAAGAACATAACACTTGCCTAACTCCATTCCTACTCATTCCTTTGATATTTCTTGAAGAAGGACATCCTCACGCTTTCAAATATAAATTTCATAAATAAGTCAAACAAACAAATATAAACTTTGTATCTTTCTTTTACATTCATTTCTTTTGTACATATGCTTGTATTTAAGAAAAGTGGTATATTAGTCTGAAAACCCTGGGGTTACGAGGCTTTAAGTAGCTCTAAGTAGGTCTTGTACCTTACACCCCTGTGCTAACAATGGCATCATACTCACTTATGCCTTTCATACCTACATGTGTGCATGTGAAAAATGGATAAGAAAACCTTTTTCTACTTAATAAAAATCATGCATCATAAAGAATTCAAATTTTCTTAAGTAACTCACTTAGCATTCATCATAAAGTGTGCTAAAAATTTTCATTTTTATGTACAGATATGCATAGAATTCATTCATATGCATGTTATAAATGTTGGGAAAGAAATGAAGTGATGTGTGTTTTGTGATATTAAGTCACTTTACTTAATCTTAAGATGCCTTTCTTTTTTAAAAGGTTTGTTTAGAGATGATCTAAACTTAGGATTAATTAAAACACATAATAAAACATTCACTAAACAAAATCAAACATGAATCTACTTTAGAAGTTACTAAGGGAAGGAAAGAGAAGTTCTCTTCTCTTTTCCCTCTCTTTACAACCTTTAGTAATTAAGTAAGTTCATCTAAACCAAACAAAAATCATCAAATAAAACCAATCCAAATCAACTAAACACTTAAATGAAACCACCCATCTAAGTTGAACATCTTCACTTAAAAAATCAAACTTTAAAGCCATAGCTAAGCATACCACACAAACCTTCTAAAGCACACACATTAGACTAAGCCACCACTTCTAGCTTTAGGTTAGGGCATTGCATGGTTTGATGTTTTCTTTTATTTTATGATGTTTTGTTTTAGTCTAGATGTTAGGGTGAATGTGCGTAGAATGAATGGTAGGACAACTTAGTCTAATCATTATTTTCTATAGGGGATTGTGCTTATGGGGCACTGTAATAAAATATGCTTTTTTGTTGTACTGCTTATACCCCTAAGCATAATCCAATAGGTTACCTACCCATGTGGGGTGCTAAGTCCAATATAAATGCTTGGGATTTGTATGGTTTGTTTAGCTAATCTCTATTTTGTAGGTGTTAGTTAGATTTACTTTTCCTTTTCATGTATTTTTTTATAATTATGATTTTGGAATGATTGTTATGGGGGATTAGGATGAGCATTGGTCATAAGATCTCATCTTATGTACCATGTGAAGCCTTTGGAACATCCACATTCCAACCATCCAAAGGAAGGAACCAAAGAAGAAAGAAGAAAAAGGAACCAAAAGAAGAAAGAAAGAAGAAAGAAGAAAGAAGAAATGAAGAATGAAGACCACAAAACATGAATTCCTTACTTGATTGTAAATTAATTCATTTATAATCTGGGTTGTATAAGGCTAGAGCTCAACCCTGTTTATTTTTTTTGGGTTTTATGTAGTGCAGACCACAAATGGCCTTTTATTCTTTTGTTAGCTTTATATAATGTTTGATATTTTGTTTAGCTTGTGCATTAAGATGGCATGTTTTCCTAGTTTCTTCCTTGCTTGATGTATGGCATCAATGATTAGGCTCTTAGGGATAAATAAATCTTTTACCAAATTAAACAACTCAAAATTTTAAATAAATAACTCATAACCTCACCTAAAGCCTAAGTTAAAATCAAGATAAAAAATTAGAAACCCATGGATGAGTATTTCTTTTATAACATCATGCATAAAAGTATATTGTTTCACTCTTGATTGGAGGGCTTCCACCTTTTCCAGAGAACTTGTCTTGACCTGTGAGAGCCATGGTGGAAACACACCTCCCCCTTCTCGCTGATTTTGGCCCATAATCTCACTTCTCATGCATTAGGCATATGAATCCTATAAGCCTAATTCAAATGATTGTCCAGAAATAAAAATAAAGTGTAATATGATTTGCATTAGATCTAGGTCATTTTTCATGCTCTTACATGATCTAGTCTCTTAGGGAGTGAGTTTAAGGACTAAGCCTCTTTCTAAATAAATAATAGTCTAGCTATCTAGCATAAAGCATATGACTTGCCTACATGAATTTAAAATCATAGGAGGAGTTAATTAGTGGCCACCCCAGGTTGTAAGTCCAAGCAGTCGGGTGGTTTACCCTATGTTGTGGAGGTAGACCAAATTCCCATTTTGCCTTAGATTTAGGTCGTGCTTTTGGCCCTCGACAAAGCTCCCTATATTTAGGTTCAGAGGTTGCTACTTCCCTTTGCAGGCCACGAGCATAAATCAACTCCTCTTAGGCATTTCCATAACCTTGTATTGTGGAATTATAAGCTTTAGAATTCTAATAAAATATCAACTCAAACAAATTAATTCAATTTCAAAAATGTAAAGCCCAATAATAGGATAGTTTTAGATGCTCGCTAGGTTTCCTAGCATTGTGAGCACCTCCTACTCATCTTCCTTTGGCTTCGATAATAACTCTCTCTCTCTCTCTCTCTTTGATCAATCTCATTTAATCTGTTAAAATAAACTAATTGATTGATAGTCCTACTTATTGAAATCGTTGGAGACAATGATATTTACCTTGCAGAGTATTCCAAGGAATCCCTTCCTTAGGATGTAATTAACTATAGGGGCTTTGCCCATGTAGGGAAACTTAACTCGATTTAAAATAAAACCCTTTATTTTCCATGTAAAGTAGGAAGAATCTCAGGTACATATGCAGACCCATTGTCCTTAGGAGTCCTTATTCAGGTAATTAGGTCCATTGTAGGGTGGTGACTTCTATCTTTCAAGATAGTATACCTCTCCTCAATGTTCTACCCAATCAACCTAATAAGAACATCTGTAGATCTACATCATGTCAAAATGCTAAAAGAAGTATATTTATATCTTCATTTTATTCACTTAGATTGAAGATGGAAGTATAACAATTAGAAATGAAAATATTTCACCACAGTTTTTCTAGCGACTCCACTAGGGATGGTTCCTCTCTTCATCTTTGATAAATGATCGTTGTCTCCAAGTATCAATAGTGGGTTTGTACTTTTGTATGAATCCATGACTATCTTTCTTTCCATTGGCACTTTGCTTATTTCATCCTTAAGTTAAGCTAGCCAACATCTTTAGGTTTTAGGACCTCACCCGTGTTGGTCTTAAAACCCTGTTAGTTCTCAATGGGTGAAAATAAAAATCTAATAAAAGAAAATATTTAAAGACTTCCTCCTTACCATTTTATGGTAAGGAAAGGTTCATTCTAAAATAAATATAAAGATAAAATAAATCCTTCATAAAAATCTTTCATTTCAAAAAGCACTCTTTCAAAAATACACATAATAAAATGTTTTGCACAAAAATATTCTTAAATAACCTTCATTTAACAATCTTCATGATTGTTATATGTAGGATCATCATTACAAAAATAAGATTCCAACAATCACATTTTCTAAAAGCACAAATGAGCTTCTTCACTCAATTCATTTTGGTAAATACCTCATTTTCAAAAATAAAATTTTAACAATCATGTTTTTAAAAGCACAAAATTTGAAGATGGGTTTATCCATTCAATATATTCAAATGTGTTGAATGGATGTTACATATTCAAACAAAAAAATTATTACAACTTTGAAATGCCATTCACATTCCACATGTGTTAGAATTTTCACCTTTCCAAACAAAATCAAAATAAATTTTCAAAAGCACATATAACCTCTCCATTCAATATACCCACATTTATTGAATAGATGTTTCATTTTCAAGCAAAATCAAAAATAAATTTTCCAAAATCATATATGAACCTCTCCATTCAATATACCCACATTTATTGAATGGATGTTTCATTTTCAAACAAAATCAAAAATAAATTTTCCAAAAGCACATATGAACATCTCCATTCAATATACCCAAATTTAATGAATGACGATTTGATTTCCAAATAAAATGACATTATTTTGAAATCCTTTTTAACATATTTCATATATGATTAAGTTAAGATTTCCTCTTTCAAAAATTGATCTCCATCTCACATACCCAAATTTGTTAAATGGAAATCTCTCTTTTCAAAATCAATAGAAACAAAAATTTTGCAAAACACATTTGGAACTTCATTCTAGCATACCATATTTGCTAAAGTAAGGTCTCCCTTTTCAAAACAAAATTTGAAAATCACCTTTTGAATTTTATTTAGCATACTCAAATTTGCTAAAGTGAAATCTCCATTTCACAAAAATTTTCAAAACACATTTGGAACTTCATTTTGGTATACCATATTTACTAAAGTGAAGTCTCTCTCTTTCAAAATCAAAAATCTTCAAAAAGAAACACATTAGGATTAAATTTGCTAAGAATCTTATTTTCCAAATAAAAAATCTAAATAAACACATTAGGTTTTTGTTAGCATACCCAAGTTTACTAAGGATCCTACCTTTCAAATTAAAATCAAAAGAAACATTAGGACTTTCCTTATCATACCTAAATTTGCTAAGGATCCTTTTTTCTAAATCAAATCAAAATCAAAAGAAACACATTAGGATTCCCTTAGCATACTCAAATTTTTAGAATCCTATTTTCTAAAATCAAATCAAAATCAAAGGAAACACATTAGGATTTTCTTAGCATACTCAAATTTGCTAAGGATCCTATTTTCAAAAAAATTTCAAAACAAAATACACTTGGATCCTTCTTTTTTTAGCATACCCAAATTTGCTAAATAAGGATTCCATTTTTCAAATCACAAAATGATTCACAAAACAAAGCAAACAAAGAAAGAAAATTGACCATTTACTCAGTGAACAAATTCCAAAAATCACAAATCCAAAACAAAAGCAAATTGACCATTTACTTTAACATACTCAAATTTGTTAAATGAAGGGTCATAAAATCAAAACAAAATTGAAATTCAAATATGAACCTATGGAAGCATCTCTTCAAAAATATTTGAAGCCATTCTCAACATACCCAAATTTGTTGAAAATGGATTCTACATCCTAAATTCTCTTTCATCAAACTTCAAAATCTATTCTAAATCCATTTGAGCTCGACTTAACACTTTCAAGATGTTGAGTGTGGGTTCAATTTCTAAAAAATTCAAAATCAGAGATATGATTCAAGTTTATTTTCAACATTGGACTCTCGTTCAGATAGTTTAATTTCAATTTTAGTTGACAAAATGGCGGCAGTATGTGTTTACCTTTCCCCATGGGATGGACTTGGACAGATCCCCCCCTCGATTATGCCCACCTCATTCATTTTGGATGAGGTTTTGAGAGGGCGGATTACTGAGGGCACTCCCCTCACCTATTAGCAAACACATGATGAGGCGGCGTCATGATCATTCTATGCCCTCGATATTCCCTCACTAGAGGAAGGCGGTGGTAGTTCCTACGGTGCCCGGTACCATTAATACGTGATAGTGCGGTGTGCCCAATTGTTTCCATGTTACCCTAGTGAGGGCATCCACTCATTAGCACCCTCAAAATAAGGCTCCCGATCCAGATTGTCTCCCAACTTTTAAGGTTGGGTCTAGCTCTTACTCACTCACCCAAGGACTCAAAAAGAAACAAAACCCCATGATAAAGCAATACCGCGCATTCCAAGGAGATGGAGGCAGCTACATGATCAGTTATTGAGGATTTGCCTACTTTGATTTCCCTGCTAGTTATAGGGAACCCATTCCATCCTCTCTCTGGGTCTGACAAAGAGGATGCCAGGAGGATCCCTGCTTCACCTCCACCAGTGATTCGATTTCATCCCCCAGTCAGTTAGGGTAAGAGGTCATATCTGGCCTCCATTGATTCTACCAGGTTGGCGAGCTTGAATGATAGTCGATTTAACTTGAGATCTGTTATTCCTTGTAGCATGGGGAAGCATCATTAGCAAGAGAGGGCTAGGGAGGCTTGAAGTTCAATTCAGATCAGTAGCCGGGAGTGGCAGAGGTTTAGTCGGCAGTTAGTGGCCTCTCCACTTATTGATTTTCTTGATCGGTGTGCTACCCACATTGATCATCACATATTATTCGGGACTACCCATCATGAGGAGGGTCCCTGTTAGAGTCATGGTGCCTCCACCACATCGCTATCCCCATCCACCCGCCCATTCATGTTTTGCATCTCGGTTCCACTAAAGGCCATGAAGGCCACATTTAGGGAGAAGAGGACCCCCCCCTTGGTGATCTGGCTATGGCCAAAGGATCCCATTACATCTACACTGCCAATTGTGGCGAGGCTGAGCTCTCCTGCTTGACCTTTTGCCCTAGGTGTGGTGCGGAAGGAATGGCGACCCCAAAGCATAGTGGTCATCCCTTCACCAATACCACCTTTATAGTAGGACATAGAGATGGTTGCAGCAGTTATAGAAGAAGAAGATGACAACTTAGTTGCACCCATGATGGTAGAGCCTCCTAGAGTGTCACCACATAGTCGTGACAATTAGGAGTGCATTTCTTCCTGAGTACAATCCTCAAGGTTGATTCTCCGGCAGCAGGGAGGAGGTTCTCAATACATGATAGTGATCACACATTGCAAAGTCATTTGTGCCTATTGATTGATCATTCTCTAGAGGGCATAGTAGCACATTATCTTATGAAAAAAATAAGAAATCTTAGGATATGACTGGTCTGATGATTAGAATATCAGCTTTGATCCCAATGAAGATGATTTATTGGGAGACTCAGTAGGGTTTGCATGGTAAATACCAGGGGATCCCTCCTCAGAGAGCAGTAGGCTATGGAAGGTGCTGAGGTTGAGCAGGAAGACACAACCCACTCGACCCAACACCTCCTAGCACAAATAAAGCAGAAGGATGAAAAGATAGATATGATGGAAAAGAGGCTTGAAGATCATTAGCAGCTATCTTAGCATTGCAAAATTAAGCCCCATCAGTTCATCCTACCATAGCTGAGGCTAGTCAGCCAGAGTTGGTGTTTGTCTTGGACCCAGACCTTACCTCTAGTAGAGCAAGGTAGCACCAGCATGTATAGGAAGGTAGTGGACAGTACCTCCATACAAGAAGAAGATATCAAGTCCATGGTTGAGCAGTAGGTGAAGGAAGTGTTGGCTCATGCGAGGATCATCAATTCCAAAGGGTAGACCCTACCTGGAGGAATTTGATGCAATCCAATATCCTAAGGGGTTTCATACCACCTTCTGTCAAGAGTTTTGATGGTAGTGGAAACCCGAGGTAGCACATCACACATTTTAGAGCTTGTTGTTGCAATGTTAGTGGCAGTGATGCTTTACTATTCCATCTTTTTATTAGTAGCTTAGTGGGTATAGCATGACTGGTATGCTGAACTTCCCAATAGTTTAGTGAAGACATTTCTTGAGTTGAGCAACTCTTTATCAAGAGGTTTCTTTGGAGCTCAAAATGGGTCATTGTTGGTGATCTTGCATAACACCAGTGAGTCCTTGTTGACTACATTCTCAGATGGTGTAACTTGAGTATAAAATATGAGTCACAACTATCTGAACAACATGCCATTGAGATTCTTCTAAAGAATATCCATGGCCCGGTCGCCTTCATGCTTAAGAGCTTCACCATCAAAACTTTTGAGAAGTTAATCAACAAGGTGGTCTACAAGGAGAGGCCAATAGTTCCTTTTTTAAGACCCTTGCCCAAGTCAAAGCCATAGAAGGTATATGAGAAGAAGCCGAGATAGTGAGAGGCGATAGACAAAGAAGAGAGATCGGTCAGAGACCACGACCTCAATAGCCTTTGCTTCTATCTCCTCTACCACCACTGAGGTAGCCTTACCATCTTCCACAGTAGCCTCCATGGCCTACTGCCGCCTCTCTCCCACATGATCGTGCAATGGTACACATACTCCGTAGCTATGGTCCACTACTCTTTTGGCTAAACTTAAGCCTTATTCATTTAAGAGGTAATCGAAGATCTTTAAGAATCTCTTAAAGAAGCCTAATTTTAATTACCAAACTAGAAGACGAGGAAGTGGGCAAAAGCCATGATCTAACCACCATATGCTAGGTCATGTTTTGAAGATTGCTTCACATTGGCTTGAACATAGCTTCAAGATCGGCTATAGTTATCTCGAAGGAATACCTTATGGAACAACCATCTAGTTCCATTATGTACTTACGATCCTTCCAAAACTAAAGAAGGTTCGGATATCTCCTTATCCAAAACCTCTAAAAGATTGTTCAAAAAATCAAAAAACTTTCCTTGTGCACGAGTCTCAAACCTCCAACATCAAGGAAGGTTTGCAAGTTGCGCAACTCAAGGAAGGTGGGAGCAGGCGGCAATGAGTAGCATGTGTGCTCGGGATAGCCAGTAGCACAACCATGTCCGACCTCCAGGTCTTGCAGCTACCACATTGGCGACTTCCTAGCTCTTCTTCTTCTACTAGTTGAACTCTTGTATCAGTGGATAAGGGCATCAAATCCCTTACCCCACTTACTTTACTTGATTTTTTACTTTGTACCTCCTATCAAATCCAAGAAATTGAAGAATAAAGCTAGCTTGAATTACATCTATGTTACTTCTGATGGATTGTCTGCTTCTATTTCTAATGATAACTCTTCAAGTTAAAATAACTATAATAATTCTGATCTTCCTCTTTCTAATTTAGAGTTAGATTTTCATACTCTGAATACTATGGGTTCACCTCTTAAGATGGACTTGGAATCATCCGATTTGAGGGTCCAATAGGAGAAGCTGTAGGTGAGCCTGACATGTAGGTAGAACCTTCCATTACCCTGCCACAAGATATCATTGAAGTCAACCTCCATAGTGATAAGGTTCTACCTCTTAGGGTAGCACCTCAAGATAGAGGGAAACAAGCCATTGGTTTGGAGGATCGATAAGCCCCTCCATAAAATATTCCACCCTTAGATATGCTTATGGAGGATCAACCCAAGGTGGACTACAATGTCCTCTCTCATCTAAGAAAGTTGCCATCTAAGCTAAGCATATGATGCCCTATCTAAAGAGATGAGGGAATCATTAATCAAGGCTCTCCTTGATCCTAAGATATGCTTAGCTCGGTGATCTATTGGTGAAGGCACATTACACAAAAGAAACCAGGGATCACTTTCATAGATGAAGACCTTCTTGGGGATATAGCACAACCATCCCTCTACATCATAG
Organism: Cymbidium sinense; assembly: GCA_021442155.1. Lineage (NCBI taxonomy): Eukaryota > Viridiplantae > Streptophyta > Magnoliopsida > Asparagales > Orchidaceae > Cymbidium > Cymbidium sinense. The sequence continues at coordinate 344,757,127 of CM038214.1, read as the reverse complement.
TCGACATGGGTGATTTAGACTTGCAGTTCTCATTGATCTAGATGCATCGGTGAACATTATGAGTGTAAAGACCCTTTCCTATTTGAGGATCAACATCTCCACACTCCAAGGAGATGGGATGATGTTGAGAGGATTCAATGAACAAAGCGAGTGGGCTTTAGGTTCCATAGTATTACCGTTTGAGATAGGTGACTAAAAGATTGAAGCAAAGTTTTACATAATTGATTCAAATACTTCATTCACTACTTTGCTCAGTAGGCCTTGGATACATCAGAACAAGATGATTCCATCCTTCCTCCACTAGTGCATTAAGTTCAAAAGGATGGGATTGAATATTATGTCAAAGGTGATGAAAAGCCATTTTTAGTTAGAGAGGTTGAGATTTATGAAGATGTGACCTACTATCTTCCTCAAAACACCCTTTCTTGTGAACTTGGACCAAATTCAAATTCAAAAAAAAGAAAATAAAATGAAGAAAAAAAAAGAGCAAAAGAAAAAAAAAAGAAAATTAAAATTTAAGTGAACAAGAAAGGGGATTTGAAGAAATAGAGCTGCATATCACATTCCACCCACAGCACATTCCATCATATGGACATGTGGGTAGGATGACTCAACCTCCACCAGGTAGAGGTAGAGCGTAGAAAGAGAGTTCAGGTGGAAGACCCGGTTGGCCATCACCAATATGTTAGTTGGCAGGAGTACCCCTACTATTCATATAGACTTGGAATCTAGCTCGGAGGATGAGTATAATATGATTAGTATACCAGCTAACCCCTCTCAACGGGTTCCATTGGAGGTGACTTTCGATCGGTGATGAAGACCGCCTCCAAATAAAAGTATTCAAATCGATTATGTGAGACTATTAGGTAGTAGTTGGGAACCTTAGCTCTAACCTCACTTTCATCTCAAAAGTTGAAGGTTTAGTAGTTAAGAAGCCCTAAGTCTTCCATGGATGAAAGCGAATATTCTTTTGGGATTATCATCCTCAAGTTCTGAAGTTGATGTAGAACTTTAGGAGGATACATTTAAAGAATTAATGGAATTACTGTTTGACTTTTACTTGCCTTGTGTTCATAATATTATATAGAAAGGTTTGATTCCTCATACATGGTCTAGGCACGGTAGAGTATTTTTGAAGGTAGAATAATATAGTTGGAAGCACAATCAAGAGCAATACTAGGATTTAGAGTGGGTCCAGTCGATGATGATGATTACAACTTAGTTGTTACCAATCATTTGGAGTCGATGGGTTCTTTTCACACAACACCAACTCTTATGAGGATGTGTGTTTAGAAACCTCAAATGATCAGATGATCTTCAAATCAGGATGTACCTCCAAAATTTGAAGAAGAAATCCATTCAATAATAGACAAGCTTAAGAAATCATCTCGAGGAAGAAAATCCACGATGTACATCAATTCATCTTGAATGAAGATGAAACCAATGACTTAGTTAGGCTGATTGAGTTTAAGGGCTTTTGCATGGAGTTATGAAGAAATGCACGGATTATCTCTAACATAGCAGTAAATTAGCAATAGATCTAGCTAACCTTAAGCAAGCTCCTAGATGCATGCGATTAGAAATTGAATAGGTCATTTCAGTCAAGAAAGCGATGATCTGGTCATTAGGGAAGAAAAATATCCTACGTTAGCTAGTGTTGTACCGTTAAGAAGAAGAATGGCCAAATTTGCATATGCCTCAATTTCAGGGACTTAAATAAGGCATGTCCTAAGGATGAGTTTTCCTCTTCCTATAGTAGAATTAATGGTGGATATTGCCTCATCTCATGCAGTGTTCTCTTTTATGGATGAGTCATCTAGCCACAAACAAATCAAGATGTCTTCTGAAGATGAAAGAAACACCACTTTTCAAATCCCGATCATAATCTTTTATAAGGTCATGCCTTTCGCCTTAAAATGCTTGTGCTACATACCAACGAGGCATGACATGATCTTCAACAAACTCATCCATCATCATGTTGAGTGCTATGTTGATGATCTAGTAGTCAAGAGTAAGGAGAAGGAAGACCATCTCTTTAACTTGAAAGTAGTTTTTGAATGATTAAGATAATATAACCTCAAGATGAATCACCTAAAGTGTGCATTGAGTAGAGGAAATTCCTTGGGTTTTCTATGATCGAGAATAGAGATAGATCTAAAAGATCAAAGCTATCTTAGAAATGCCACCTCTAAGAGTTTAACTCAACTGGTTTTTCCAAGGATGGTTGGCATATCAAGATGCTTTATATACAACCTATTGAGATGCAAGCCATTTTCAGCACTTGTCAAAAGGATGCTAAGTTCAAGTGGGATGACAAGTGTCAATATGTCTTTGAAGATATCAAGCGGTATTTGGTGAAGCTTGGTTCTAGCGACCTATCGGGGCCACTCATCCTCTACACTGCTACATTGGATGACTCTCTCGGTACTTTGTTGGTCCAAGCCAATGATGAAGGGAAGGAGAGTGCTCTCTACTACCTCAGCCATCTTCAGATTCTTGCTGAAGTGAACTACCCACCTATTGAGAAACATTACCTGGCTTTGATCTTTGCTTCCCAAAAGCTACGACACTATATGCTTTCTCATAAGGTGAACTTAATTTCCAGAACCAATCACTTTGTATCTCATGTCACGCCAACACTATCCGGACATTTTGCATGATGGTCCATGATCCTCTCATAGTTTGATATCACATTGTACCCTCCATGCGGTAAAGGACAAGCTAGCGATTTCTTAGCACTATGCGATTCTCCGCTTAGTGATGATCTCACGATGAACAAATCATGAACTTAGGGAGATTGACAACCACGATGGGAGATATATATTTTGATGGTGCGCTTCTTTTCATAAAGGGAAGCACCATGATCTACTCTTCTAGGAAAAGCAAGGGTTGGGATAGTTCCTCCAAACCATGATGTGATGAGATTCTCATACTATCTTTCCAACCCATGCACCAATAATAAGTATGAGGCTTTGATTGTCGATCTAGAGTTAGCCATCACATTAGTGTTAAGAGCATCAACATCTTTGGGGATTCTCAATTGGTTATCAATCAGATTGTCGGTCTACAAGGTTCTCAAACCCAAGCTTCATCATTACCACGAGTATACCATGAAGCTGTTGGCCCAAATCCCTGAAGTCACCATCTACAAGGTTCCCAGTAGAGAATGCAATAGCAGATGCTTTGGCCAAACTTGCCAAAGAATTGGCATGTCCAGAAGATGAGTCCATTCCAATAAGGGTCCAAAATAGACAAGTCCTATCCCTTATTGATGTTGAACTCATCGAGCAACTTTCTCTTGAATGGGAGGTTGTCATTGCCAAAAGGATGAGGAGGCATTGAGGAAGCTGTCATAGGCCCCATTTGAACAACACTAGAAAACTACCTCAAGAGAGTCACAAGCCCATCGTGAAATAGAGAGCTCTCTTATGCTCGCTGATGGCACCCTATCGATGGTCCTTGATCAAATGTGGTTACATGTTTAGACAAAACATGAAGCCCATGGCATTATGACCGAGGTACATTCGTGCTCATGCAATCGGTCGAAGATGAAGATCAAGATCAAAAGACTAGGATACTGGCCTTTGATGATTATATGGATACATGGATGTCATGTATACGGGTCCTTCACCAACCACCCAACATTCTACACCCTACCTTGACTTCATGGCCATTTGAGTACAACATTGTAGGTCTATCGATCCTTTCTTCTAAGGGGCATCGGTTCATCTTAGTGCCACCACTACTTTTCCAAGTGGGCTAAGGGAATCACAAAGGTCATTTTGGCTTTTTAGGAACCATATTGTATATAGGTTTGCCTCAATGAATTAAATCGATAATGGTACCGCATTCAAAAGCACCAAGATCAGCCAAGACATGGATACTCCACCATCTACTACCCCGAGCAAATGGTTTAGCGAATTTAATAAAACTCTCATCCAAATACTAAAGAAGACTATGATAAGCAAAAGAAGAAATGAGCTATTGAAGCCTACCGCACCACATACCAAATCAACTCAATCTACACTATTATTTTTTAGTGTATGGGTCAATTACTAGAAGTTCATCCATCACTAAGGATTAATATTGTGTAACAAGATCACTAGTAGAATGCAAAGTTGTTAAGAGCTCAAAAGTTTGAAGGAGTGAGAACCTCAAGTTGTACAAGGCCAAAATGATTCAAGATCATAAGTTGGTCCTCCCCTGGTCTTTTCAGTAGAGAACTTGTGTTAGTCTGAGGAGACCAATTGCCCACATCAAAATATGGGAGGCAAGTTTGAACCCACTTGGGAAGGCCCCATGTCATGAGAAGGCCTACCAAGGAGGATCTTCAACTTATTAATTATAAAGTGGAACACCCAATGCTTCCAATTAATGGGCTCTATATGAAGAATTATTACTCAAAAAAATCATGTTTTGAAAAACATTCTATCAATCAACAAAAATATGATTCTATTTCATCAAAATCTTCTCATCTTTAGAAGTGTTGTTTGCTTGTCTTGTAAATCCACCATGACGTGTTTAGGGTTGGTGTAAGAGTCCTCCAGTGGCATCCTATCCTTCTTTCATAACACAAACACAATCAAACACATTTCGACATTATAATAGGTTTGAAAGAACCCAAGAGGCATCTTATTTTGATAAGCACAACTAATAAGGGAACCACATTAGGTAATTCTCTCATTTTCCATGGCATCAACAATAATAACAAGCCTTAATCCACCACCATTTCATTAAAATTAAATATTTTAGGTAGTGAGAGAACAGAGCCATCCTATCTTTAATACTAACAAAAATAAACACATATCTTTATCTCATGTTTTTAATGTGAGCAAGCCCGGCACTCACTCATTATGCTTAGTCAGTCTACATGCTACCTCGAAGTATGTCACCCTGTGGTCACTTGTTTGGAGGAGTCCCCACTTTTTCCAAACTTGACCATTGCAAACCAACCAGCCTTCTTAGTATTTGCATAAGCTATCTCATGCTAACTTAGTTTAAGAAGATGTGAGTCAGTGCTTTCTTCTTGAACGACCATCATCAACTAGTGAGTATATTTGAGATTTGGTAAGTCCCTCTCTTCTCCTTGTCTATTTTGAGTTGATATCCTCAATGGCATTCATTATAGACTCACTACCCATTTACTCTTGGATTGGACAGTCACCCTTTCCTAGTAGCCTTGTGGTTGGAGAATTTGTTCAGCGGATGCACAAATTCTCCCTTGTTCAATAAATCTGAGTTAGTCTAGGCTAAGCTCTTTCTCGATCCCTCACCAATAGGTCCATGTTAAAAAACTAAATAAATAAACTTAATTTGCTTGTGGATTAGAATTCAAGCCCCCAAAGGGCCCCTTTTCCCAAGCAGGCATCCTATCATTTAGGTAAACTCCCAATAGAATTACTACGAGTTGAGATGAGTCCTGTCAACACTCACCCGTAGTAGGTTGGGTTCAATATGTTTTTCCACAAGTAGGTTACCTCGTCAATTATTCTGCATTGAAAGATGTATGACTATGATGCATTCTTGCTAGCATGACTATCACAAATCAACGGCCAGCCCTATGTTAGGTTTGATTTGTTGCCAAAAGAAATTGATCACCCAATGGTCTTTTGTAGTGGAAGATGTGAGTACCTGAGATTCTATTCCCTTTATTTTAGTAAGTTTGAGATAGGTGTAAGCCGATATAAGCTCCTTCACAGTGTGATCCATCACAAACCAACAGAATTCATCAAAATAAATCTAAAAAATAAAATTAATCTTGACTATCTTTGAGCTGATCTAAGTCCCCCACCGATATTCACTCAATAGTCAGCCCTAGGTCGAGTTTGATTTATTGTCCAAGGTAAACAATCACCCCAATGGTTCCTTATTTTGGAAAATGTGAGTCCCTTTCTCTTCCCTTCAATTTTGCACATCGGCACCCCTTGGTTGGATAGTCCTACCTTGTGGTTAGTGGACTACTCCCTTTGGATTAAAACTGAAGTTAGGCCTAGACCTCCATGGCCCCTCTACTGCTCCCATCAAAATTGATGGGACCCATCAAAATAAACTAAAAATAAATTAATCTTGACTATATTTGAGTGATCTAAGTCCCCAATGACATTCACTCAATAGTCCCTAGGTTGTGTTCAATCTATTTCCTTACCAATAGATTATCCCAAGATGGTCTTTGGATGTAAGTCTACTATGCTTTCTTCCTAGTTGCTACATATAAGAACTTTGGTTGGCTAGTCCTACTATGAGTTTAGTAGACCGCCTTTGGATTGGTAAACTGAAGTTAAGCCACACCTCCCTACTCGCAGTGATCCATCAAACCAAATCCAAAATCTAAAAATAAAATGAAACAAACAAAACAAAATAATCAATCAATCCAAATCAAATCTTTTGCTCCTCCTCAGTGAGATGCAAATCTTTCTAATCCCTAAGTGGATTTCACAACCTTTCCTCCCTTATGGATGACTTGAACTTGCCTCCCTAGTGGAGAGTTCACATTTCCATCCCTAGTGGAGTCAAAACAAACAAAATTTAACAAACAATAAATTGAAACAAATTCAACCCTTTTCCCCAGCCGAACTTAATTAGACAAATCAAATTTCTCTCCTAGTGAGACTCAAATCAAATCAAACCTCTCATCCCCTTGTGGATGACTTGAACCTATTTCCCTAATGGAAGGTTCACATACTCTATCCCTAGTGGATTCCTCCTTTCTCTCTTATGTCTTTAACATGAGTAGAGTCACAGTAAGCTCTGGATTCTTTCTGCACCTTGAGCTAAGAGTAGATCATCTTGTTAGTGATTGTTGGTGATTGTTGATCAACACCAATGCGGTGGAGTTCTTCGACACACCACACCTATTGGGTGCCCTTTGTTGACCTCATTTCTAGAATGACCTCTCAAACCCTCCATCTTAGATATAGGACTTCTCTTAGACTTTAGGAGTTCCTTAGTCTTAAGACACATCTAGTGGACACTCAACTCCCAAGAGTTAAGGAATAGGTCATGCCTTAGGGGTGTTAGGAAAATTTTCCTACCCTATAGCTTGAACCACATTCCTCACTTCCTTCCTTCAGGTCAAACTCAAATCAATTCTAGCTTAATTGATTTTCTCCAATCTAAATCAATTCCAACTTGATTACTTTCCTCCAAATGATTGAAATCCATGATCAATTTCATGATTGAAATTCTAAAAATATTTCTCAAGTCCTTTGATTCCCTCTAAGGACTTAGCCCAAATCAAATAAATCACTTCAAATTCATGAAATTTCTCACAACCCATTTATATTCTCATTTATATTCACATATATAAATGAAATATAAATTCAAATCAATCAACCTAAATTCCAAAATCAAATCCAAATTCTAAAATCTTTCCCAAGTTCCTTTGATTCCCTCTAAGGACTTAGCCCAAATCAAGTTCAAATCACTTCAAATTTGAAATTTTCTCATAACCCATTTATATTCTCATTTATATTCACATATATAAAAAATTCAAACAACCAAAAAAACTCCAAAAATCAAACTCAAATTCAATCAAAATTCAACCTAAGCCTTTCAAATCAACCTCTTGAACAAATCAATTTCAAATCAAGCTCTTGATTTTTCTTCATGATTCAATCAATCCTTCAATCATGATTCCAAATATAAATACAAACCTCAATCACTTAACCATAACTCAATTCAAAAATAAAACCCAAATCAAACTCATGTTCACCCTTTGAACTTGAAATGAATCAAAACCCATTTGACTTCAAATCTATTGCAAATGGATTTATATTTTAATCATAAGTCCATATGTGAGTTCAATCAAACTCAAATCAAGTTTTGACCAAGTCATTTGACCCACTTAGGCTCACTTAAGCCAAAGTGACCTAAAGTACCCCTTATGAGACAAATTCTAATCCTAACCAAATTGGATTGAAATAAGCTCATCTAAGCCTCTCATCATGATCAACAATCATCATGAGATGATCAATCACTCAAATTGGGTCAAACCACAGACCAAGTTAACACTTAGCCAAAATGAAACCCAACAAAGCCAAAATCCATTATAGGCCAAATTGATTGAAACCATTGATTCAAACTCATTCATGATCAACGTTTGAACTGACCAAGTCAACATTTGAGCCTAACCTAGCCCAATTGGCCACTTGAGCCAAGTTGACCCAACTTGACCTAAAAAGTAAAAAATGTATCAAAACTTGATCTAAGCCAAATTGATTGAAACCAATGGGTCAAGTTCATTCCAAATCACTTGTTTAACTTCACCAAAGCCTCAATTGACCAACTAGACCTAACCTAGCTTAATTGACCATGAACCCAACCTAAAAGGTCAATTTGGGCCAAACTCAAATATAAAACAAACAATTAGAAATAAAGATACCAATCCATTTCATATAACCAATGAAACACAAACCAACCCATGACCAAATAGGTCAAATGGGTCAAATTGGTCACCTTGACCCACTGACCAAAATGAACTAAATTAAACCAAATTCAAACCTAAACCAATTTGAATCAAACCAAAGCCACCAAAACATTTCAAATGGTCATATAAACTTGACACAACCCTTTGTTTGACCCAATTTGACCAATTGGTCAACTTGACCCAAGTTGACCCATTTTGACCTAAATGAGTCAACATGAGCCAAATCACATCAAACCAACTCCAAATTCAATGAAACTTGGCCTAACCCATTTTTTAAACATACCAAACATATTCAAATTGAAATTAAGGTCAAATGACCATTTTAACCCTAGTTCAAAGGGTAAATTTTGGCCAAATCCACTTAGAATATGGTCAAATCCTCTCGATAACCACTTGGCACCCTCTTCAAGTGAACACTAGGGAGTGTGGTGCAACCAACCTAATGGGTTTGGGTCAGGCCAACCAACCTAAGGCTAAAACTGATGACTTTCATGAAATTAAGCACATGGAATCCCTCCTCCACTTGATTTAAGCACATGCAAGCTCCACTACTCCACTCTTCCAGCCAAATGCAAGGGCACCCTAAACAGCCTAACAAACCCACTCAAGGTGGTCAATTGGATCAAAATGGAAGGTGGAAGCTCGATCATCCGATTGCTCAAGGGATAGATATACTCCCCCTAATTTGAATTCATTCCATGAGTCTCTAATTCGATTGAGCAAGAGGAAGCCGAAGTCAGTCATCCCAAGCTCTCTCTCTCTCAAGCAATTCCCATTTTCCATTTTATTAGTTTTCATAGATTGAAAATATGGGAGCTCCACTCAAAATCAAACTTAATCCACACTTTATCAACCCAATTCCCTCACAAGCTTCATGGGACCCCAATCAAACTGCCCAAGCCTTAATCCAAGCTCCAAAGGAAAGGGAGGTGCTACCTTGATCAAGACCGAGCTCAAGTCAAGGTGGAGTTGATTTCTAGAAGGATCTACCCAATCTCAAGACCTCAAACTCTCAACAAAGCTTTGTCTCCACTAGAAAAGCTTCTCCAAGGGAATCAGTGTTGATCACCTCTGGAGGTTAGCCATTAAACCCGAGCATAATTTCAATATTGTTTGGAGCTTTATGAAGTGGATTTTCATCCCATGAAATTCTAGTTGGATGTGTTTACCTTTATGCCTAGATGGTGTGGGTGGGGATCAAAGCTCAATCTCTGGATCATCCCATAGAAGATGAACGGATGTCCTCTTCCACAGGAAAATACAGGAAAGGATCATAGGCTATCCATCCATGCATTTTGGATGGATGGTCGTGATTAAGATGCTTTGGATCCCACGTTTCATCCATTAGAACTGCAACTTTAACCTCACCATCCGATCCTTGATCGATGGTGAGAGAAAGATAGCCGCCACATAGCTACAATGTGATAACTTTAATATCGAATCCCACCGTGCCACATGGAAAGCGCATGCGTTAGCGGTCCACATGGCACCTATGAGATTAAACATTTAATTAGGCTATTAAATCACCTAACTAATCTTGGAAACTTCCTAAATTCATATCTAAGCCTAGAAAAATTAGAAAAATATGAAATAACTTGCATTGGATAGATAATTGAACATAAAATATTCTAAAAATGATTTCAATGGATTTGGAATAGTGCTTTTCTCTAGATTTGGGTTTTATTAGGAATGTTATTTTGCTAATTACCCTCTAATTACTCCATTGACTAATCTCAAACTTCTTGTGCATAATTAATGGGATGACCTATGCCTCCCCTAATTTTCTTGGGATTTATTGGTGGTTTCATTCTTAATCAATCCCTTATTGTAATTAAGCTTAATTAAGGGTATAATTAGTGGTCTAACCCTATGATTGAGTCAATTAAGTTTTAATTAAGTGAATATGAGATTTAAAGAATAATTTTGAGATACATTCCTTAAGATATTCCTTAAACTCCCTTTCTTCCTTAATCCAACCTTAATTAAGGGTTAATTCACTAATTACCACTTAATTAATTTCATAAAATTTTAAAACTTTGTAGAACTTAAAATCTATCTTGGGTAGATGCTTAGGTGTTCAAGAGCAAGTAAATTAAGATATCAAAATCCTACTCACATGTGTGAGAGGGTTATGAAAGTACTTAAATTAAACCCCTTAGTTTAATTAACCATTAATTGAGTTAATTAGGTATACATTTCCTAGGTGCATTATTGATTTAAATTCCTTGTGTGGTTTTATGTCATATCATTTGCTCATAATTATTTGATTAAGTATTCTAAAGTGGTATAGGTAAGGGATAATTAACACACTTAATTCATACCTTAACCTAAGCAACATATAAAAAATCATCTAATAAACCTAAGAACAAACTAAATCAACAAACATATGTGGGAATTGGTTAGGAGAAGCAAACTCACCTCACATTTCTCAAATTAACTCAAACTCAAAACAAAATCAAACCTTCCTTAAAAATAACTTGATTTGCTTTAAACTTTCTTATTTCATAAGATTATCTTTAGGAATTAATTAGGGTGAATGTGTTTACATGATTTCACCACTTTAGCTCTTTCCTAACATGCTAAATGTGTATGTCATATGAATTTCATGCATTCATTCTTTTCTAAAATCAAATTAAAAATGAGATATTTTCTTTATGCAAAATTGAATGTTTTGGCTAAAGTAAAAAAATATGAATGTCTATTATCACTACTAAATCCAAAAATATTTTCAAAATCTATAAATAAAACATCTAAAACTAAGAGTGTGATACTTATAATTATTTATAAGCTTGCATATGGATATAAATATAAAGATGTGCATAGTGTACTTTTCCTTCTCTTTTCTTTTAGCATAGTTTTGAATAGGATTTGGCAAAGTGTATAGTTCACTTGAAAAAACATAACACTTGCCTAACTCTATTCCTATTCATGCTATTACTTAAAGAAGGACATCATACTTACACATATAAATTGCATAAATAAATCAAACAAACAAATACAAACTTTTGCATCTTTCTTTTCCATTCATTTCTTTTGTACATATGCTTGTATTTAAGGAAAGTGGTATATTAGTCCGGAAAACTATGGTTGAGGTTTTAAGTAGCCCTATGTAGGTCTTGTACCTTGCATCCTGAACAATGGTGCCATACTTACTAATTCCCTTTCATACATACATGTGTGCATGTGAAAGATGGATAAGAAAACCTCTTTTCTACTTAATGAAAATCATGCATCATAAAGCATTCAAATTTTCTTAAGTAACTCACTTAGCATTCATCATAAAGTGTGCTAAAAATTTTCATTTGTATGTATAGATATGCTTAGGATTCATTCATATGCATGTTATACATGTTGGGAAAGAAATGAAGTGATGTGTGTTTTGTGATATTAATTCACTTTACTTAATCTTAAAATGCCTTTCTTTTGAATAGGTTTGTTTAGAGTTTATCTAAACTTAGGATTAATTAAAACACATAATAAAACATTCACTAAACAAAATCAAACATGAATCTACTTTAGAAGTTTCTTAGGGTAGGTAAGGAAGAGAAGTTCTCTTTCCTCTCTTTACAACCTTTAGTAATTAAGTAGGTTCATCTAAACCTAACAAAATCATAAATTAAAATCAATCAATAACAACTAAAAACTTAAATGAAACCACCCATCTATGTTGAACATCTTCACACTTAAAAAATCCAAACCTTAAAGCCATAGCTAAGCATACCACACAAACCTTCTAAAGCACACACATTAGACTAAGTCACCACTTCTAGCTTTAGGTTAGGGTAGTGCATGGTTTGATGTTTGCTTTTATTTTGTGATATTTTATTTTAGTCTAGATGTTAGGGTGAATGTGCACAGAATGAATGGTAGGACAATTTAGTCTAATCATTATTTTCTGCAGGGGATTGTGCTTAAGGGGCGTTGTAATAAAAATATAACTACTTTTGTTGTGCAGGTGCTTATAGCCCTAAGCATAATCCAATAGGCCAGGTGGACTTGGTTACCCATGTATGGGGTGCTAAGTCCAATATACATGCTTGGTATTTGTATGGTTTGTTTAGCTAATCTCTGTTTAGAAGGTGTTAGTTAGATTTACTTTTCCTTTTCATATAATTTTTTGCAATTAAGATTTTGGAATGATTGGTATGGGGGATTAGGATGAGCATTGGTCATAAGATCTAATCATATGTACCACATCCAAAGGAAGTAACCAAAGAAGAAAGAAGAAAGAAGGAACCAAAAGAAGAAAGAAGAAAGAAAAAAGAAGAAAGAAGAAATGAAGACCCCATAACATGAATTCCTTACTTGATTGTAAACTAATTCATTTGTAATCTGAGTTGTATAAGGGTAGAGATCGACTACCCAATTTAGTTTTTTTCGGGTTTGTGCGGTGGTTCCTGGCCACAAATGGCCTTTTATTCTTTTGTGTTAGCTTTATAAAATGTTTGCTGTTTTGTTTAGCTTGTGCATTAAGATGGCATGTTTTCCTAATTTTTTTTCTTGCTTGATGTATGGCTTGGATGATGATTAGGATCTTAGAAAATATAAATCTTCCACCAAATCAAACAACTCAAAATTTAAAATAAAAAACTCATAACCTCACCTAAAGCCTAAGTAAAAAATGAAGATAAAAGAATTAGCAATTGAGCATTTCTTTTATAACATCATGCATAAAAGCATATTGTTTCACTCTTGATTAGAGGGCTTCCACCTTTGCTAGAGAACTTGGCTTGACTGAGAGCCAAAACACACCTCCCCATGGTAGAAGCACCTCCCCTTCTCATCGGCCCATAATCTCACTTCTCATGCATTAGACATATGAATCCTATAAGCCTAAGTCAGATGATTGTCCAAAAATAAAAATAAATTGTAATATGATTTGCATTAAATCTAGGTCATTTTTCATGCCCTTACATGATCTAGTCTCTTAGGGAGTGAGTTTAAGGAGTTAGTCTCATTCTAAATAAATAACAGCCTAGCTATCTTACATAAAGCATATGAATTGCCTACATGAATTTAAAATCATAGGAGAAGTTAGTTGGTAGCGGCCCCTAGGTGGTTGTAAGTCCAAGCAGTTGGGTGGTTTGCTGTCTCTTGTGGAGGTAAACCAAATACCCATTTTTGCCTTAGATTTAGGTCATGCTTTTGGCACTCTCCAAAGCTCCCTAGATTTAGGTTCAGAGGTTAGCTTCCCTTTGTGGGCCATGAGTATAAAGCCTCACCTCTTAGGCATTTCGATAACCTTGTATTGTGAAATTATAAGCCCTAAAATTCTAATAAAATATCAACTCAAACAAATTAATTCAATTTCAAAAACTTGGCTTCGGTCTTCCAATCATCTATCGCCAAGGGCAACACTATGGAGCCTAAGGACTATTGGCCTCACTTCTAGAGTGATCTCTTCCCATCTTAGACTTAGAGTTTTCTAGACACTAAGACTTCCCTAGTCATAAGACACTTTTAACAATTTGGTAAACACTTAACCTAAGCCTAAAAAGTTAAACATGTTAACCATAGGATTAGGTTATGCTTTGGGATTAGGTAATCCACCTACCCTACAACCCAAATCCAATCCATGTTCACCTTCTCAAACCAAACCTCAAGTTCAATTCAAACATCAAATTCAAACCCAAATCCAAACCCCAAATTCAAAACCAAATGATTGAAGCCCATGATCAAATCCAAACTTGAAACCTTTCCTAAGCCATATGACCTATCCCATAGACATAGCCAAATCTTAATCCAAATCAATCAAAAATCAATTGATTTTCTCATAATCAATTTATATCTTCAATCATCTTCCTAAATAAAAATCAAATCTACATTTAAATGATCAAAACTAAATCAAACTAAATCAAATTAAATCAAAACCCTTCCTAAGCCATATGACCTATCCCATGGACTTAGCCAAATATTAATCCAAATCAAGTCAAACTCAATTGATTTTCTCATAAATCATTCATATTTTAAATCATCTTCACAAATTTAAATGAAATATTCATTTAAATCATCAAAACTAAATCAAACCAAATCAAAATCCAAACCTAAGCCACATGACTCAACTCCATGGACTTAGCCAAATTCCTTCATTCCAAAACCCAAATTCAATTGATTTTCATGAATCAATCATACCTTCAATCATATTCACAAATATAAATGAAATCTACAATCATCAAGCCAAACCCAACTTAACCCTTTTGACATGAAATGTTCAAATAAACCAAAACCCATTTGAACCAAAGCGCAATTGAATTTATATATCAATCTCAAATCCTTATATAAATTCAATTAAATCAAACTCAAGCCAAAATCAAGCCAACTAAACCCAATTGGTCCACTTGACCCAAAGTGACCAATTTGACCTATTTCAGCTAAGTTCTAATCCTACCCAAATTGGATTGAACCAAGCCCATCAAAACCTCCCATCATGATTGTTAAACACCCTATGTTGATCAATTATCATAAATTGGGTCAAACCAAGTCAACTTGGTCATTTGACCAAGTCAACCCCTTAACCCATATGAACATAAACTAGCCAAATTACAACCTTTGCTAAATCCCTTGAAACTAATGATTCATACCAAATCAAAATCAATATTTGAATATGACTTGACCTTCAATTGAGTCAAACCAAACCCAATTGGCCCTCTTGACCCAAGTTGACCCAAATTGACCTAAAAGACCAAATTGGGTCAAATCAAAACATAAATCAAATTGATTGCAACCAATGGCTCAAGTTCATTCCAAATTGATTGTTAAACTTAACCAAAGCTAAGATTGGACCCAATTGAACCCAATTGACCTACTTAGCCTAGATTGACCTAAAGGTTCAAGTTGGCCTAAATCTAAACCAAATCCAAATTAATTGAAACCAAAGTAGATAATCATCTTCATTTGGTCAACTAAACCCAAACCAACACCCAACCCAAGCCAATTTGGCCAACTTGGTCAAATTGGTAAATTTAACCCATTTGACCCAAATGAATTCAAATGAGCCAAAATCAAATCTAAGCCAAACTAAACCAAACCAATTGAACCAAAACTTCCCAAATGATCATATGAACTTGACCCAACACTTGGTTTGACCTAATTTGACCAATTGGTCAACTTGACCCAACCTAACCCAATTTGACCTAAATGAGTCAAATTGAGCCAAACTTAACCAAAATAAACTCCAATTGACTTGAAATTTGGGCTAACCCACTTTTGGCACAATCTACCCAAATCAAATCTAATGCCAAATGATCATTCTACCCTTGGGTCAAATGCATCACATAAGACAAATCACCCATGTAAGTGGTCATTTCCATTCCTTGGCCACTTGGTACTCCCGGGTCCACCTACTGGACACCAACTTGACCCAAAGGGTGGTTGCCATGACCAATGGGAGGTGAAATCACATCACCCTCCCCATTGGAGCATTTGAAACCCATAGGACACCCATGATTCCTCCTTGGCAGCCACCTCCGCACCTTCAACCAACCAAGCCAAGCTAACTCACCTCCTGCACCACCCATGACTCCCTGAGATGGTTGGATGGACACTAGAAGCCAAAACTGATCCCACTATCTGATCAAGATGAAGGTGGGTATACACCCCCTCATTTCCACTCAAACACACATAAAAATCATTTCTTAGAGCCCTAGCTACCTAAGACAAGCCACTAGAGCCATTACCTAACTCAAATTAACTTTGCACGAACCTTCCCTAGGCCTCATCAAGCAAGAACGAATCATCTCCCAAGCTTCCCAAGCACCGGAGGTAGGACTTCGATCAAAGTTGAGCTCCAAATCATCGGTTCATGGCCTTCTGAGCGAATGTCGAGGAATTGATCCAATTACTTGCTCAACAGGGCTTTGTCTCTACTAGATGAAGCTTCCTTAATTGTTCAAGCCACCAGTCCTGAGCTCTGGTGAGGTATGCTTCCAAAACCAATCCTTAGGCAAAAAATGGGTTGGAGCTTTTTGAAGAAAACTTACATCTCGTGTGATGTTGACCGTTGGATCCCCTCCGATCGATGTCATGAAGGTGTGGGATCCTTTTGGAGTTGATCTGAGCTCGGGTAAGCTTGGATCAAGTGAGCAATGGTGGACTACATTCTCCCTCACTTGAGTGAAGTTATATCATGTACTGTCCATTCCACATGATCAAAATGGACAGTCATGATTAGATCTGCTTGATCGATATGATTTAATCCTAGTAAGTTGTGGGATTAATCATAGTCATCTGATCTTAGATTGGATGGTGGACAAGAAAGCACTTCCGCCACCGCCACGTAGGTGTTGAGTCAGATAATTTCTAAGTTGCCAATCCTGTCGAAAAGGCCGCATACACATGGCGCCAACAGATTAGGCTTTAATTAAGCTTAATTAATCATTTTAATGACTAAACTTCTAAAATCATAAAACATCAAAATAAAAAATGAAAATAAATACTCATTTTAAAGGTATTTCATAAGAGAATTAATTAAAATGATATTAACTAATTTTGAATAGTAATTAAGGTTTAATTACAAAATTAATTAGCATAATTACTTTTTAATTACTTGAGCAAATAATCCCAAATTTTGTTGGTTAATTTAATGGGATGACCTCTACCTCCCATGATTTTCTTGGGATTTATTGCTCACTTAATTAGGAAAATTGACTAATTAAACTTTAACTACTCTTTTAAGTTAATTAATGGCTATTTAATCCCATGAATTAATAATAAATTTGTTAATTAAGTTTATTAATCATTATTCAACGTAAGTGAACTAAGGAATAGGGTTGGGACCCCTTTCCCAAGTTCATTTCACCCTTTTTAAAATGAAATTAATTAAGATTTATCTAATTTAATTAAATCACTTAACCAAATTGAAATCATAATCACACCTTAATTAATTAAATCATGGGGTAGATCTTTAGGTGTTTAATAACCTAAAGGAGTTTAATAAAATTGTGGTTAGTCCACATGTGGAAAATTAATTAAGTCCCTTAATCTTATTAACTATTATTCATGTGCCAATTGCATTAGGCCCTTTTTATTTCCTAGGATCATTGCAAGTTTATTTTCCATACATATAATGTTGGCTCATAATTATTTAGTTAATTACTTTAAGGTGACATAGGTAAGGGTAATTAATTCATCTAATTAAGGGTTCAACTTAATTAACCCATAAAATCAACTTAATTACATTTCCTTAAATTAAATCAAATCACTTATGTGGGAATGGGTTTAAAATAGCAAGTGATTATTTCTCTTCTCCTCTTTAAATCAAATCAAATCTTAAACTTAATTAAAAAGAAGCTTTGGTTTGCTTTAAAAAAATCTTATTTGATTTAATTATCTTTAAGAACTAGTTTGGTTGAATGAATCACATGCTCATATTTGATTGTCCTCTTTCCAATCATGTTAAATTTGGTATGTCATTTGAATTCATGCATCCATCTTTTCAAAATCAAGTAAAATAAAATGGATTTCCTTTATGTAAGCATGTGTTGATTTAATTTAATATATGCATTGCTATTATCACTATTAAATCCAAATGTATTTTTTCAAAAGCTTATAAATGAATAATAATATGTGTTATGATGCTAGTTATAAATACATAAGAAATGCATGTGCTTATAGCTTAAGTGTATGAAGGTTGAGTTCTCTTTCCTTTATTCATGTGTTGATTTATATAAGATTGAATGGTAACGGGTATATAGTCTGGACATCCAGGGAACAAGAGGCTTTAGTTAGCCCCAAGGAGGTCATCTAATTACCTCACTTTCCTGGTTTGTTACTTAGTTGAAGAAAGAAGAGATGTTGAATCCAAATTTGTTCTCTCTTAAAAACAAATCCAAAAACCGTAAACCCTAAATTAAAACCTGAACCCTAAACTAAAAATCTAAACCCTAAATCCTAAACCCAAAAAACCCTAAACCCTAAACCCTAAGCCCTAAACCCTAAACCCTAAACCCTAAACCCTAAACCTTAAACCGTAAACCCTAAAAACCTAAACCTAAACTAAATAAAACATAAAAATAAATTAAAAATATCTAAACCTAAATAAAATAAAAATCTAAAATAAAATAAAACCTAAATTAAAACCTAAACCTAAACCTAAACCTAAAAATAAAATAAAATAAAAAATAAAATAAAATAAATAAAAACCTAAACTAAACTAAAAAATAAAATAAACCTAAAAATAAAAAGCCTAAATAAAATAAAAACTAAATGTAAAATAAAAATAAAGTAAACCAAAAACAAAACAAAATAAAAACTAAATAAAACCTAAAACTAAAAATAAATAAAAAATAAAACCTAAACCCTAAACTAGAAAAAAACCTAAACCTAAAATAAACAAAATAAAATAAACATAAACCTAAACTAAATTAAACTAAACTAAAATAAATAGAACCTAAACCTAAACCTAAACCCTAAACTAAATAAAATAAAATAAACTAAAATAAACCAAAACCTAAACTAAAAATAAAAAAACCTAAAAAATAAATCTAAAATAAAAACTGAAAACCTAAACCAAAAAAATAAAAAAATAAAAACCTAAACCTAAACCTAAAAATAAAAAATAAATCCTAAACCTAAAAAATAAAATAAAAATAAAACTAAACTAAAAAATAAACATAAAGCTAAACCTAAACCGAAAAAATAAACTAAAATAAAAAAACCTAAACCTAAATAAATAAACAATACTAAATAAAAAATAGACCTAAATAAAAATAAAAAAATTAAATAAACTAAAATAAATAAAAAAATAACCTAAATAAACTAGATAAACCTAAACCTATCGATTTATTTAATTTTAAGAAAAATAGCCTAAACGCTAAACCCTAAACCCTAAACCCTAATCCTAGACCCTAAACCCTAAAGCTAACCCTAAAAACCCTATTTTCCTCACTTTTGGAGTGAGTTGTCAACTTCCTCATCATAGATCTAGGACTCTTATAGACACTAAGAGTTCCTTAGTCTTAAGACACTTCTAGTGATTAGGTGAACACTTAACTTAAGGCTAGAGACTTAGAAGGATTAGCCACGAGAATAGATCATGCCTTAGGGATTTAGGAAAACTTGCCTACCCTATATCCTTAGACCTAATCTATGCTTCCTTCCTTAAACCAAACTACCAATTCAAATCCAAATCATAAATCAATTCCAAATCAAATGATTGAAACCCATAATCAAATTCAAACTAAAAAAAAACCTTTCTAAGCCCTTTGATATTATCTTATGGACTTAGCCTTAACCAAATTCAAATCACCCAATTGATTTTCTCAAATATCTATTCAATCTCAAATCAAATTTTAAATCAATTCCAAATCAAATGACTAGAACCCAAAATCAAATTCAAATTCCACAATTCCTTCCATGAACCACTCTCATATGCTTAATAAAAACCCCCTTTAAACCAAATCAAACTTGATTGATTTCTTTATAAATCAATCATTTTTTCATTTATATTCACAAATATAAATGAAATCCAAATTCAAATGAGCCAAACTAAACCTCAATCAAGACCTTTCTTAAGCCATATAGACTTACCTAAGCTTAATCAAATCTCAACCCAAATTCAATTGATTTCTTTATAAATCAATTATTTCTTCATTTATATCTACAAATATAAACCTACCCTCTATTGACCAAAATAAATCAAACCAAATCAATTCCCCACTTAAGCCCTTTTGACTTACAACCTTAAACTTGGTCAAATTTTCTTCCAAATCACTCCAAACTCAAGTGATTTTCAATTTATATCATCATTTATATTCATAAATATAAATGAAATATAAATCCAAATGGCCAAAACCAAACCCAAATCAAATCAAATTTCCAATTTTAGCCTTTTTAGCCAATTTCTTGAACTTGGCTAAATGATATCCAAATCAACCCAAACCCATGGATTTCTTCATGAATCAATCATTCCTTCAATCACTTACCCAAATATAAACATAAACTACAATTATCAAACCAAATCCAAGTCAACTCAAGTCAAGCCCATGTTGACCCCTTTTGACTTGAAATTATCAAATGAACCAAAATCCATTTGACTCTAAACCAATTGCAATTGGAGTTATATTTTCATCCTAGGCTCATATGTGAGTTCAACTAAACTTGAATCAAGCCAAAACCAAACCAATTCACCCATTTAGGTCCACTTGACCCAAAATGACCTAAATAACCCTTTTGAGCCAAGTTCTAATCCAACCGAAAATGGATTAAACCAAGCCCATCCAAACCTCATATCATGATCAACAATCATCTTAGGGTGATTAACTACCTTGAATTGTCAAACCAAGTCAACTTGGTCCTTGAGCCACCAATCTTTAGCCCAAATGAAACCTAAACTAGCCAAAACCCACTATATACCAAATTAATTGAAACCATTGATTCAACCAATTCATAATCAATGATTGAACATGATCAAACACTCAATTGAGACAAACCAAGTCCAGTTGATGATTTGACCTAAGTTGACCCAAATTGGCCAAAATGGGTTAAATCATGATTTGATCCAAATTGATTGCATCCAATGGCTCAAGATCATTCCAAATCATTTATTGAACCTGACCAAAGCTGTGATTGAGCCTGATTTGACCAATTAGTCAACTTGACCCAACCTAGCCAAAATTGATCTAAATGGTCAAATTTACCAAAATCCAAATTAAACCCAAACCAAAGCCTACAATCATTTTCAATCAACTAATTGAACATGAACCAACACCTAACCCAACCCAATTTGGTCAAATTTATCGAATTGGTCAACTTTGCCCATTTGATCTATTTGAATCCAAATGAGCCAAAATCAAAGCTAAGCCAAATTAAACTCTTCAAATCATCATTTAAACTTAACCCAAGCATTGGTTTCACCCAATTTGACCAATTGGTCAACCTAACCCAACATGAACCCATATGAGCCCATTTGACCAAATGAAGCCAAACAACCCCAAACCAACCCATGGGACCATAGCAATTGGCCAAACCCAACCCAAACTAGTCCTAGATCACTCCCAAACTAGCCCAAATCCAAGTGGACCCCACATAAGGGAATTAGCCATTGGACAAACCTCCCCACATTGGATTCTTTCCATAAGAAGTAAAGTCCACTCTCCCATCACTTGGGCAGCCATCCTGCTAAGCTTTATCCCCCACCAGAATAGCTAAGATCCATGGACCAAGGGAGTTCACCTCCACCATCTCAAGCCAAATCGAAAAAGCACCAAGCCAACCCAATCACATGACAAATCTTGCCTTAAGCTCCCTACCATACAACTTCCTCCAACCCACATGGAGTCGGTGACCCTCGATGCCTCAATGATGATGAATCAATAGATGGCCATCATCTATCACACACAATTGAGGGGTATACTCCCTCAATTGAGAATTCATCACCATTTACACTCGAGCCCCAAGTGAGAAATAAAATCCTCATTTTTTTAAACCTCCTCGATCGACCATTCTTCTCTGTGTGAAAAAAATAAGGGAGACCTCCCTTGATTCAAACCCATCCATCCCTTAACCAAACATCAATTAAACTTGCACACACCTTCACCACACCTAATCAAAGCCAAGCAAATCATCCCCTGAGTTCCAAAGCCAAAGCCATACTTTGATCAAGATTGAATGCTCAAAGGGAGGGCCTTGGTCTATAGTGCAAACCACCTTAAATTAAAGCTCATGTGGCTCAACAGGGCTTCATTTCTACCAAATGAAACTACCTCAATCGTTGGAACCACCGATCATAAGCTCTAATGAGGTAATTTCTCAAAATTGATCCTTAAATGAAAATATGTTGGTCCTTTTCGAAGTGAACTTACATTTGAGCCCATCCTAGCCATTAGATCCTTGTGGATCCTTCACACAAAGGTGTGGGTTGAGTTTGGAGTGAGCTCAGTGAGCAGCGATCCATGGGGACGTTTCATCGATCGATGAAGATGGATCATGGCCATCCGTGTGATTCACCATGATAAAATCATGTCAAAACCCTTAATTTAATCCTCCTTGGATTTAATCATGAACCGACTTAGATCTGAAAGCCACCATAATCTAAGTCAGCATCTTGATTTGACAACTTAAATGGCCTATCCTATCACACCACATGGAAAGCATGCCATGTCAGAGCGCCACGTCAACAGCCACGTGGTGTTGATGATGTTAGGAAGTTTATTAAGTTTAATTAAACTAATTTTGAGGCTAAAACTTCTAAAATTCATAGCTAATCTTAGAAAAATCCAAAAAATATAAATGAGAGCTCATTTAAAGGTATTTCAAAGGGGAATCCATGAAAATTATTAATTAATTTTGAATAGTAATTCATGCAAGGTTTAGTTAAAAATTTAATTAGCCTAATTACTCTATAATTAATTATCCATTTAATTCCAAACTTTCCAAACATGTTTATGGGGATGACACCTCCCTTTTATTTTATTAGAATTTATTGGATAGTTAATTAGGAAAATTAATTGATTAAGCCTTAATTACTCTCCTACCTTAATTAATGATAATTAAGTAAATGAATAGTAGATTAATTATTTAATTAAGCTTATTGCCATTTGTTAACATTGAAATGTCTTAGGGAAATGGTTTAGGTTTATTCTTTATGACCATTTTATTAATTCTCTTCATTTGTTTCAAATTAATTAAAGTTTACTTAATTAATTAGCCACTTAATTAATCAATTAAAAGAAAAGGGAATTTAATTATTTTAGAGCCTAATTGTTTGAAATGACTTAGGGATTGAGATTGAGGCCTCTTTCTTGATCTCTTATCCTTAGTTAATTTTATTATCCTAATTAAAATATAATCAAAGTATTTAATTAACTAATTAAGAGCTTAATTAAATTAATTTAAAATCTAATTCATTCCTAACTTTGATTAATCAATCTTGGGTAGTTATTTAGATGTTTAATAGTCTAAGAAATTTAATGAAATTGATTAGCTTACATGTGTGAGAAAATCATAAAGTGATTAATTACATCACTTAAGCTTAATTAATTATTAATTATGAGCTAATTGCATTAGGCCCCTTTCATTTCTTAGGAGCATTGCTAATTTACTTTTCATGTTGTTGCATATCATGTTGTCTCATCATTAATTAGTTATTTAACTTAAGGTGATATAGGTAAGGGTTTAATTAATTGATTTAATTCATACCTCAACCTAATTAAGCCATAAAATCAACCTAATTGCTTTTCATTAAATCAATTTAACTCACACATATGGGAAATGGGATTAAGATTACCAAACCTCTTTCACATTTCTTAAATCAAATCAAACATGAAATCAAAAATGGTTTTAAGAAACTTTGGTTTATTTTAAATAAGCTTGTTTAATGTGATTGTCCTTAGGAATTAGTTGGATTGAATGAAATCACATGCTTGTGTTATTTTATTTCTTTCCAATCATGTTAAAATATTGTATGCCACTTGTAGTCATGCATTCATTTCTTTCAAATAAATTAAATGAAGATGATTTCCTTTATGTCAATTTGTATGTGTTGGCTTAATTAAAAATATGTGTGGCTATTATCACTATTAAATCTCAAATATAATTTCAAAAGCCTATTAATGAATAATTATATATATATATATATATATTGTGATTATAGGTACACATACATAGGAGATGCATGTGAATATAAGCTTAGTGTATGAAGTGAAGTCTCTTTCTTACATTCATATGTTGACTTGCATAAGTTTGAATGTTAATGGGTATATTAGTCTGGACATTTTGGGGATGCATGGCTTTAAGTAGCCCCAAGGAGGTTCCTACCCCACTCCCCTAGTGTAGAATAATGGTGACGTACCTATTTGATTTCATTCTTATGCACTTTAACATTAGAATTTAGATAGAGCTTAATTCATTTACATAAATAGACTAAATAAATTAAACTCTACTTTTGCATGGTGTTTTCTATTCTTATAGTTATTTATACATCCATATGTATTTAAGAATATTTTAGTATATTAGATATTCGGAGATGCATCTTTAAGTAGCCCCAAGGAGGTTCCTACCTCCCTTGGTGTAGAACAATGACAACATACTTGCTTAAAACTTTCATACATTTGAATCTGTATTTAGCTAATGAATGAAAACCCCCTCTTCTTTTATTAAAAAGTCATGCATTCATATTTTGTTCAAGTGGGTTGATTATGATGATTTATTTGTATAAGAATTTAGATTTAGAGCTTTAAATTAATATGATAAATAATTCAACCAAATGAGACATTAATTCCAAGTACACTTGCTTACTTTCATCATTTAAGCATGCTAAGATATAAATTGCATGTATAGTTATGTTTAGGACTTAATCATATGCATGCTATATATGATGGAAAGAAATGAACAAACATGTTTTAGGTGATAATAATTAATTCAATTAATCTTAAGATGCCTTTCTTATTGAATGGGATTATTTAAAGTGAACATAAACCTAGACTAATTAAAATTTGTAATAAGCCATTCATTAAAGAGAATTGATTAATTAATTTATTTTAGATGTGACTTAAGGTAAGGATGAAAGAGAGTGATCCACTTTTCTTCCCTTTATAACTCTTAGTTGTTTAGTATAAGACAAATGAAACAACATAAAACATTAAGTAAAATTTACAAATCAATTAAATCATTTAAATTGAAACGCCTTTATAATTAAATGTCCTCTATACTTAGAGAACAACAACTCTAAAGCCTAGTAAGAACATACCACATGAGCCTTAATACACACACATTAGATTAAGTCACCACTTCTAGCTTTATGTTAGGTGCATGGTTTGATGTATGTTTGGTTTTATGATATACTTGTAGACTAGATGTTAGGTGTATGAGATGGATGTTAGATTAGCCTAATTATATTTTATGTAGAGATTATGCTTAAGGGGTGCTATATAAAATGCTCTTTTGCAAGTTACTTAACCCTAAGCATAATCTATACTAGACGTGGACTTGGTTACCCATGGGATGCTAAGTCTAAATTATACATATAACTGCTTGGGTTGTATGGTGTGTTTAGCTTACACTTATTTTGTAGGTGTAGTTAGATTTACTTTTTTTATTTTTAATGTAATTGTGCATTAGGAATTTGGTTAAGTGTTATGAGGGGATTAAGATGAGCAGAGACTAAAAGGCTTTAGCCTGGGAGGCCCCGTGATGCCTTTGAACCAAGAAAATCCAAATGATGAAATAGAGGAGATATGAAGATATGAAGACCCCCATAACATTTATTCATTTGTAATTGTAATTATTCTTTTACATTAGTGGATGTATAAGGGTGAGTCTCTATCCATTTCTCTTTTAGATTGTATGGTGTGGTACTTCTGTATTCTTTCACGTTGAGTTTATAAATTGATTGATGCTTTGTTTACAATTATGTAATAGAAATGGCATGTATTTTCCTAGTTTTTCATATATGATGACTTAATGTGTGGCTATATCTCCTTAGGCTCTTAGGGAAAAAAAACTTTTGCCCCAATCACAACTCATAACTAAATTTTCTAAAATAACTCATAACCTCATTTAAAGCCTAGGTATTAAATCAAGATAATTAAAAGATTTAGAAACCCCTTAGCTAAATGTTGTATGTTTAATATCATGCATATCATCTTGTTTCATTCTTGCTAAGAGAGGGTTTCCATCCTTGCATGATATGGGAATACTTGACCTTTAAGGGTCTCCCTTATGGTGGAAAACACCTCTTTCTCTCTGATTTAGCCAATAACCCTATTTCATCATGCATTTAGGCATATAAAATCTTATGGCCTATGTCAAAATAAAGAGTCCAAAATCAAATCAAAATTGATAAAATTTGCATTAGACAAAGTCATTATTCATACCACTCATGCTCTAGTCTCTTAGGGAGTGGGTTTAAAGACTTTAATTTCTTTCTAAATAATAACATCCTAACCATCTTGCAAAATATATGACTTGACCACATGGTTTTAAAATGTAGGAGGAGTTAGCTAGCTGCCACTCCAGGCAGCTATAAGTCCAGTAGTTGGGTGATTTACTCTCTGGTGGAGGTAAATAGTATACCCACTTTTCTCCTTAAATTTAGACGTCTTTTCGCCAAAGATCCCTAGATTTAGGATCTGAGGTTACTATTTTCCCTAAGGCTATAAGCATAAATCCTCACTTCATAGGTATTTCCATAATCTTGTATTGTGGGATTATAAGTCCTAGCTTTCTAATAAATTTCAACTCAAATAAATAATTTCCTTCAATTTCAAACATATAAAGCCTAATAAAAATATAGATTGGAATGCTCACTAGGTCTCCTAGTATCATGAGCATCCCCTACTCATTTTCTTTTGGCTTGATAACAAGTCTCTTCCTTTTGATCTAACCCACTTGATTTTCAAATATAACTAATTTATTGATAGTCCTACCTTTGAATTCTTTGGAGACAATAATTTCTTACTTTAATCGATAGTATTCCTAAGGAACTCACCTTCTTTAGGATGTAATTAACTGTGGGGGCTTACCCCTATAGGAAACTTTAGAACCTAGTTTAAATAAACCCTGCTTTGTTCATCCATGTAAAGTATGGAAAAAATCTGGTACATTCGAAGACCCATCATGCCTTAGAAGTTCTTATTAGATGATTGGGTCTATCATAGGGTAGTTATTTTTATCTTTCAAGATAGTGCACTATTCCTTGATGTCATACCTGATCACCTCAATAAGTACACCCTCAGTTCTGCATGGTAACCCACCCATACACACACAACATAGAATTAAAAATCAATACCACAGAGTTTTCTAGTGACTCCACTCAGGATGGTTCCTCTCACCATATCTTGTAGACAATTGTTGTCTCCAAGCATCGATAGTTGACTTATATTTCATATAAGTATAATACTATTTTTCTTTCCATTAGCACTTAGCTTATTTCATTCTTAAGCGAAGCTAGCCAACATCGTCTAGGTTTTAGCACCTCACTTCTTGTAGGTCTTGAAACTCCTATTAGATTTCCCCCAATTGGTAAATAAATAAATAAAATTAACTCATGAAAGGAGATGACAAAAATTTAGAACCGCCTTGCCACTAGCTTGGTGAGGTAAGGTTCATCTTAATGTTTAGGAAAATAAACTCTTTTGCAAAATGCCACTTCCAAAAGCACTTTTTCAAAAATCACAAAACAAATAATCTTGCACAAAATTTTCAAAAAGCACAAAACTCATATAACAAAACCTCATCCAACAATCCCCATGATTGTCACATGGAGGTTCTTTTCAAAATCAAGATCAAAATCATTTTTTTTAAAAAGGGACACTTTTGAAAATGACTATCTCCATTCAACATGCTCAAATTTGTTGAATGAAGATTCTATGTTCAAATAAAATCATATCATAAAATTGAAACTCCACTTAACAAATTTCACATTTGCTAAAGTTGGAGTTTCCCTCTTTTTCAAAAGCACACTTTTGAAAATGATTGTCTCCATTCAACATGCTCAAATTTGTTCAATGAAGATTTTATTTTCAAATAAAATCATAGCATAAAATTGAAACTCCACTTAACATATTTCACATATGCTAAAGTTGGAGTTTTCATCTTTTTCAAAAGCACACTTATAAAAATGACTATCTCCATTCAACATGCTCAAATTTGGTGAATGAAGATTCTATTTTTAAATAAAACCATAACATAAAATTGAAACTCCACTTAACTTCCACATATGCTAAAGTTGAAGTTTCCTGTTTCAAAACCAAGAAATCCACACAAAAATCAAGACATATTTTGAAATCCATTTGGCATACCCAAATTTGTCAAATGAGAATTCCCCTTTCTTTTGGAAAATTAAACAAGTCAATTCTATTTGACACACTCACATTTGTCAAATAAGGTTCCTCTTTTCTAAAGTCTTGAAAATCAAAATACATTTGGACTTCATTTCACATACCCAAATTTGTCAAATTAGTCCAAAATTTACAAAATATATTGAACTCTATTTAACATATCCAAATTTGTTAAATAGATTTCCCCTCTTTCAAAAAAAAAATCATAAATACACTTGACTTCCACTTAACATACTAAATTTGTTAAGTGAGAGTCTCATTTTCAAAACACAAATCATAATCATTTGGCTTTTACTTAACATACCATATTAAGTGAGAGCCTCATTTTCAAACCCTTGTCAAATACACTTGACTTCCACTTAACATACAAAATTTGCTAAGTGAGAGTCAATTTTCAAACACAAATCATATCACATTTGACTTCCACTTAACATACCAAATTTGTTAAGTGAGTGTCTCATTTTCAAACACAAATCATATCACCTTTGACTCTTATTAACATACCAAATTTGTTAAGTGAGAGTCTCATTTTAAAACACATGTCAAATCACCTTTGGCCTCTACTAACATACCAAATTTGTTAAGTGAGAAGCCCCACATTCAAATCAAATCAACATATATCACACACAGAATCAACCACCACAAGAAAAGTTTTTCTTCACAAAATTTTTAAACAATCACAACCTTTCCCTAGCATACCTAAATTTGTTAAGTAGAGTTTTTTCAAAATCATTATTTTCAAACAAGATACACAAGAAAAATATCTTCAATGATCTCTCCACATATTTGAACCCAGCCAAACCTACTTAAATTTGTTGAGTATGGGTTCTAAATCAAAATCATATGGCAAAGATTCTCCTCAAATATCAAAATCTATCCAATGAGCCCTACTTAACATTACTAAATTTGTTGAGTGTGGGTTCAAATTTCTGAATGAAGTCTATAAATTATTTCTTAAGGTGAATACTAAAGCGAGGGACTGATTTAATTAAATTTTCAATAAATGTAGAGTTTCAGCCCAATCACTTTTTGTTTAGCTCAGTTCATTACACATGGCTCCTAGCATGTTTATGTTCTCCATCCCGTCTGGTCTTGACATGGCCCTGGATCAAGATAAGCTCACCTCGACCACTACATGTTTGATTCAGTTTGGTCATAGATTCGAGGTTGTCCAAGTTACTTATGAGGGAACTGTCCTAACGATAGTCAGTAGGGAGGAGGTGGCGGGACAAACACCACTTATTCGCTTTGACATGCCTTCTGACTTTGAGTTCCCTCCACTAAAGAGGAAGAGAGGTCCCCATAATGAGAGGTAGCGACAATTAGTTTCCCTAGTGGTAGCATGAGCGGTCGCGTGGTTCCCCTGCGTCCATTAGTTGTTCATCCTCGTTGCTCATGAGGGCGACACCTCCTCATTGGTCCCCTCAAAGGGGAAGGCTATCTTGGTCTGAGATAGTCTCCCAACCTTGGAGGTAGGTTCTCTTGCCGGTCAACTCACACACTCTGTAAAAGAGCTAAAATGTTAAGCACATCATGAGCGCATGAGAGGTAGGTAGCATCCCATGTTAGAGAAGAGGGTTCACCCTGGGAGGTCTCCCCCCTACTTAGTGGTAATAGATTATATCCCCTCTCAGGCTCAGATGGAGAGGAGGACTATAAGAAGATTGCAATATCACCTCCACCACCAGGTTATTATGAGGTACTGACTAGGGAGAGTAGGAGGCCCTATGCTAGATTATGGTTAATTATTCGCCAGATAGAAAGAGTCCAAGGATGCTCGAAGTTCGGTGCATTGTATGACCTATGGTCTTTGATCTCTAAGAGCGTCAGGGATCAGATACATAGAGCTAGATACACAGAGGCCTGAGTGGTAGTGCTGACAGATAGGAGAGAGAGGAGGAGGTATGCGTAGTGACCTTCATTCTTGTAGATTTCTCGTGGCAAGCTACCAAAGATGACCATCGATAGATATAGTACTCACATGCACAATCAATCATGAGGAGAGCTCTGTTGAATGGCGTCATTGTCTCCACCATACAACACCGCTCATTGTCTACCTTCCAATACATGTTCCAACATCTCCTATGTTGGCCAAGGCACATAAGTCAACATTAGGGGAGAAGAAAGCCCTATTGGTGATCCAACTACAACCTCAGGGTCCCATTCCATCTACTCCATGAATTGAGGTGAGGTCGAGCTCTCCTTCTCGGCCTTCAACTATGGTGAAGAAGAAATGGTGACCCAAGAGTGACATAGTCATTCTACCACCCCACCACAGTGGTAGCAGAGTAGTAGGGAGGGGGACAATTTCATAATTCCTATGGCTAGATCTCCATAGACACACTCCATCGTAATCATGAGCATGTATCTTCTAGCGAGCATAGTCTTGAGATAGCACTCTAGTGCGTAAATGATGCATTTTATCAGTGAACATAACCATACTACCGATCAATAATGAGTGTTTGTACCGGCACAGTTAGATCATTCCTTGGATGAAATTCTAGCACAGTATTTTGCAGAAAAGAGGGAAATCCTAGGAAGCGATCAGTCTAATTATGAGGAGGGAAGGGTTAGTTTCATCCATGATGAGGATGATTTGTTGGAGGACTCAACCGAAGTCCACATGGTCGATAATAGGAGCTACCTCAATAGAGACCAACTGAGTTAGGAAGCTATTATGGTTAAAGAAGATGATGCTATCCATTCAACCTAGCACCTCCTTCAGTAGATTAGATAGAAGGATGATCAGATCAACTGGATGGAGAAAAGGATGGAAGACTTGTTAGTAGTTGTCCATGCACTCCAAAATAAGGCCTCAGTCCCACAGATATACTGATAGAGGTAGATCATCCTGAGTAAGCACACATCCTAGATCAGCCTAAGAGCACTTTTTTAGTAGACCAGGATAGTGGTAGCATAGAAGGTGGTGGTGGATAGTATCTCCATTCATGAGAAGGATATCAAGCACATTGTGGAACAATAGGTGAGGAAAGTGCTAGCACAAGCTCGAGGTGGCTCATTTGTTCCAAAGGGTAGACCCTACCTGAAGGAATTTGATGCAGTCTAATATCCTAAGGGTTTCATGCCTCCTTCTTTCAAAATCTTTGTTGGCAGTGGAAAACCTAGCGAACATATTGCACATTTCAAGCCCGTTGTTGCAATGTCGGAGGTAGTGACACCCTTCTTTTCAGATTGTTTATTAGCAGTTTAGCGGGTGTTGCATTTGACTGGTATGCCAAACTACCTAATGGTTTGGTAAAGACATTTACTTAGTTGGAGCACCTCTTCATCAGAAGGTTTGTTGGAGCTCAGTAAAGGGTTATTATAGGCAACCTCGTTGTAGCAAAGCAAAATCCAATGAGTCCTTGTTGATTACATTCTCACTTGAGTATGAAATGAAACCATAATTGTCTATACAACATGCCATAGAGATTCTAAGAACTTCCATCTTCGCTTTCATGCTCAAGGGTTTTCCATTCAAAACCTTTGAGAAACTAATCAACAAAGTGGCTAGTCTACAACAGAAGCCAAATAGCTACCTTCCGGGACCAATCAACTAAGTACAAACCTCATAAGGCATTTGAGAAGAAGTCGGTAGTCACAAT
Organism: Cymbidium sinense; assembly: GCA_021442155.1. Lineage (NCBI taxonomy): Eukaryota > Viridiplantae > Streptophyta > Magnoliopsida > Asparagales > Orchidaceae > Cymbidium > Cymbidium sinense. The sequence continues at coordinate 344,725,322 of CM038214.1, read as the reverse complement.
AATATGGGGAAGCGCCGTAGGGTTCATGATAGGCCTCGAGCTCAACAGTTTTTTTATCACCTCTACCACCTCATCATCATATCGACCACCTCGGTTGCCACAATACCCCCACCGCCTCCTCATTAGCATCCTCAATAATATTCCTACCCACCACCAAGTAGCTATATTTACCTATTCTAGATAATTGAATAAGCCTTATTCATTCAAGAGGAGTTAGAAAGATCTTTAAGAATCTCTTAAAGAAGCGATTTCTAGTTACTAGAGCCTAAGAGGCAAGAAGTGGGCAAGAGCCATGATCCAAACTATTGCCCCCACCACCATGTGAGGCCATGTCTTAGAAGATTGAATTACTTTTAATGACGCTTGAGCATATCTACAAGTCGGGTGGCATCATCCCCAAAGAATACTTATTAGAACAACCTTCTATTTCGTAGTAATCCTTGGGGATACATGTGATCCTCTTAAGATAAATGAAGGTTGGGATATCTCCCTATCCCGAACCTCCAAGAAAATCATTTATAAGATCAAAAAACTACCCTTATAGGTGCCTGAGGCAGCTCAAACCTCCAACTCTAAGGATGGTTTGAAAGTTACTAAGGATAACTTGAGTGAGGTAGGAGCCCAATAGTAGCAGCGATAGCCTCCACTTGCCCGAGATAGTATAGTAGCACAACCACCGACTGGTTCTAGCACTCTTTCCATAGTTGCAGCTACAGTTCCTCCAGTTAGCTCTTCTTCTAGTGGTCATATTATATCGGTGGAGGGGGGTGCCAAATCCTTTACTCTACTTACTTTACTTGATTTATACTTTGTACCTCCATCCAAATCTAAGAAATCAATGAAGAAAGTTGATTTCACTTACATTTGTGTCACTTCTGATGATCTGCTTGAATTTATTCCTATAGAAAGCTCTCCCTATCTAATTAATAATAACTTTAGTTCTAATCATTCCTCTTCTGATTTAGAAATGAATTACCCATTTCTGAATCACACAGGTTTTCTCATTGAGATTGATTTAGAGTCATCCAACTTTGAAGATCCCGGAGAAGCTATAGGTGGAGCTGATGAGCATGTAAAACTTTTAACTAAACCATCTTATAAAGTCACTGAAGTCAACCTCCACAGTGTTAAAGTTCTACCTCCTAGGGTAGCACCTCAGGATAAGGGTAAGTGAGTCATTGGTTCAATCGAACGTATAGCCTCTCCACAGGATGCTCCACCTATGGATATACTTATGGAGGACCAGTCTAAAGTTGACTACAATGTCCTCGCCACCGGAAAGTTGCCAGCTAAGCTAAGCATATATGATGCTCTTGTCCTATCCAAAGAGATGAGGGAGTCATTGATCAAGGCTCTTCTTGATCTAGAAATATTCTTAGCTCAGCTAACCACTATGAGAGAAGAGGCATGTTATTCAAGAGAAGCCCATGGAGTTACATTCATCGATGAAGACCTTCTTTTAGGGATAATCAATCACAACCGTCCCCTTTATATCACAATAGATTTGATTCAAACTCTCCAGTATTAGTTGATCTTGGTGCATGGAACATTATGAGTCTAAAGACTCTACTGAGGATTGACATCTCCAAACTCTAAGGAGATTCAATGAGCAAGGTGAGAGGGCTTCAGGCTCCATAGTGTTGCCATTGGAGATAGATGACTGGAAGAAAGAACCCAAGTTCTACATAATTGATTTGGATACATCTTTCACTGCTTTGCTCGGTAGGCCTTGGATACATGAGAATAAGATGGTTTCATCCTCTCTACATTAGTGCATCAAATTCCAAAGAGGTGGAACCGAATACTGTGTCAAAGGAGACTTAAAGCCATTTTCAATTAGAGAGGTCAAGATATATGAGGATGTGACCCACTATCTTCCTCAAAATTAGAAAGTCTATTCTCACAAACATGGTTAAAGTTAAAAAAATAAAAGAAAAAGAAAAAGAAGAAAAATAAGTGAAAGGAAGTGAAATGTAGAGGAAGAAGTAGAGCTTGAAGTTTGATTCCACCCAGTTTGTTCCTCCATATGAACACATGAGTAGGTGGCGACCCCCACTGGTAGAGAAAGAGGCGATCTGAGGCGTTCTAAATGCTTAAGACCTCCTTGCTAGTGGCTAGTGAGTAGAAGTAATGTTCTAGCTCATAGGAGTACCCCCACTATCCACATAGACTTAAAATCCAGTATGGATGATGAGTGTCATGTGGTTAGCATGCTAATCAACCCCTCTCAATGAGTCCTATTATAAGTGACACTCGAGCCAGACAGCAATGATGACCTGGCCTCCAAACAAAGCATGAATGTATCTGAGTCAGTATTATGTAGAATAGTAAGGCAGTAGTTGAGAACTTTAGCTCTAACCCCACTTTCCTCTTAGAAAGTTGAGGGTTTGGTAGTTAAGGAGGCCCCCAAGTCATCCATAGATGTCAAGTCAAAGATGTTTTTATTGGGAGCATCATCCTCAAGTCAGGAAGCTGATGTAGAACCTGATGATGATTCATATAAAGATCTAAAATAATTGCTTTTTGATTGTATTCACCTTGTGTTCTTAATTTGGAAAATATGGGTTTAATACCACATACTTTATCTAAACATAGGTTGAATTACTTTGAAAGGTTATGGGATATAACCAAAGAAAACATCCATAATCAAGACAATGACTAGGATTTGCCACAGTAGGTCCAGTCGACGATGACAACCATGGCCTAGTCATCACCAATCATTTGGAGTCTTATAGGTTCTTTTCAAATCATGCTAACTCATATGAGGAGGTGTGGTTAGAAACTTTAGATGATCCAAATGAGTTTGAAGTCAAAGATGCACTGCCAGAGTTTGAAGAACAAATCAGATCAACCATCGATGAACTCAAAGAAATCAACTTAGGAACAAAAGAAGATCCACCCCAACATAAATTAATTCCATATTGAATGATGAAGAAACCAATGACTTAGTTAAGCTATTGACTGAGCTTAAGTATTACTTTGCATGTATTTATGATTAAATGACTTATTTATCTCCTGACATAGCAGTGCACAAACTAGCAATAGATCCTAATGCTAACTCTATCAGGCAAGCTCCTAGATGCATGCGATTAGACATTGTACAACAAATCATTTCTAAAATTAAGAAACTTATCAATGCTAGTTTTATTAGGAAAGAGAAATATCCTACCTGGTTAGTTAGTGTCATTCCTGTTAAGAAAAAGAATGGCCAAATTCACATATGCGTCAATTTTAGGGATCTGAATATGGCATGTCCTAAAGATGAATTTCCACTACCAATACTAGAGCTGATGGTGGACATTGCCTCATCTCATGCAATATTCTCTTTCATGGATGGGTCATCTAGCTTTAAACAAATTAAGATGGCCCCCAAAGATGAGAAAAATACTGCTTTTTAAACCTCGATCAGAATCTATTATTATAAGTTCATGCCCTTCAGCCTTAAAATTATCGATGCTACATACCAGCGGGCCATGACTCAAATCTTCAACAAACTTATTCATCATCAGGTTGAATATTATGTTGATGATCTTGTAGTCAAAAGTAAAGATAAGGAAGACCATCTCTTTGACTTGAGAGTAGTTTTTGAATGGTTAAGGCAATCCAACATTAAAATGAATCCCCTGAAGTGTGCATTCAGAGTAGCTTCAGGAAAATTCTTTGGGTTTGTTGTCTGGCATCATGGAATAGAAATCAATCAAAAGAAGAATAAGACAATATTAGAAATGCCACCCCCTAAAAGTTTAACTCAACTCAGATCATTTCAAGGGTGGTTGGAGTATCTAAGACTCTTCATTTCCAACCTATCAAGAAGATGCCATCCATTCTAAGCACTTTCCAAAAAGGATGCTAAGTTCAAGTGGGATGATAAGTGCTAACATGATTTCAGAGACATCAAGCACTACTTGATGACTCACCGCTCTAGCGCCTCTATCCCTGCAAGCCACTCATATTATATACTCGTATTAGGTGACTCCCTCAGTGCTTTGTTGGCCCAAACTAATGATGAAGGGAAAGAGAATACACTCTACTATCTCAATTATCATCTAATCCTTATTAAGGCAAACTACCCTCATATTGAAAAGCACTACCCAGCATTAATCTTTGCATCCCAAAAGCTATGAAATTATATGCTTTCTCATAAGGTGAATCTGATCTCCAAGATCAATCCACTATAATATCTCATGACATAGCCAATGCTATCCAATTGGAACATTGGTCCATGATTTTATTATAGTTTGACATCACTTTTGTACCCCTCTGTGCAGTGAAAGGAAAAGCACTAGCATATTTTAGCATCACACCCACTTCCTACTAATTCCCTACTTAGTGATGACCTCCCTGATGAGTAAATCATGAACTTATCAGACACTAGCATTCACCACTGAGAGATGTATTTTGATGGTGCGCTTCCTTTCAAAAAAGAAAAGAACCACAATCCACTCTTCCAAGAGAGGCAGGGGTAGGAATAGTTCTTCTAACTCTAGACCGTGATGTGATGTGATTCTCATATCATCTATCCAATCCATGCACCAATAAGGAAATCAAATATGAGGCTCTGATTGCCCGTCTAGAGTTAGCCATTATACTATGCATCTAGAGCATCAACATCTTTGGGGATTCTCAGTTATCAACCAAATTGCTGGGTCTTACAAAGTCCTAAAGCCTAAGCTCCATCATTACCATAAGTATACCATGGAGTTGCCAAAATCCTTGAGGTTAACATTTACTAGATTCCTTGAGGAGAGAACAATGTTGCAGCTGTATTTACTAAGCTTGCCAAAGAGTTGGCATGTCCGTAAGATGAGTCCATACCAATAAGGGTCCAAAATAGACAAGTATTATCCCTTGTTGATGTTGAACTCATCAAGAGACTCTCTCTTGAGGGGAGGTTATCATGCCAAGAAGGGCGAGGAGTTGGAGGCAATCATTCATGGATTATCTAAATATATGCAAACTACCTCAAGAGAAGTCATTAGCCCATCAGTGAACTAGAGACCTCTCATACTATCATGGATGGCACTTTGTACCGATGATCCTTCAATCATATGTGGTTACGTTGTTTGGACAAACATGAAGCCCATAAGATGACCAAGGTACACTCAAGTTTATGTAGAGCACAATCAATCCGTCCATAAATGAAAGACAAGATAAAAAGACTAGGATACTAACCTTTGATGATCACAGACACATGATGCTACAAGATGCCACCAATGTCAGGTGCACGGTGTGGTCCTACACCAACCACCCAACATTCTACATCCTACATTGGCCTCATGGCCATTTGAGTGTTGGGGTACCAACATAGTGGGTTCAATCGATCCTCCTTCTTTTAAGGGTCATCGGTTCATTATAGCTACCACACTTTTTCCAAGATGGTGGAGGCAAACCCACTGAGAGGTCACAACTCAAAGATGTGCTCCATTTTTTAGGATTTATGTCATATATAGGTTCAGGGGTGCCTTGATGAATTATATTCGATAATTATACTACATTCAAGAGCACTAAAATTAATAGCTTTGCTCAAATATGTAGCATAAATTAGTGATATTCTACCATCTATTACCTGAGAGAAAATGGCTTAGTATAAGGCTTCAACAAAACTCATCCAGATATTAAAGAAGACACTCAACGATAATAAGAAATAGTGTCTTGAGCAGTTAGTTGATGCATTGTGGGCTTACCACACTACTACATGGACTCAACTCACCCCATTCTCCTTGTGTATGGGTCTTAAGCCATTCTACCATTAGTCCAACTCCCATCATTAAGGATAGCTGTGGGTAGTAAAATCATAATGGAGTAGAACGCCAAGTTGCGGTTAGAAGAGCTTGAAGGTTTGGAGGAGAGATGCATTCAGGCATGGGAGAACCTCTAGTTGTATAAAGCTAAAATGATTCAAGCTCATAACAAGTTGGTCCATCCTATAGTTTTTAAAGTAGGAGAGCTTATTTTAGTTCCAAAGAGACCAATTGTTTCCCCTCGAAAGAGCTGAGTGGAAGGCCCCTGGCATTAGCCTCGCTGCTCCATAAACTAGTATTCCTTTGAGGGAAATGAGCTGAGTGGACATGGAAAAGGTGTAAGTATTGATGAAGAATAGTATGATTGGGATTTAATTGCCCTGAAAGCCATCCTCAATGATCTGCATTCCAAATCAAAGGCACTATAGCCTGGAGGGTTCTTTAATGATCCATAGTGGTATGCTTCAGGCTTTTTTGAACTATTATTTTCAATGCCCTAACACATCATATATATATCTAGGTGGAGATTATTATTCTTGAAGACACAAAGGAATACATTAGCTACACTCTTAAGAGTGAAGAAGCACAAGACCATCGACCTTTTGATCTGGTAAAATTAATCCAAAGCTTCAGAATAAGGGAAGAAAAATAACTTTGTTCTTTGAGAGATGTTTGAGCATTGATGGATTTAGAGTTATGGTAGAGTGGCATCTATAGGTGAAGGTCATAGATCACGATCATTGTGGTCAACCTATCAAAATTGCTGCTTCTAGATGGATGGCTCGCATATTATAGCATGAGTTTAATCATCTGAATGGGACTATATATGTGGAGAAGATTATTCTAAGAACATTCAAAAAAGTAAAGAATCTATATTTTCCTATTCCAATAGGATGCCCAAAGCCAAGTGTCTATGACCAAGTGAGGAGGAAGCAAACCATAGGAGCAAAGAAAAAGAATGCTAGTTGAAGTATTGATTCGACCAAATAGACACCTCAATAGGTCTTTGTTTCTTCCAAATGAAGCCATCTCTTGGGAATCCACCAGACATTAGCTCCGGTGATATATAATTCTAAAATGCTTAGAAAGCTTTGGGATCTCATGTTTGTTGTGTTGAATGCGAGCATCATTAGGATCCAACCTTTAGAGCCCATGCACTTTACTTTTTAATCCTTTCAGTGAGAGTTTAGACAAAAGTAAGACTATTCATTTTGAAGTGAGAATGATTTGATTTCTCACCTATCAAGCCATGATTAACTTGTGGGTCATTTGATCTTTGATCGAATGATCATGATTAATCAATAAATTTATTTGTTATTAAATTCAATCGGATCTAAAAAAAGGAGTTAATCAGTCTTTACAATAAAAAAGAAAGAAATAATATGTGATCAAAAAAATCCCAAAAAATGTACAAATTAAATTATTATAAAATTTAAGTATAACTTAGTATAAAAAATAAACTAAACCAATAACATTATAAATATTATAATCAAATATAAAAGTTGTTTGAACATAATTTATGAAAGTCAATTATAAAAATCAACTCTAATTATTATATGTTGATCTTAAAAGTCAAAAGAAAATTTAGTTATGAGACATATCCTTAATTATAATTAATTTAACTATTAATTACAATTGACTAAGCTTTATTTGATTAGTTATTCATATAAAATATTGGAGGAAAATGATTAGGACTTCTTTCCTAATTGTTTCCTCTAATTTATTTCATTAAGAGAGGGGATTTATGGAATAGGATTAGGACCTCTCTCCCAACCCATTCCATAAATCCATTTCATTTGGAAGATAATTAATCAATTTGGCAAATTAAGTAACAGAAATTGACTAATTAATTAATGATTTTATTAATCAAATTAAAATTACAATCATATCTGATCTTCATTAATTAATTCATGGGTAGATATTTAGGTGTTTAAAATCCTAAAGAAAGTTAATTAAATTATGATTTACCCATATGTGTTGGAAAATCATAAAAGTAATTAATTAAGTTTTTTAATCTAATTAATCAATAATTATGAGCTAATTGCATTAGACCCTTTCATTTCTTTGGATCATTGTAAGTTATTTTCGATGCATATCATGTTGGCTCATAATTATTTAATGAATTACTTTAAAGTAACATAGGTAAGGGTTAATTAGTGAATTTAATGCATATTACAGCCTAATTAATCTATAAAATCCACTTAATTACATTTTATTAAACTAAATCAATTCACAAACATGGGAATGTGTTAGGATCAAGTAAACTTTCTTTCATTTCATTAAATCAAATTGAAACATAAAATTTAAAAGTGACATAAGAAACTTTGGTCTGCTTCAAATATTTTAATTTGGTATGATTATCTTTGAGAATTAATTTAATTGAATGAAATCATGTGTTTATGTTTAGTTATTCTTCTCCAATCATATTAAATGTTGTATGTCATTTGATTCATGCATTTATCTTTTGCAAAATTAACTAAATTAAATGGTTCCTTTTATGTCAAGCTTGCATGTGTTGATTTAATTTAATATAAGTGTGCCTATTATCACTATTAAATCAAAGTTATTTTCAAAATTTTATAAGTCAACAATAACATTTGAAGTGATAATAGTTATGAATATTTATAAGCTTGCATGTGTCTATGGCTTAGAACATGTGATATGGAGTTCTCTTTCTTTAGTATATATGGATTTGCATAAAGGTTGAATGTTAACAAGTGTATAGTACATTTGAAAATGACATAACATTTGTTTGAATTCATTCTAATGTATTTCTATGTTAGAATTTAGATAAAACTTTAGCTCACATATATAAATAATTCAATTGAAAGAAATATAACTTTTGCATGATTTTCCATTCTTATAGTCACTTGTACATTCATGTGTATTCAAGAATAGTGGGTATATCTAGTCTAGACATTCCAGGGATGCAAGGCTTTAAGTAGCCCCAAGGAGGTCTTTACCTCACTCCCCTGGTTTAATAATGGTGAAGTATCTGCTTAAAACTTTTATACACTTGTATGTGCATTTACTAATGAATGCAAATATCCTTTTCAATTTTAGCTCACATGTATAAATAATTCAATTGAAAGAAATACAACTTTTGCATGATTTTCCATTTTTGTAGTCACTTGTACATTCATGTGTATTCAAGAATAGGTAGTATATCTAGTCTAGACATTCTGGGGATGCAAGGCTTTAAGTAGCCCCCAGGAGGTCTTTACCTCACTCCCCTAGTTTAATAATGTATAATTATCTGCTTAAACCTTTTATACACTTGTATGTGCATTTATCTAATGAATGAAAATCTCCTTTTCAACTTTAGCTCACATGTATAAGTAATTCAATTGAAAGAAATATAACTTTTGCATGATTTTCCATTCTTGTTGTCATTTGTACATTCATGTGTATTCATGTGTATTCATGAATAGTGGGTATATCTAATCTGAACATTCCGGGGATGTGAGACTTTAAGTAGCCCAAAGAGGTCTTTACCTCATTCCCCTAGTTTAGCAATGCAAAGTATCCACTTAAAACATTGATACACTTGTATGTGCATTTAGCTAATGAATTAAGATCTCCTTTTCTACAAATATACACATCTACATTCATCGTCTAAGTGTGCTAAAACTTATTGTATGTGTATGTATATTTAAGATTAATATCATATTCATTTAACATGTGATGCAAAGGAATGATTAAACATATTTGATGTTATAGTAATTCAATTGAATTAATCTTAAGATGCCTTTCATATTAAATAAGATTATTTTAAGTGTGCCTAAACTTAAGATTAAGTTAAAATTTATAATAAGCCATTCAATAAAGAGAGCTAAATCAAATTTACATGCTTTAGAAAGTGGCTTAAGGTAGGGATGAAAGAGGGCAATCCTCTTTCCTTCACTTTATAACACTTAGTTGCTAAGTGTAATAAAATGAAACAAAAGAAAACACAAATTAAAATTCTCAAATCAATTAAATAACTTCAAGTGAGACCAACCCTTCATGTTAAATTAAATCTTTCTAAACTTAGAGAACTACAACTCTAATTCCTAGCAAGACATACCACACAAGCCTTAACACACACATTGGAATTAAGTCACTACCTTTATGTTAGGGCAGTACTTGGTATGATGTATATTTTTAGTTTGTGATGTATTATTGTAGACTGGATGTTAGGGTGTATGCCTCATAGACTAGATGGTAGGCTATGATTAGCCTAATCATGTTTTCTGTATGAGATTATGTTTAATGGGCCGCTTAAAAATAAATACAAATGCACTCTTTGCAGGTTGTGTAGCCCCTAATAATAATCCAAGTTAGGATAGGTGGGCATGGTTACCCATGTGCAGGATGCTAAGTTTAAATTATGACATAATTGCTTGGGATTGTATGGATGTTTAACTAACCATTGTTTTGCATGTGTAGTTAGATTTACTTTTCCTATTCTTAATGTAAATTTGCAATTCAGAATTAGGATTAATTCTATGGGGGTCAAAGATGAGAATTTGCTAGAAGGCTTTGTCCTGGAAGGCCATGTGATGCCTTTGAAGTGGAGCAAATTAAATCAAAGGAAAGAAAAGAAGACTTGAAGAAAGAAGAATGAAGACCCCCATAGCAATCATTCATTATAAATTATAATTATTATTTTGTAATTTTGGGTTGTATAAAGGTAGAGCTCGGCTACCCATCTTTTCTTTTCGGGTTGTATAGTGGTACCATCGGCCTTTTATTCTTTCACGATAGTTAAAGAAATTGGTTCATGATTTGCTTAGGATGTGTACTAGAAATGCAATGCTTTTCTTAATTTCTTAAATGATTGATGTTTGAATGTGTGGCTTGGATGCGATTAGGCTCTGAGAGAAAAATAAATCTGTCATCCAACTACAACAAATAACTATAGTTTTAAATAATTCATAACCTCACATAAAGCCTAGGCATTAAATCAAGATAATTAAAAGATTTAGCAACCCCTTAGCTAAATGTTGTATGTCTTACATCATGTATGCATATTGTTTTACTCTTACTAAGAAAGGGTTTCCATCCTTGTACGATAGGGGAAGGCTTGAGCTTTGAGGGCCTCCTTTGTTGTCGAAAACACCTATTTCCCATTTATTTAGACAATAATCTAACTTCATCATGCATATAGGCATACCAAATCCCAAAACCTTTATCAAATTAATGTCCAAAATCAAATAAAATTTGAAAAGATTTGCATTTGTAGATTAAGTCATTACTCATTCCGCTTATGCTCTAGTCTATTAAGGAGTGGGATTAAGGACTTTTGTCTCTTTCTAAATTAATAACAGCTCAACTATCTTTCAAATGCATAAGACTTGCCAACATGGTTTTAAAATCATAGGAGGAGTTAGCTAGCAGCCACTCTAGGCAGTTATAAGCCTAGCAGTCGACTGGTTTATTCTCTTTTGTAGAGGTAAACCATATGCCCATTTTTACTTAGAGTTAGGTCATTTTTTGGCTCATGCCAAAGCTCCATAGATATAGGGTCTGAGGTTGCTATTTCCTTCAATCTACTAGCATAAATCCTCAACTCTTAGGCATTTCCATAACTTTATGTTGTTGGATTATAAGTCCTAGCTTTCTAATAAAATGTCAACTTCAATAAATTGATCTCTTCAACTTCAAACATATTAAATCCAACCATAGGATAGATTAGAATGCTCATTAGGCTTCCTAGTATCATGAGCATTTCCTACTCATTCTCAGTGGCTTCAATAATAAGTCTTCTCCTTAAACAATCCCATTTAATTTTTTAATACAAACAATCCTTTCATAGTCTAGCCTTGAAATCTTTGGAGACCTTAATTTCTACTTTAATTGAGAGTATTCCTAAGGAATTCACATTCCTTAGGATGTAATTAACTATGGGGGCTTGCCTCCATAGGGAACTTAATGAACCCGGCTTAAAATAAATCCTACTTTACTTTTCCATGTAAAGTAGGGGAAAGATCTCTCATATATTCGAAAACCCATCATGCCTTAGGAGTCCTTAATAAGTGATTAGGTCTATTATAGGGTGATGATTTCTATCTTTTGAGATAGTGTATCATTCTTTAATGTCATACTAGATCACTTCAATAAGTACCCCCTAAGATCTACGTGGTGTCCCACATCTCAAAAATAAACACCATAATTAATTTTTTAATTTTGTTACTATCAATTAGAAAGCTCCTTTACATCCTGATAATTTGATTACGGGGATGAATAGACTCTAGTTTAAACTTAAATGACTTAAACAAAATCTAATTTGGTGGAACAAGAATTATTTTAAAATCTTTTGCTAATATGAAGGATATGGAAAATTTTGTTTATGATCTTGAAGTTTCTATTATGAAGAAACCTTCCAAGATTATGACTTGAATGAGGCAAAAGATAAACTTGTTAATTTTCAAAATATGGAAGAAACTTATTAGCATAAAAAAAGCTACTAGTAAACATATTACGATGGTGATAGGAATACTAGGAATTTACTTGCTTTAGTTAATAAAAAGAGAGCTTTAAAAATATTTAAAAAATTAAAAATGATAATGGAGAATGGATTTTAGAGAATAATGATATTAAGGATTTTGTTATTAATTGTTTTAGAAATATGCTTAATAAGAGTTGCTCTTATGAAGTTATTTCTAAATCACACTTGATTCCTTCTATTATTACCAATGATGACAATGCTTTGCTTACTTTTTTGCCAAATGAAGATGAAAATTTTAAAGTTCTTAATAGCATGAAGATATATTTTGTTGCTAGACTAGAGGGTTTCACTAGTCAATTTTTTCAAAAATATTGGTTTATTATTAAAAATGATTTGATTGATGTTGTGGTTGATTTCTTTAATGGAAATCCTTTTCCTAGACATTTTTTTAGCACTTGTATTATTCTCATACCTAAGAAAAATAATCTAGACTATTGGAGTGAGTTTAGACCTATCAGTCTTTGCACTTTCTTCAATAAGCTAATTTCCAAAATTATTGCCAATAGGCTTAGTCCTCTTCTCCATAAGATCTCTCTCAACCAAACTAGTTTTGCTAGAGGTAAATCAATTTCTTATAATATTTTACTTGCCCAAGAATTAATTCATGATTTAGATGGGAATAGTGGAGGAAACATTATTTTCAAATTAGATATTACCAAAGCTTTTGATAATATCTCTTAGATTTCCTTTTTCACATTATGAATTTATTTGTTTTCGATAAATTTATTTTTCCTTAAAAAATTGTATTAATAATGCCTGGTTTTCTATTTTGCTTAATGGGGAAGCTTTGGGTTTCTTTCCTTCCTCCCATGGCTTAAGACAAGGGGATCCTTTATTTTCTACTTTATTTATCATTACTGTTGAATACTTACCTAGGAACATCAATGATTTATTCTTAAATAATCCTAGTATGTATTAGAGAACTCTTGGTGGTTTTCTTGTTTCCCATTTAAGCTTTGTGGATGATTTCATTATTTTTTGCAAAGCTTCTATTCATCATATCAAGAATCCTAAAAATCTTTTAAATACATTTCATAAAGAAAGTGGTCTTACTATCAATGATAACAAAAGCTATTTCAATTACTTCTTCCAGTATCTTCAATAATAAAATCAATCACATCCTACATATCACTAATTTTAAACATCAACATTTACCTCTTAAGTACTTGGGTGCTCCTCTTTTCAAAGGTCTAAAATGATCCCATCTTTTTGATGAGTTAATTCAAAAAATTTTAAATAAAATTTCTATTTGGGAATTCATTTACTCTCCTTTGGTGGTAGGCTCACTATTCTTAAAAGCACTCTCAATTCAATGCCTATGTATTTGATTCAAACTATTATTTCTACTAATTCTACTCTTATCAGAATTCATCGCTTGCTTAATAAATTTTTTTGGGGATCAAATAATTCTATTAAAAGAATGCATTGGAGGCATAAATGTTGTGGTCCTTTTGGTGAAGTTGGTCTTGTTAACAAACCTATTCGTGAAGCTATTATTTCCTTCTCTCATAAGCTCTAGTGGAATTTTAGAAAGAATGATAGCCTTTGGGCTAAATTTATGATAGAAAAATACTGCCAATGTACACACCCTCTTATTTGTGGTTATAAAGTTGGTGACTCTCTGGTTTGAGAATGGCTTTGCTCCATTAAATGGGTTGGAAATGGATCTATTGACTCCCTTTTATCTACAGACACTACTGCTGCTATCAAAGTTAACTCTTTTTGGTTTAATAACAATTAGAATGAAAACAAACTTGAAAAAATATATCTTTATTTCTCTTTTTGATAACTTTAGAAACATCCCTATTTTTTCTAAGAAATGTGATCAAATTCTTTTAAGCTCTCTTACAATGGTGAATTCGTTCTTAAAGAGGTTTATAATTTTATCAGAGATAAGCAGAACACCTCTAATGCTTTCATTAAACTTTGGAACAATTTCATTAAACTTTATTCTTGTAGATTTCTTGCTCTAGAATAAAGGGTTTTATTTACCTTCTAAGTGCTATTGTTGGTTTCATATTGAAAATGTTAATCATGTTTTTATCAATGGTGCCATTGCAACCAAATTATGGATATGGTATGATGATTTATTTAACACTAACTATTTTATGGTTTCCTTTCTTTATATCAACTTCTTGAAGCTTGTTTCCAAAAAACTATGAAAGGTCAAATCAAAATCATAATTGGTATTAACTTTATTTGGTTCATTTGGATGGATAGAAATGATGCTAAATATCATGGTATTCTTATGAATCATAAAAGGATCCTGACAAGAACAAAAGAAAAAAATTCATGCTTTGTTTAATGCTAATTTAATTAGCAACATCCATTTCAGAGGTTACAAATTTGTGGCTAAAAAATTAGGTCTCATTCTGCCTATCGTTTCTTTCAATAAGGCTATTAGGATATCCATTGGATCAAACCTAATGAGAAATTTATTAAAATCAATACTGATGGTTCAGTCTCACCTAATAAATATGGTTGTGGTGGTATTATTATGGATTCCAATGGTACTGCCATTTGTGCATTTGCTTATCTCCTCAAAGCATGTTCTATTTATTCATGCTGAGCTTATGGATATTAATAAAACTATTGATATATTTTTGAACATAGGCCTCTTTAATATTTGGATTGAAGTTAACACTCTTCTTTTACTTGATATGCTCACTTCTAATAAAATGGTGAATGCTGATTTATTTTATGTCCTTAATCACACTAAAACCCTCTTCTCTCAAGTTTGCTACAAAAATTCTCATATTCTTGGTGATGGAAATGCTTGTGCAGATTTTCAAGCCAATCTAGGAGTTGAATTAAATGAGCTCACTATATTAGATAATGAAAACTTACCTAAGCTACTGAGAGGCTTGGTTAATCTAAATAACTCTGGAGTACCTGACTTCAGACTTTAACTTGTGGCTTTTTTGTTGGTCTTTAGCTATGGTGTTTTCTTTGAGCCTTTTTTATTGATTTCTACATTTGTGTTTTTCCATATTTGGATTGCTCCTTGCTATTCTTCTTTAGGGTCTTGGATAACTTCATTTTCTATGACTACTACCTTGTTTGGTGGATGTTGATGTTTGTTTCTACCCTCTACCTGGTTGTCTTGGGTGGTGTTTATTTGAATACTGTTGTTAGTCTTTTCATTTTTGTCTTAGTGTTGGGCTTTTTGGTGGTTACTACTTTCCTTTCCTATTTTGGCTCGATGGCTACTGATTATTGGTTGTTCCCTCTGGCTTATGGTTTGAAGCTTGATGTTTTGTGGTTATTCCCTTCCTATTTTCTCTTTGGTGGTGGATGTTTATTCTCTGGGGTCTAGAAGGAAGCTTATTTTGCTTGGGTCACTTTCTTTCCTCCCTGGTTTACTAGGTGGGTTTGTGGTCCTCATAGGCTTGTTTTTCCTTAGTTGTTTGCCTAGCTGGGTGATTATCACAATTATTTCTTGGTTATTTTTGGTGGCCTCCTATTGGGTTCTAGTTATGCCTACTATCAATTTTCCCTTCTAAATGAGGTTTGCCACATATCTGGGCTAGTTGCTTCCTTATTTGAGTTGGATCTTACAGGTGGTGATTGGTTGGCCTTAGCTCAGTTGATTGGCTATATTGGTTGGCTGGTTTTACCTCCTCCGTTGTTGGCAGATTTGGGGGGTTGTTGGTGATTTATCTTTAGTTTGGATTTGGCCTGTGAAGGCTATTTATTGGCTATTGTATTTTCTATTTTGTTGACTCCTTGGAGATCAATTTTTTGGTTTTGGTTTGGTTATGTTTTCAACCTCCTCCTGTAATGGTCTTCCTCTCTTGGCTGCAACTGCTTATCTTTTTTTCTTATTTGGGTGGCAGCTTAGCTGTGGGTCTATTTTCTCCTAGCATAAATGTTGTTTGTTGGTGAGCTAGGTGGCTTTATTGGTTGTTTGCTTTTGTTTTGTTGCTGGTGAGATCTTGTGGTTTTTTTGTCTTCATTTTTGGTTTGTTGTCATTCTGGGTTGGCTGGTTGAAGGCTGTTTAGTGGCTGTTGGTTTTCCTTGGGTGCTGGTCACTTGGTTTGGTGTCTTGGATTTTATTTTGGCTGTGGGTATTACCTTTTGGTGTATTTTTCTCTCCTTGTTTCCTAATATCTGCCTCTTAGTTTGTGGTGGTGGTTTTGCTGTTACATTGGATATTTTTGGTGTAGCCTTGCTAGATGCTCCTTTGGTCTTATTATTTATCTATCTTGGTGGAGGTGCAGCTCCCCTTTTTATATTTTGCTTGTCTGCTTGGGTTATCCTCTGACTAGATTGGATTGGTGGCTGCTGTTGGTGTTAGTTGTCCCCTCTATTTATGTTTTGGTTTGCTATTGCTTTGCGGACAATCTTGAGATGGTTCTTTGACATTGGGCCATTTTTTTTTGATGTTGGTATCCCTTAATGATGCTTGCTCTTTTAGTATTTCTCCTCCCTTTGGTGTTGGCTTTGTTGGTTTTCTGTATTGCTATTGTTGTCCACGATGGATGGCTATTGGTCCGCCTTAGGTCTTTGTTGTTTTGGTGGCTTTGTGCTTGGATGTTCGTTGTTGGTTGGAAGACTTTGTAGCATTGTTGGATGATGATCTGGATGACCGCTACATGAGGTATGCGGTCATCTGATCCTTGATCTTCTTCATCCGATCTCCTCCAAGGAGACCTCAATGGGACTCGTGGAGGACCGATCACCGGCCTTGACAATTTTAGGTAGGATTCTTTCTTCACACTTAATCCAGAGAACCATCTACTGGAGACCTTCGAAGGGGTTCTTCTCACACCACCGATGCAATGGGAGAAGTGATGAAGAAAGGGACCACTCTTGGGGCTAGAAAGTCATGGTCTTTATGAAAGAGTATGGAGGCATAGAGGGAGAGTTTGCTAGTGGCCTGCTATACGAGTGGCATGGTTCAATCGATCAATAGAAAATTCATAGGATGTCTCATGTGCTTTTTGCAGGAAGCTAGATTTATGGGGGCTAATTGGGATCAAGGAAGTCTCAATGCTACTTGTACCAGGCTAGTGTGTGTCTCAGTTTTGGAGCAAGTGAGGGAAGAGAGGTCACCTGCTGGAGGAAGAGGGAGGCGTGGATGTAGCTTGGGTCGGCTAGGCCTCGCTTGGTTGAGAGGAAGAGATGGATGTGAGCGAGAGTTCATTTTCACTTTTGCGTTCAGTGGAGGAGAGGTGCTCAGAGAACTTTTTTTTATTTTTTTAGGCTGGATGGGATGGGAGAGGTGTTCTCAAGTGAAGTAAGAATGAGAGGGCTTCAGCTTCTCTTGGCAGAAGGGAGATGAAAAAAAAGATGGGGCCTCATTTTTTTTTAGCGTGTCATGTTTTCTACTGGTCGAGAGAGAGAGAGAGAGAGAGAGAGAGAGAGAGAGAGAGAGAGATGTCAACTTTGTCCTACATGCCTCAACTTCTCCAACATTCCCTATTATTATTTCTTTCTTTTTACATTTTTATGTTGTCTTGATCAAATAAACTAGCAAGGTGTAGGTCATTTAGTTTTGTCTTTTCATTTTTTTTTTTTTAAAATTTGGTGAAACTGATTTTTTTAAATAAATGATTTTAAAAGTTTTACATAATTTTAATAACTTTAGTAAATAATTGAATGATAATTTATAAGTTATATGTATAAAATAAGATAATTTTAATTATGATAAATTAATTATTTTAATTTAATGGTTAATATATTATATATATAACATTTATTTTAGTTTTTATTTTGATTTAATTCTGAATAAATTTCATTTGAAGTTTAGAATTGGTTTAATCTCTCTCTCTCTCTCTCTCTCTCTCTCTCTCGTAGTTCATTTTAGATTTAAAATGGATTGTGTATGTTAAATTATAATTTTTGTTTGTTATTATCATTTTATTTTTATATATATTAGTGACTTAACATTCAAATCATGATTTAATCTAATTTAGGCTTAAACTTGACTAAAATTGCATTTGATTTTGAATTCTAATATGAATGATTTACTTGATGGCTTTTATTATGATTTTAGGTAGAACTTGGAATGAGGATTGAAGGATTGATTGATTTTAGGAAGAACATGGCTAAGTCCATGAAATTGGCTTAAGGGTTTGGATTTGGATTTGATTTTATTTGGATTTAGGTTTGGATCATGATTTGAAGTTGAGTTTGAGTTTGAATTTGATAAATTGATTGAAGGGTTGAATTTATCTTTTGAGAAAAAATCAATGGCTTAGGAAAATTTTGATCATGGGCTTCAATCATTTGATTTAGATTTGGATTTGGATTTTTATATTTGAATTGAATTTGAGGTTTGGTTTGATAAGGTGAACACATGTCAAATTTAGGCTATAGAGTAGGTGAGTCTCCTTAATCCCTAAGGCATAGCCTAATCTTATGATTAACCCTTCTAAGTCTCTAAGTTTAGGTTAAATGTTCATCTAATAACTAGAAGTGTCTTATGACTAAGGAAGTCCTAGTGTCTAGAAGATCCCTAAGTCTAAGAAGAGGAGGTTGAGAACTCACTCTAAAGTGAGGTCAACATTAATATGCTGAATCCACATGTTCTAAAATCTGAAAGGAGAGAAATTCTTTAATCTATTAGAATTATTTTTAATAGAAACCAAAAGAGGAGCATGATAAAATAAGGTTCCGCTTAAATGATCTATAGAAGTAATAGTCCACTGAGTAATCCAATGAGTATTAAAAAGAGTCCGATCCAACCTTTACCAAAGTCTAGAGTTTTGCCAAGTATAATTAGAACCCTTAAAGCCAATATTATTCAAATTACAATCAAGGATCATATTGGAAAAATCTTTCATGGAATGAATATTAGGAGAGCAACCACCACATCGTTCAGAAGAGAACAAAATACTATTGGAATCACCACCAACAAACAAAGATTTATTAACAGAGGTGGAAAAATTTATCAAGTTATCCCAAAGAAGATTTCGACCAGATCTATTAGAAGATGCATAAATAAAAGAGCCCAAAACACAATAATCACCATAAGAGATTTGAGCATTTACAACTTGATGAAAATCATCAAGAATAGAAACATCTACAAAGTTAATCCGAAAACACCAAATCTTATTGCTAACATTAGAGAAAAATTTATTGAAACCAATCATTCTAGCAACATGGTTAATCTTATTAGCAAGAAATAAGTGGCTCATGAATAATCAGTAAAAAAATATTACAAATACAAAAAAGGTTTCTAATATGGTTACAAATAGAGAAGGTACAAATCCCTCTAACATTCGAAACTAAAAAAAATTAAACATAAGGAAAAGAAGGGGGGGTGCGAATAAAAGTTATTTGAGAGAAGAGAGGGAGGCCACAATAGTCTAGTGTTTCTTAGCAATTTGGTAGGAGAATTTTTAACATTTTTTCTTTTTTGAATAAAAAGTTTGGAGACCATTTTCTTTGCCCTTTAAAGCATCATCCGAAAAGGATTTAGCAACATTAGTCATAGATTTAGGAGAAATCTTTTGATGAGAAGTGAATTCTTCTTCTTCTAAGATAATATAATTTATTAAAGATAAATGAGCTTTGGAAATAGCAAGGGAGGGAGAAAAAATTGATTTATTAAAAAAGTAAGTGGGAACAAAAAAAGCCTTCCTCAACATTAACCAAATTAATAGATAAAAGCAAATCTTTTTGAGAAGCTAAATCATCCTGAATATGGAATATGGAATCAATTTTATTAACTTGATTATCATGAGGTATTAAAGCCATATTCTCCATTGAATTAGAATGATGCATAGTATTAAATTCCTCATTTTTGTTCTCCATTAAAGCTTCATTTTTATCTATCAAAGCTAGCAAGGATGCAAGGATCAAATTGAAGGAAATAAAATCCTAATTCAAAAGTTTAGAAAAGCTATTATTGTTCACATTAGAAGCCTTCAATTAAGAAGTGAAGGTAAATCATTTATTAGGAACATTCAAAGAATCATTTTTCCAAGTAGTTTTTTTTATATTTAATAGTGTTGCCTTAGGGAGCATAAGTTTCCTTAATAGAGATTTTCTATTTTAGGTGAGGATGAAGAATGAAACATTTAGAATTATCATGCGGATTTTATAAGTGAGGAAAAGATGGGAATTTTCAAATTTAATTCTTTGCATGTAATAATAATTTTTAGATCCAAACTACATTTCTTTATGGTTTTTCTTGGTAATCTCCAATTCAATAAAGATTTTAGCGACTAAAGGATGAGACTTCATAGCCATTGCCTGATCAATTTGCAATGACCGACCAAATAAAGCACCAACAACAAAAAAATGAATTGATGGTTAAATGAATTCACATATTAGTGAACCAAACTAAAATGATTGGGAATTAGGGTTTAAGTTTTAGAGTGTAGGTTTAGGTTGTGGTGGTTAGTTATTAGGTTTAAGGTGGGTTTATGGTTTAGTTTAGTAGGGATTTAAAGTTTAGGGTTTAGGGTAGAGTTTAGGGCACAGGGTTTAGGTTTAAGAATTTGGGTTTAGGATTTAGGTTTATGGTCAATTTAAGGTGGGGGTTTAAGTGAGTTTAGGGTTTAGGGTCTGGTAAGGTGGGTAGGGTAGGTTTCTGATAGGGTAGGGTTTAGGGGGAGGTTTAGGGTTTAGCATTTGGGGTCAAGTTTAAAGTTTAGTAGTAGTGAGTGTAGGCTTTAGGGTTTAGGATTTAGGATTTAGGGTTTAGGGCTTTTAGGGTCTAGGGATTAGGGTTTAAAGTTTTGTTCTTTTTTATTTTCTTAATTTTTTAAATTAAGTAAATTTGTATCTTTAGGTTTATTTAGTGTATTTAGTTTATTTTTTATTTATTTCAATTTATTTCTTTAGGTTTATTTTTATTTTTATTTAGTTTGGTTTATTTATTTTAAGTTATTTATTTAATTTTCATTTTTAGGTTTGATTTAGGTTTAGGTTTATTTTATTTAGTTTATTTTATTTTATTTTTAGATTTTATTTTTAATTTTAGATTTAGCTTTAGGTATTTATTTTATTTTTATGTTTATTTTATTTTTATTTTATGTTTAGTTTTTATTTTATTTTGGTTTTCTATTTTTAGTTTTTTTTAATTTTTAGTTTAGTTTAGGTTTTTATTTATTTTATTTATTATTTTATTTAATTATTAGGTTTAAGTTTAAGTTTAGCTTTAGGTTTTAGTTTAAGTTTTTATTTTATTTTATTTATTATTTAGGTTTAAGTTTTATTTTTACTAGGTTTATTTAGTTTAGAGTGGTTTTTTATAGGTCAGGTGGTTGGGTCAGGATCAAGGAGTTTGGGAGGATTTCAAGGGGGAGTTTGGGAGGGTTTAGGATGCAGGTGTGATTTAGGGTTGAAGGTTTAGGGTTTTAAGCTTTAAGGAAAGTGGGATGGGTTTTAGATTTAGGGTTTACATTTTTTTGTTTAGGGTTTATGGTTTAGGTTTAGGGTTTATGTTTAGTTTAGGGTTTAGGGTCAGGATTTAGGAGAGAGGGATGTTTAGGTAGTTAAGGTTTATGTTTTATTTATTTAGGTTTAGAGTTAAGGGTTATGGTATGTTTTAGTTTAGGGTGGGGTTTAGGTTTAGGGTTTATAGTTTTTTTAACTTAGAACAACCAGATTCAACATTTCTTTGATTTCATCAACCAAATAGCCAACTAAGTTCTTTAAGACAAGCGATGACAGATAAAAGATGAGCACGATGAGCAAATAAAAAAAAAACTCTAGATTACTATAACCCCTCTAAGAAAGATTTATTATATTATTTAGTTTAGGTTTAAGTATTATATTTTAGCAACATTTAGGGTAGTGTTTGTGTTTAGTTTTGGGGGTAATGTTAAGGTTTGGTTGGTTTAGGTTAAGGTTTAAGTTTAGGGATTGTGGTTTAGTTTAGTCTTAGGGTTTAGGGTTGAGGTTTAGGGTTTAGGGTTTGGGTTTAGATTTAGGCCTGTGGTTTAGGGTTTTGAGGGTTTGTGGCCAGGTTTAGGCTTTGTGGCTTGGGCCTTTGTGGTTTAGAGTCAGGTCAACAGGGCTCAGCTTTAGGTTTAGAGTTTTTAAGGTTTAGATTTTAGGGTTTTGAGTAACTTTAGGGTTTTAGGGTTTCAAGTTTAGGGTTTTAAGGTTGTAGGATTTAGGATTTAGGGTTTAGGTTTTAGGGTTTAGTGATTTGGGATTTAGGGTTTAGGGTTTAGGGTTTAGGATTTAAAGTTTAAGGTTTAGGGTTTAGGGTTTAGAGTTTAGAGTTTAGGGTTGTAGGTTTAGAGTTGTAAGATTAGGGTTTAGGGTTTAGGGTTAATTTTAGGGTTTAGGTCTAAGGTTCATGTTTTATTTTAGGGTTTAGGGTTTTTGGAGTCTTTTTAATAGAGAATAAATTCAGATTCAACATTTCTTCTTCTCGATTTCATCAACCAAGTAACATACCAAGTTTTATAAGACATAAGCGATGACATAGATAAAAATGGGCATGCATAGAGAAAATCAAAACCCTAGATAACTAGAACTGTCTCCACTATAAAGACAGTTCCATATAGATCGGATCGACCCTTCTTCAATTTTTCTAGTTCCCATTAAAACCACCTCGACCTCTCGAGTAGCGGGATCCACCATCATATCCCTGATCTCTCCCTCCGCCACCACTACAGTTCCATTTAGTTTATTTTTTTATTTATTTTAATTCATATTATTTTTTCTTTTTATTTAGGTTTGTTTTTTATTTTTATTTATTTTAGTTTAGGTTTTTTATTTTCATTTATTTTTAAGGTTTAGATTTAGTTTTTGATTTATTTTATATTTGAGTTTTATTTTTATTTTATTTTATATTTTTAGGTTCTATTTTTTATTTTTAGGTTTATGTTTTTATTTAATTTTTTTAGGTTTAGGTTTTTGGTTATTATTTTAGGTTTATTTTTAGGTTTATTTTTAGGTTTTATTTTTTAGTTTAGGTTTATGTTTATTTTTAGTTTATTTTATTTTATTTAGTTTAGGTTTAACTTTAGGTTTAGTTTATTTTAGGTTAGGTTTAGGTTATATTGAGTTTAGTTTAGTTTCTTTTAGTTTAGGTTTAGGTTTATTTTATTTTGTTTATTTTATTTTTATTTTATGTTTAGGTTTTCTTTTAAGTTTAGGGTTTAGGTTTAATTTTAATTTAGTTTTAGGTTTATTTATTAAGTTTAGGTTATTAGCTTTATTTTATTTTATTTTAGGTTTTATTTTTTTATTTTATTTAGTTTTAATTTTATTAAGCATTTTATTCTTAGTTTTATGTTATTTTTAGTTTAGTTTAGGTTTTTATTTATTTTATTTTAACTTTTTTAATTTTTATTTTATTTTATTTTTATGTTTATGTTTAGGTTTAGGTTTTTATTTTGTTATTATTTTTATTTTATCTAGGCTTAGGTTTTTTATATATATTATTTTTTTGGTTTTATTTAGTTTAGGTTTAGGTTTTTAGTTTTTAAGGGTTTAGGCCAGGGTTAGGGTTTAGGGTTTAGGCCCAGGTTTAGTGATCAGGGCCAGGTTAGTGTAGGGTAGCTTTAGGCTCAGCCTAGCAGGGTTTGGTTTGGGGTTAACCCAGGGCTGGCCTCAGCCTGGGTTTAGGTGTATTTGTGTAGTGCTCAGGCAAGTTTAGGGTCAGGGTTTAGGGTTTAGGGTTTAGGGTTTAGGGTCAGGGTTTAGGGTCAGGGTTTAGGTTTATGGTGGGGTTTAGAGTTTGTATTTAGGTGGGTTGGGTTTTGGGTGGGGTTAGGTTTAGGGTTTAGGGTTAGTTTTGGGGTTAGGGTTTTTGATTTCTTTTTAACAGAGAATAAATTTAGATTCAACATTTCTTCTTTTTTATTTTATTAACCAAGTAACATAGTAAGTTTTCTATGACATAAGAGACGACATATATAAGAAATGAGCTTGCATAGAGTAAATCAAAACCCCTAGATAACTAGAATCATCTCCACTATAAAGACACAATTCCATAAGCTATAGATCAGATCGACCCTTCTTCAATTTCTCTAGTTCTCATCAAAACCACCCCGGTCTCTCGAGTAGCGAGATCAACCATGATATCCCTGATCTCTCCCTCTGCCATGACTATGGTTGTAACCTCTATCACTCCTCCCACCTCCATAACTACCACTGCTCTTACCACCACCTCCATATCCACCAGCACCTCCAGATCCCCCACCACCACTATGATAATCGTCGCCTCGGCCTTCGCATCCACTACTAGATCTAGACTGAGCCTGCTTGACAGTGATGTTCCTGTTATCATGGTTCTACCCATTCTTAGGGTTTAGGTTTATTTTTTAATTTATTTCATTACTTTAGATTTAGGTTCATGGTTTAGTTAGGGTTTTGGGTTATGGGTGGTGTGGTAGGGTTTAGTTTAATGGTGTGGTTTGGGTTTAGGGTTTATGCTTTTAGGGACTTAAAGTTTAAGATTAGGGTTTAGGGTTTAGGATTTAGGGTTTAGGATTTATGGTTTAGGGTTTACGGTTTAGGGTTATAGTTTTAGGGTTTGAAGTTTAGAGTTAGTTTTAGGGTTTTGGGTTTAGGATTTAGGGTTTAAGGTTTTTTTTAAATTAAGTAAAGCAAGTAGGTTTAGGTTTATTTAGTTTATTTTTTATTTATTTTAGTTTATTTTTTTATTTTTTTATTTAGGTTTATTTTTTATTTTCATTTATTTTAGTTTATTTATTTTAGGTATAGTTATTTTATTTTAGGTATTTTATTTTAGTTTTTTTAGGTTTATTATTTATTGAGTTTTATTTTTATTTTATTATTTAGGTTTAGGTTTTACTTTAATTTTAGGTTTAGGTTTAGGTTTTATTTTAGTTTTAGGTTTAGATTTTAGTTTATTTTTAGGTTTATTTTAGGTTTATTTTAGTTTAGTTTGTTTTTTATTTTATTTTTAGTTAAGTTTAGGTTTAGGTTAGAAGGTAAGGTTTTATTTATTTTAGTTTAGTTTATTTTAGTTTAGATTTAAGTTTATTTTAATTTCTTTATTTTATTTTGATTATTTTATTTTTTTATGTTAGCTTTTTTTTATTTTAGGGTTTAAGATTTATTTTATTTATATTTAGGTTTACATTATTTAGTTTTATTTAATTATTTTATTTTACTTTAGTTTTAATTTTATTAAGGATTTTAATTAGTTTTATCTTATTTTTAATTTAGTTTAGGTTTTACATTATTTTATTTTAGTTTATTTTATTTTCTAATTTATTTTTTTAGGTTTAAGTTTTTTATATGTTTATCTTTATTTTATTTTATTTGATCTGTTTCTATACATATATATTATTTTATGTTTGATTTAGTTTAGTTTAGGTTTTGTGGTTTAGGTATGGCAGGCATTTAGGGTCAGGGTTTAGGATTTAGTTAGGGGTCAGTCAGGTTAGGGAGTTTAGTTAGGCCTGTGTTTAGGATTAAGGGTGCGCTTGCTGGTAGGGTGGGGTCAGTTAAGGTTTAGGGTTAATATAATGCAGGGTAGAGTTTTAGTGGTTGCCTAGGTCACCAGGGTTTAGGATCTGTGGCTCAGTGGGTCATTTGGGTAGGTTAAGGTGTGAGTTATAGTACTGCAAGTAAAGTTTAGGTTCAGGTTAGTTTTAAGGTTTAGGTTTAGGGATCAGGATTTAGGCTTTGGGTTATTCTAAAAAAATATGCAAACCCGGTAGTTTAGGTTTATTTAGTTTATTTAGTTTATTTTTTATTTTTTATTTTTTTACTTTATTTTTTATTTTTATTTAGGTTTATGTTTAGGTTTAGGTTATTTATTTTAGGTTTATTTATTTTAATTTAGGTTTCTTATTTTAGTTTATTTTTAAATTTAAGTTTATGTTTACCTTTTTAGTTTAGTTTTATTTTTTATTTTATTTTTTAGGTGTATGTTTTATTTTATTTCACGCTTAGGTTTATGATTTTATCTTATTTTTTTAGGTTTAAGTTTAGGTTATTTTTAGGTTTATTTTTAGGTTTTATTTTTAGTTTAGGTTTAGTATAATTTAGTTTATTTTATTTTATTTAGTTTAGGGTTTAGGTTTAGTTTATTTTAGGTTTATGTTTTATTTATTTAGTTTAGTTTATTTTAGTTTAGGATTAGGTTTATTTTATTATGTTTTATTTTAGGTTATGTTTTCTAGTAGGTGTTTATTTATATTTAGGTTTTATTTTCAATTTTATTTTAGGTTAAGGTTTTATTTAGTTTTTTATTTTATTTTATTTTACACTTAGTTTTATTTTATTTAGTTTTAAGTTTATTTTTTTTAGGTTTCAATTTTTATTTTTTATTTAATTATATTTTTAAATTTAAGTTTAGGATTAGGTTTATGTTTTAGTTTAGGTTTTATTTTATTTTTTATATTTTATTTGAGTTTAGGTTATTTTATTTATTTACATCTTTATAGGGTTTAGGTTTAGGTTTTGTGGTTTAGGGTTTCATGCTGCCTAGGGTTTGGGGTCTGGTTTGCATGATTTACCCAAGTTTTTTGGGTTTAGTGGGTAAAAAATTTTAGGGTTTAGTGTTTAGGGTTTAGGGTTTAGGGTTTAGAATTTTAGGGTTTAGGGTTTATAGTTTAGAGTATGGTTTTAAGATTTGGTGTTTAAGGTTTAAAGTTGTAGGTTTAGAGTTCAGGGTTCATGGTTTAAGGTTTAGGGTTAGTTTTAGTGTTTTGGGTTTAGGGTTAGGATTTTTTTTTTAAGTTTTAATTTTTTTAAATTAAGTAAATTTGTAGGCTTAAGTTTATTTAGTTTATTTTTTTATTTATTTTAGTTTATTTTATTTTTTATTATTATATAGCTTTTTTCTAATTTTTATTTAGTTTAGTTTATTTATTTTAGTTTAGGTTTTTCATTTTAGTTTATTTTCTTAGGTATAGGTTTAGGTTTAGGTTTATTTTTTAGATTAGTTTTTTTTTGTTTTATTTTTCAGGTCTAAATTTTGTTTTTTATTTTTAGGTTTTGGTTTAGGTATTTATTTCATTTTTTTAAGTTTAGGTTTTAAGTTTATCCCTAGGTTATAATTTTTAGTTTAGGTTTACATTTATTTTATGTTTATTTTATTTTTTTATGATTTAGTTTATTTTAGGTTTAAGTTTAGGTTGAGGCTTAATTTATTTTAGGTTTAGGTTTAGGTTTTATTTATTTTAGTTTAACTTATTTTAGTTTAGGTTTAGGTTTATTTAATTTTTATTTTAAGTTTAGTTTTTTTTTAGTTTAGGGTTTAGGTTTTATTTTTTATTTATTTTTAGGTTTTTTTTAGTTTTAGATTTTTATTTAGTTTTTATTTTATTTTATTTTAAGTTTTTTTATTTTATTTAGGTTTAATTTTTATTTTATTCAAGTTTTTTATTTTTTATAGTTTAGTTTAGGTTTTTATTTATATTATTCTAGTTTAGTTTTTATTTTTATTTAATTTTCTTTTTATGTTTAGGTTTAGCTTTTAGTTTAGGTTTTTATTTTATTTTATTTTAGTTTAGGTTTTTTTATTTAATTTATTTTTAGGTTTTATTTAGTTTAGGTTTAACTTTTTAGCTTTTTGGGGTGTATGGTGTAGGGTTTAGGGTTAGTTTATGTTTTAGGGTTTAGGGTTTAGGCTTTATGCTTTAGGGCCTAGGTTTTATGGTTTAGGGTACAAGGTTTAAGGTTTTAGGGTTTAGGGTTTAGGGTTCAAGTTTTAACTCTAAGGTTCAATTTTAGATTAGGGTTTAGGGCTTTTGGTTTTTTAATAGATAACAAATTCAGATTCAACATTTCTTCTATTCGATTTCATCAACCAAGTAACACACAAAGTTTTCTAAGACACAACCGATGACATAGATAAAAAATGTGCATGCATAGAGCAAATTAGAAACCCTAGATAACTAGAATTGTCTCCACTGTAAATAAATAGTTCCACTCCAACCTCTCGAGTAGTGTGATCCACTATCATATCCCTGATCTCTCCCTCCGCCACCATAACGGTTGTAACCTCCATCACTCCTCCTCCATAACCACCACTGGTCCCACCACCACCTCACTATCCACCAGCAGTTGTACATCCCCCACCACCACAGCAATAATCACCGCCCTCCGTCTTTGCCTTCACCATTAGTTCTAGACCTGCCTTGACTCTGACCCTCTGTCAAGGTTTTGCCCATTCTTAAGGTTTATGTTTAGGTTTATTAGGTATTAGGGTTTAGGTTTATTTTTAAATTTATTTAGTTACTTTAGGTTTGGGTTTAGGGTTTGACATTTAGGGTTTAGGGGTTAAGGTTTGGGTTTAGGGTTTAGGGTGTAGGGTTTAGTGT
The DNA here is from genome assembly GCA_021442155.1 of Cymbidium sinense. Classification (NCBI taxonomy): domain Eukaryota; kingdom Viridiplantae; phylum Streptophyta; class Magnoliopsida; order Asparagales; family Orchidaceae; genus Cymbidium; species Cymbidium sinense. The sequence continues at coordinate 344,696,876 of CM038214.1, read as the reverse complement.
TTAGGGTATAGGGTTTATGGTTTATACTTTTAGGGTTTAGGGTTTAGGGGATTAGGGTTTAGTGTTTATGGTTTATGGTTTAGGTTTGTAAGTTTAGGGTTTAGGGTTTAAGGTTTAAGGTTTAAGGTTTAAAGTTTATGGTTTAGGATTTAGTGTTTAGGGTTCTTTTTAAAATTTAGTAAACTAATAGGTTTTAGTTTATTTAGTTCATTTTTTATTTATTTTAGTTTATATTTTTTTTATTTTATTTAGCATTATTTTTTATTTTATTTATTTTAGTTTATTTATTTTAGGTTTTTATTTTGGTTTAGGATTTTATTTTAGTTTATTTTTAGGTTTAGCTTAAGTTTATGTTTATTTTTTAGTTGAGTTTATTTATTTTATTTTATTTTAGGTTTAAGTTTTATATTTTATTTTATGTTTAGGTTTAGGTTTTTTATTTTATTTTTTTATGTTTAGGTTTTAGGTTTTTATTTTAGGTTTATTTTTAGGTTTTATTTTTTTAGTTTAGGTTTAGATTTATTTTTATTTTATTTAGTTTAAGTTTAGGTTTAGGTTTAGTTTATTTTAGGTTTTATTTATTTTAGTTTGGGTTTATGTTTATTTTATTTTGTTTATTTTATTTTTATTTTAGGTTTTGGCTTTTTTTTAATTTTAGGGTTTAGGTTTTATTTTCTATTTATTTTTAGGTTTTACATTTAGGTTTATTTTATCAGTTTAGGTTATGATATAATTTATATTTTCTTTAGTTTAGGTTTATTTTATTTTTATTTTACGCTTAGTTTTAATTTTATTAAGGTTTTTAATAATTAGTTTTATTTTATTTTTTAGTTTAGTTTAAGTTTCTCTTTATTTTATTTTATTTTTTTATTTTTATTTTATTTAATTTTAGGTTTAGGTTTAGGTTTTAGTTTAGGTTTTTTTTATTTTATTATTTTATTTTATCTAGGTTTGCATTTTTTATTTATATTTTTTGAGGTTATTTTTAGTTTAAGTTTAGGATTTTAGGTTTTTAGGGTTTAGGGTATAGGGTTTAGGGTTTTAGGGTTTAGGTTTTTATTTTATTTTGTTATTTTATTTTATCTAGGTTTCCATTTTTTTATTTATATTTTTTTAGGTTATATTTAGCTTAGGTTTAGGTTTTTAAGTTTTTAGTGTTTAAGGTTTTAGGGTTTAAGGTTTAGGGTTTAGCATTAAGGGTTTAAGGTTTTTTATTTTTTTTAAGATAAAACAAATTCATATTCAACATTTCTTCTTTTTTATTTTTTCAACCAAGTAACACACCAAGTTTTCTAAGACACAAGTAATGACATATATCAAAAATGCTCACGAGTAGAGCAAATCAAAAACCCTAGACAATCAGAACCATCTCTACTTTAAGACCTTGTTCCATAAGCAGCAGATTGGATCGATCGTTCTTCAATTTATGTAGTTCCCATCAGATCCACTCCGGCCTCTCGAGTAGCGGGATCCACCATCATATCCCCGATCTTTCCCTCCAACCCCACCACTATCTATTAATTTTATGTTTCATTTTAGTTTAGTCTTATTTTTATTTTATTTTTTAGGTTTAGGTTTTACTTTTATTTTTTAGGTATTGGTTTATGTTTTTATTTTGTTTTTTTGGTTAAGGTTTTAGGTTTTTATTTTAGGTTTATTTTTTGGTTATATTTTTTGTAGTTTAGGTTTAGGTTTATTTTAAGTTTATTTAATTTTATTTAGGGTTTAGATTGAGGTTTGGGTTTAGTTTATTTTAGGTTTAGGTTTAGGTTTTATTAATTTTAGTTTAATTTATTTTAGTTTTGGGTTTAGGTTAATTATAAAAATATATTAGGTTTAAATTTTTTTTATTTAGGGTTTTTTTATTTTATATTTAGTTTTAGGTTTATTTTAGGTTTAGATTTTTATTTAGTTTTATTTTACACTATTTTATGTTTATTTTTATTTAGGTTTAGTTTTATTTTATTTAGGTTTTAATTTTTAGTTTAGTTTAGGTTTTAATTTATTTTATTTTAGTTTATTTTTTATTTTTTATTTTATTTTCTTTTTAGGTTTAAATTTTAGTTTTTGTTTTAGTTGAGGTTTTTATTTTATTTTATTTTTTTAATTTATTTTGGGGTAGGTTTTTTTATTTATTTTATTTTTATTTTTTATTTAGTTTAGGTTTAAGTTTTTATCATTTTTGGGTTTAGGGTTTAAGTTTTAGGTCTAGGGTTCATGTTTTAGTTTAGAATTTAGAGTTTTTGTTTTTTTTTAAAAGTGAATAAATTCAGATTCAATATTTATCTTTTTGATTTCATTAACCAAGTAAAACACCAAGTTTTCTAAGACACAAGCAACGACATAGATAAAAAATGAGCACGTGTAGAGCAAATCAAGAACCCTAGATAACTAAAATCGTCTCAACATTAAGACCTAGTTCCATAAGCAGCAGATTGGATTGATCATTTTTTAGTTTCTCAAGTTCCCATCAGAACCACTCCTCGGTAGCTGATCTATCTAACATCTCGATATTTCCCACCACCACCACCACCATCTATTATTTTGGGTTTTATTTTTAGTTTAGTTTTATTTTTCTTTTATTTTTTTAGGTTTAGGTTTTATTTTATTTATTTTAGGTTTAGGTTTTTATTTTGTTTTTTTAGGTTTAGATTTTAGGTATTTATTTTAGGTTTATTTTTAGGTTATATCTTCGAAGTTTAGGTTTAGGTTTATTATAAGTTTATTTAGGTTTAGATTTAGGTTTAGGTTTAGTTTATTTTAGGTTTAGGTTTAGGTTTAGGTTACTTTTATTTTTATATTAGGTTTAGGTTTTGATTTTATTTTTTATTTATTTTTAGGTTTGATTTTAGCTTTAGGTTTTATTTAGTTTTATTTTGTTTTATTTTATGTTTATTTTATTTTTATTTATTATTAATTTTTTTAGGTTTTAAATTTTAGTTTATTTTAGGTTTTATTTATTTTATTTTAGTTTAGTTTTATTTTTTTATTTTATTCTTATGGTTTAGGTTTAGGTTTGGTTTTACTTTAGGTTTTATTTTGTTTTATTTTATTTTATTTTGGTTTAGGTTATTTATTTTATTTTATTTTTATTTAGTTTAGCTTAGGTTTTAGCATTTTAGGGTTTAGGTTACTTAGAGGGTTTATAGTTTAGATTTATGTTTAGGATTTAGAGTTTAGGGTTTAGGGGTTTAGGGTTTAGTTTAGAGTTTGGGGTTTTGTTAGGGTTTTTAGGTTTAGGGTTTTTTTAAAAAAGCAAACCATACTTTATTTAGTTTATTTAGTTCATTTTTTATTTATTTTATTTTATTTTTTATTTTTATTTAGTTTGGTTTATTTATTTTAGGTTTTTCATATTAGTTTATTTTTTAGGTTTAGGTTTAGGTTTATCTTTTATTTTTAGTTTATTTTATTTTTATTTTATTTTTTGGGTTTAGGTTTTATTTTTTCTTTTTATGTTTAGGTTTAGGTTTTTATTTTATTTTTTTAGTTTTAGATTTTATGTTCTTATTTTAGCTTTATTTTTTAAGGTTTAATTTTTTTTATTTAGGTTTAGGTGTACTTTAAATTTATTTTATTATATTTAGTTTAGGGTTTAGGTTTTAGTTTCTTTTAGATTAAGGTTTAGGTTTTTTCATTTTAGTATAGTTTATGTTAGTTTAGGTTTAGGTTTATTTTTTTAATTTAGGGTTTATGATTCATTTTTTATTTTTCTAGGCTTAGGTTTTTATTTAGTTTTTATTTTATTTTATTTTAGGTTTATTTTATTTTTATTTTACGTCTAGTTTTTTATTTTATTTATGTTTTTTCAATTTAGGTTTTTTAATTTATTAGTTTAGTTTAGATTTATATTTATTTTACTTTAGTTTATTTTTTATTTTTTATTTTAATTTTTTTTTAGATTTAGGTTTGGGTTTTTATTTTATTTTAGTTTTTATTATCTCTAAGTTTAGGTTTTATCTAGTTTAGGTTTAGGTTTTTAGGTTTTTAGGGTTTAGGGTTTAGGTTTGGTGGAGTTTAGGGCTTTAGGGTCAGGTAGTGGGGTTGGTTTAGGTTAGGGTTTAGGGTTTAGGGTTGTGGGGGTGGGTTGGAGGGTTTAGTTTAAGAGGGATTAGGGTTTGGGGTTTAGGGTTTAGGGTTGAAGGATTACTATTTTTTATTTATTTTGATTTTTTTATTTTTTAAAAATTAGGTAAACTCATAGGTTTATTTAGTTTAATTAGTATATATATATATATATATATATATATATATTTAATTTTTATTATTATTTTACTTTTTATTTAGTTTAGTTTATTAATTTTAGTTTATTTTTCTATGTTTAGGTTTAGGTTTATTTTTTAGTTTTGTTTTATTTTTATTTTATATTTTAGGTTTATATTTTATTTTTTATTTTTATTTTTAGGTTTATGTTTGTATTTTATTTTTTTAGCTTTAGGTTTTAGGTTTTTATTTTAGGTTTATTTTTACGTATTTGTTTTTAGTTTATGTTTAAGTTTATTCTTAATTTAGTTTTTTTTTATTTAGGGTTTAGGTTTTATTTTATGTTTAGTTTATTTTAGGTTTAAGTTTAGGTTTTTTTTTTTATTTTAGTTCAGGTTTAGGTTTATTTTATTTTTAATTTATGTTTAGTTTTTTTGTACTTTTGGGTTTGGGTTTTATTTTTTATTCACTTTTAGGTTTTATTTTTAGGTTTTTTTTTAGTTTTAGGTTTTTAATTAGTTATTATTTTATTTTATTTTAGGTTTATTTTATTTTTATTTTAGGTTTAGTTTTATTTTATTTATTTAAGATTTTTTTTTTTTGTTTAGTTCAAGTTTTATTTTATTTTATTTTAGTTTAGTTTATATTTTTTTAGCTTAGTTTTGCTTTAGGTTATAGTTTAGGCTTTTATTTTATTTTATTTTATATTTTCAATTCGTTTAGGTTTTTTTATTTATTTTGTTTTTAGGTTTTATTTAGTTTAAGTTTAGGTTTTTAGCTTTTTAGAGTTTGTTGAGGGTTTGGGGCTTAGGGGTTAGGGTTTAGGGTTAAGGGTTTAGGGTTTAAGGTATTGGGTTTAGGTTTTATGGTTTAGGGTTTAGGGCTTTAGGGTTTAGGTTTTATGGTTTAGGGTTTATAATTTTTTTTTAACGGGAACAAATTCAAATTTATTATTTCTTCTTTTCTATTTCATCAACCAAGTAAAACACCAAGTTTTCTAAGACACAAGCAACAACATAGATAAAAAATGAGCACACGTAGAGCAAATCAAAAACCCTAGATAACTAGAATCATCTCTACTTTAAGACCTGGTTTTGTAAGTAGCAGATTGGATCGAGCATTTTTCAGTTTCTCCAGTTCCCATCAGAACCACTCCGACCTCTTGAGTAGCAGGATCTAACATCATATCTCTGATATTTCCCTCCACCACCACCACCATCTATTATTTTTGGGTTTTATTTTTAGTTTAGTTTTATTTTTCTTTTATTTTTTTAGGTTTAGGTTTTATTTTTATTTTTAGGTTTAGGTTTAGGTTTTTATTTTGTTTTTTTAGGTTTAGATTTTAGGTATTTATTTTAGGTTTATTTTTAGGTTATATCTTTAATGTTTTGGTTTAGGTTTATTTTAAGTTTATTTAGGTTTAGATTTAAGTTTAGGTTTAGTTTATTTTAGGTTTAGGTTTAGGTTTTATTTATTTTAGTTTAATTTATTTTAGTTTTAAGTTTAGGTTACTTTTATTTTTATATTAGGTTTAGGTTTTTTTTTATTTTGGGTTTTGATTTTATTTTTTATTTATTTTTAGGTTTGATTTTAGGTTTAGGTTTTTATTTAGTTTTTATTTTATTTTATTTTATGTTTATTTTATTTTTATTTTGGTTTAGTTTTTATTTTTTTAGGTTTTTTAATTTTTAGTTTATTTTAGGTTTTTATTTATTTTATTTTAGTTTAGTTTTTATATATATTTTTTATGGTTTAGGTTTTGGTTTTACTTTAGGTTTTATTTTATTTTATTTTATTTTATTTTGGTTTAGGTTTTTTATTTATTTTATTTTTTTGTTTAGGTTTTTAGCATTTTAGTGTTTAGGGTTACTTGAGGGTTTATAGTTTAGGGTTTAGGCTTAGGATTTAGAGTTTAGGGTTTAAAGTTTACTATTTTTTATGGTTTAGGGTTTAGTTTTTAGAGTTTGGGTTTTAGTGATGTAGGTTTAGTGTTTAGGGTTTCGAGTTTTTTTTTAAAGTAAACCAAGTAGGCTTAGGTTTATTTAGTTTATTTAGTTTATTTTTTTATTTATTTTATTTTATTTTATTTTATATTTTTATTTAGTTTGGTTTATTTATTTTAGGTTTATTTATTTTAATTTAAGTTTTTTATATTAGTTTATTTTTTAGTTTTAGGTTTAGGTTTATGTTTTATTTTTTAGTTTAAATTTATTTTTATTTTATTTTTTAGGTTTAGGTTTTATTTTTTATTTTTAGGTTTAGGTTTAGGTTTTTATTTTATATTTTTAGGTTTAGATTTTATGTTCTTATTTTAGCTTTATTTTTCCGGGTTTATTTTTTTTTATTTAAGTATTTTTTTAATTTATTTTATTCTATTTAGTTTAGGGTTTAGGTTTAGCTTATTTTAGATTTAGCTTTAAGTTTTTTTTTTTATTTTAGTATAGTTTATTTTAGTTTAGGTTTAGGTTTACTTTTGGTTTAGGTTTATTTTTTTTAGTTTAGGGTTTATGATTTATTTTTTATTTTTTTAGGCTTAGGTTTTTATTTGGTTTTATTTTATTTTATTTCGTTTATTTTATTTTTATTTTACATTTAGTTTTTTATTTTATATAGGTTTTTTAAATTTATGTTTTTTTATTTATTAGTTTACTTTAGAATTATATTTATTTTATTTTAGTTTATTTTTATTTTTTATTTTAATTTATTTTTAGATTTAGGTTTGGGTTTTTATTTTATTTTAGTTTTATTTATATTTATGTTTAGGTTTATTTATTTTTGTTATTTTTAAGTTTTATCTAGTTTAGGTTTAGGTTTTTCGGTTTTTAGGGTTTAGGGTTTAGGGTTTAAGATTTAGGCTTTAGGGTTTAGGGTTGTATGTTTTGGGTTTAGGGTTTAGGGTTTAGGGTTTAGGGTTTAGGGTTTAGGGTTTTAGGGTTTAGAGTTTAGGGTTTAGGGTTTTAGGGATTAGGGTTTGGGGTTTAGGGTTTAGGGTTGAAGGATCAGTGTTTTTTTATTTATTTTTATTCTTTATTTTTTAAAAATTCGATAAACTCATAGGTTTATTTAGTTTAATTAGTATATTTTTTTATTTTTTTTTAATTTTAAATTTTATTTATTTTAGTTTATTTTTCTATCTTTAGGTTTAGGTTTATTTTTTAGTTTAGTTTTATTTTTATTTTATATTTTAGGTTTATATTTTATTTTCTATTTTTAGGTTTAGGTTTATGTTTGTATTTTATTTTTTTAGGTTTAGGTTTTAGGTTTTTATTTTAGGTTTATTTTTACTTATTATTTTTTAGTTTATGTTTAAGTTTATTCTTAATTTATTTTATTTTATTTAGGGTTTAGGTTTAGTTTTATGTTTATTTTATTTTAGGTTTAGGTTTAGGTTTTATTTTATTTATTTTAGTTCAGGTTTAGGTTTATTTTATTTTTATTTTACGTTTAGTTTTTTGTAGTTTAGGGTTTAAGTTTTATTTTTTATTTATTTTTAGGTTTTATTTTTAGTTTTATTTTTTAGTTTTAGGTTTTTAATTAGTTATTATTTTATTTTATTTTATGTTTATTTTTTTTATTTTAGGTTTAGCTTTTATTTTATTTTTTAAAATTTTGTATTTTTTTATTTTAGTTCAGGTTTTATTTTATTTTATTTTAGTTTAATTATATTTTTTTAGCTTAGTTTTGATTTAGGTTTTAGTTTAGGCTTTTATTTTATTTTATTTTTTATTTTATTTTCATTTAGGATTTTTTATTTATTTTATTTTTATGTTTTATTTAGTTGGATTTAGGTTTTTAGCTTTTTAGGGATTGTTGAGGGTTTAGGGCTTAGGGTTTAGGGTTTAGGGTTTAGGGTTTAGGGTTTAGGGTTTAAGGTTTTGGGTTAAGGTTTTAGGGTTTAGGGTTTAGAGATTTAGGGTTTAAGTTTTATGGTTTAGGGTTTATGATTTTTTTTAACAGGGAACAAATTTAGATTTGACATTTCTTCTTTTCTATTTCATCAACCAAGTAAAATAACAAGTTTTCTAAGACACAAGCAACAAAATAGATAAAAAATGAGCTCACGTAGCGCAAATCAAAAACCCTAGATAACTAGAATCGTCTCTACTTTAATACCTAGTTTCGTAAGTAGGAGATTGGATCGATCATTTTTTAGTTTCTCCAGTTCCCATCAGAACCACTCTGACCTCTTGAGTAGTGGGATCTAACTTCATATCTCTGATATTTCCCTCCACCATCACCACCATCTATTATTTTTGGGTTTTATTTTTAGTTTAGTTTTATTTTTCTTTTATTTTTTTAGGTTTAGGTTTTATTTTTATTTTTAGGTTTAGGTTTAGGTTTTTATTTTGTTTTTTTAGTCCTAGATTTTAGGTTTTTATTTTAGGTTTATTTTTAGGTTATATCTTTGATGGTTAGCTTTAGGTTTATTTTAAGTTTATTTAGGTTTAGATTTAAGTTTAGGTTTAATTTATTTTAGGTTTAGGTTTAGGTTTTATTTATTTTAGTTTAATTTATTTTAGTTTTAGGTTTAGGTTACTTTTATTTTTATATTAGGTTTAGTTTTTTTTTTGGGTTTTCTTTTTGTTTTTTTTTATTTTTTGGTTTGATTTTGGGTTTAGGTTTTTATTGAGTTTTCATTTTATTTTATTTTATGTTTATTATATTTTTATTTTTGTTTAGTTTTTATTTTTTAGGTTTTTTAATTTTTAGTTTATTTTAGGTTTTTATTTATTTTATTTTTGTTTAGTTGTTATTTTTTATTTTTTTATGGTTTAGGTTTAGGTTGTGGTTTTACTTTAGGTTTTTATTTTATTTATATTTTATTTTATTTTGGTTTAGGTTTATTTATTTATTTTATTTTTATTTAGTTTAGGTTTTTAGCATTTTTAGGGTTTAGGGTTACTTGTTGGTTTATAGTTTAGGGTTTAGGTTTAGGATTTAGAGTTTAGGGTTTAGGGTTTAGGGTTTAGGGTTTAGGGTTTAGAGTTTAGGTTTTAGGGCTGTAGGTTTAGTGTTTAGGGTTTCGAGTTTTTTTTTTTAAAAAGTAAACTAGTAGGCTTAGGTTTATTTTGTTTATTTAGTTCATTTTTTATTTATTTTATTTTATTTTATTTTTTATTTTTATTTAGTTTGGTTTATTTATTTTAGGTTTATTTATTTTAATTTAGGTTTTTTATATTAGTTTATTTTTTAGGTTTAGGTTTAGGTTTATGTTTTATTTTTTAGTTTAAATTTATTTTTAATTTATTTTTTGGGTTTAGATTTTATTTTTTATTTTTAGGTTTAGGTTTAGGTTTTTATTTTATTTTTTTAGGTTTAGATTTTATGTTCTTATTTTAGCTTGATTTTCTGAGGTTTTATTTTTTTATTTAGGTTTAAGTGTATTTTTAATTTATTTATTATATTTAGTTTAGGGTTTAGGTTTAGCTTCTTTTAGATTTAAGTTTAGGTTTTTTTATTTTAGTATAGTTTATTTTAGTTTAGGTTTAGGTTTACTATTGGTTTAGGTTTATTTTTTTTAGTTTAGGGTTTATGATTTATTTTTTATTTTTTTAGGCTTAGGTTTTTATTTGGTTTTTATTTTATTTTATTTTAGGTTTATTTTATTTTCATTTTATGTTTAGTTTTTTATTTTATTTAGGTTTTTTAAATTTAGGTTTTTTTATTTATTAGTTTAGTTTAGATTTATATTTATTTTATTTTAGTTTATTTTATATTTTTTAATTTACTTTTAGATTTAGGCTTGGGTTTTTATTTTATTTTAGTTTTAATTATTTGTATGTTTAGGTTTATTTATTTTTTTTTATTTTTAGTTTTATCTAGTTTAGGTTTAGGTTTTTAGGGTTTAGGGTTTAGGGTTTAAGGTTTGGCTTTAGGGTTTAGGGTTGTATGTTTTTGGGTTTAAGGTTTAGGTTTAGGGTTTAGGGTTTAGGGTTTATGGTTTTAGGGTTTAGTGTTTAGGGTTTAGATTTTAGGGTTTAGGGTTTTAGGGATTAGGGTTTGGGGTTTAGGGTTTTAGGGATTAGGGTTTGGGGTTTAGGGTTTAGGGTTGAAAGATTAGTGTTTATTTATTTATTTCTATTTTTTATTTTTTAATGATTAGGTAAACTCGTAGGTTTATTTAGTTTAATTAGTATATTATTTATTTATTTTTTTAAATTTTAAATTTTTATTTTTATTTAGTTTAGTTTATTAATTCTAGTTTATTTTCTAAGTTTATGTTTAGGTTTATTTTTAGTTTAGTTTTATTTTTATTTTATATTTTAGGTTTATATTTTATATTTTATATTTTGGTTTAGGTTTATGTTTGTAATTTATTTTTTTTAGGTTTAGGTTTTAGGTTTTTTTTTAGGTTTATTTTTACGTATTACCTTTTAGTTTATGTTTAAGTTTATTCTTAATTTATTTTATTTTAGTTAGGGTTTAGGTATAGTTTTATGTTTAGTTTATTTTAGGTTTAGGTTTAGGTTTTATATTTTTATTATTTTAGTTCAGGTTTATGTTTATTTTATTTTTATTTTACGTTTAGTTTATTTTTTAGTTTAGGGTTTAGGTTTTATTTTTTATTTATTTTTTGGTTTTTTTTAGGTTTATTTTATTTTTATTTTAAGTTTAGTTTTTATTTTATTTATTTAAGATTTTTTATTTTTTTAGTTTAGTTTAGGATTTATTTTATTTTATTTTAGTTTAGTTTATATATTTTTAACTTAATTTGGTTTATGTTCTAGTTTAGGCTTTTATTTTATTTTATTTTCGTTTAGGTTTTTTATTTATTTTATTTTTAGGTTTAATTTAGTTTAGGTTTAATCTTTTAGCTTTTTAATGTTTAGGGTTTAGGGTTTGTTGAGGGTTTCGGGCTTAGGGTTTAGGGTTTAGGGTTCAGGTTTAGGGTTTTTTTTTTTTTTTGGGAAACCCCATGTTGGGGTAATTTATTGCCAGAAAAAGAGGGTTACAAGGTCCTTAAAGGGGATAAACTCCAGAACTACTGCTCAAAGAGCTACAATTAGCCTAAGGAGTAAATTCCCTATCTAAGTACATCCAAAAGCAAAATAAGTCATTAAAGCAATCAAAAGATACAATTAGATTAACATAAAAAGCTAAAGGAAGATTAGGGCCAATGCTCTACAGGATGTGAGAATGCATGACACTATGGAGCAAATCAAGAGGACAAGATAGAAGCACACAAAATGTAAGCGGAAGAAATTAAAGCGATTAAGGTAATACAAACATAATGATGAAACGACATAATCGAGAATGATAGTAAAGAATTGTGATAGAGAAGGCTCAGGCTCTGTCACACCAAGTTAGGGTAGATGCAAATATGTGCATCCAAACTTCAGCAGAAGGGTTACATCACAAGAGCTACTACCAAACCAAAAGAGAGTGAAATCATCACAGTCATCATAGCCCACAAACCTATGAAAAGATAACCGCTAGTTGTTGAAAGTCTTATGCGCTTTATTACTTGCAAACCTAAACAAAATTATATATAATATAGAGAGGAAATTGGAAACGACAGAAGGATAAGGGGTCCCATGTAGGAAAATTATCATCAATATAGTCACCCTGACATGAGGATACTTATACATATGAAATAGGCTAGCATAAAAACCATCCACAAGAAAACAACAGAAGAGGTAGCCTACTGAAATCCTGTTGTAAAGCATCCATTTGGTAAAAGCCTTGATATCCTTAGTACCTGCAAATATAATCAAAACCATATACAGGGTAGATAGAGAGTCAGCAAAGCCAGAATGAGAAAGGGGTTCCCATCCTGGCTATAGGACCCGGTATAAGACACCATGTCAATGAATTCCCAAAGACCAATACAAGTAGTTCATCATATTCAAGATTAGGCAGAAGCTCACTGTAAGTCCACCCATTCAGATGAAGATAAGGTTTGAATATGAATTAGTTAAGATCATCTTAACATGATCGCATAAGTCTAACAAAGATAGGCAAAAGATAAGAGAAGCAAAAGTAAAAGGTTTTCAGTGGTAAAAGACCATAAGCGACAACAAATAGGCAACACCATATTGCTAGCCAGGTGAATTAAGTAAGCTGCAAGAAACTAGAAAGTCAGCAAACCCCCAGCCCAATTGACCATAGTTACAGAAGTCAGATGGGTTGGAAAGAAAGTAGCAGATAGTAAAAATAAGGTAGAGAGCAGCTTCTCCTTTATTTGGAGGCTCTCCCCACCACAAAAAAATCTAGTAAGAGATAATCAGAGCAAATAGCTCAGTAACAGGTTGCTTAGTGGCAGAAACAGTAATCCTATTATGGCAAAAGCAATAACAGTAATAACCAGCTGGGTGACCAATAACCTAACTATCTATGAAAGGTAAAATAATGATTAAGACTAGGTAAAGCATAAGAGTACTCCTCATGATCTGCATGTTCTCATCATAGCCAAGAGAGGGAAAATAACAACAGGAAAGATCAACAATAGCCCAGATATTAGCAGCAAAATAAGACAAAAAACAAAGAGCACTTGCTGAGCAAGGTACTCTAAAAACCAAAGACCAACAATGGAGATAATGATATAATTCCATTCATGCAAAGAGATATTAAAGTATACATGGGATTTCACAAACAATAGAGTAACAACAATAAGGAAGGTTGCAACCATTTGATGCTCAACAGCTGTCCTACCTTGGACAAAAATAATTAAGCTGCAAGAAGCAAGAAAGTCAGAAAATCCCCAACTCAGCTGTCTACAGTTACAGAAATCAGTAGGAATGAGCAAAAAATACCAGATAGGGAGGGATAGGTAATGAAAAGCTCCCCACCACAAGCCAATCCAGTAAGAGACATTCAGTGAAAATAGTTCAGTAGTAGGTTGCTTAGTAGCAGACACTTTAATCCAATTCTGCCAAAGATAATGACAGTAATAACCAGGAGGTTGGCCAATAACCCAATTATGCATATAAGATAAACCATTGATTAAGTTCAAGCAGAATAGAAGAATGATCTTCAAGATTTGCATGTTCCCATCGTAGCATACAGAGGGAAACCAATAGCAGAGAAGATCAACAACAACCCAGATGTTAGCAGCAAAGACAAAAAGAAAAACAAAGAAAACTTGTTAGGCAAGGTACTCAAAATTCCAAAAACCAACAGTGGAGACATTGTTACAATTTTTACACCCATTAAGAAAAGCAATCTTTAAGAAAAAAGATATAAAATAAAGAGTGAATGAGTTCAAGTAATTCCCACCAGAGTAAATAGTAGTACCCACAACCTCAGCAAAGGTAGAATGAAAGTCCATTAAGTAACTCCAAACCTGCTGAGCATGGGAAACAAGTCCAGAAACAACAAGATTGACAGTAGCCTCAAGGGTCCAATTCAGCCAACAACTAAGAAAGGAGATACCAACAAGTTGACCATAGGAAAAGCCATTAAGAGAAGAGAGTGCATAAAATCAATCCCATAATGAAAGAGAAGAATTTTGACTATAGCAAATAGAACCAGATGAAAAGAGCAACAACATGTGTGATCAAAAACAAACAAGCTAATAATAACACAAACAGTTGGCAAATCGAGAATCAAAAAACATCCATAAGTCACAAAGACAACAATTTGGAAATAGGTCCCAAAAAACCAATGACTAGCATTGAGAGGAATAACAAGACCGTCAGATCAAAATAGTAGCAAGAAGGTGAATGAGATGGAAAACAAAGTAAAAACCAAAAAGAGAGGCAAACATGAAAATCCATTCCTGTAGGGAGCAAGAGAAAACAATAGCAAAACAAATTCTCCGACAGAGCAAGAAAAGAGATTGACCAAAGCCCCAATCAAACATCCGCATAAAAAAGGATCTCACGAACAAAATAGCTAATCAATCAAGAAACTCCATCAAATTCAAAATTAAACAAGGCGTAAAAGAAACAAATGCTAGAGATTCCACCTGCAAAGTAAAAGAGGCATAAAAAGATAACCAAGAAGTAATATCAAAGTTCGCACAATAAGTAAGGGGTAAGGAGGTCAGAACAACAGAAAAGCTCAAAAACAACCTTGGTGGAAGAAAAGAAGAAAGCCTCCCACAATAAGATCCCACCAAAGGGACCCTGCTGAATCAGAAAATGGTTTCCAAAGAGAGCATGCTGAATGGGGTCCAGATTCCAGTATAAATAATAGCCAAGAAGATAAATATCAGCAAAAAAGCCAAAAAGCCTCTTCATGCAGAAAAATAAAATAAAAGATAACTCCCAGAAATAAAAGGAAAATGTTAGCTCAAAGCTAGAGTTAAAGTGAATATCAGCAGTTGCCCCAGATCTAGTAGGGGAGACAAGCAGCATGTCAAAAGCCAGCCACCAGTCATTATCAGCTAAAATCCAACAACCTAATAGTAAATCATCAAAATAAATATTGCAACCAGCATAATGAACACTAATACAATGCATAGAAACAACATAGGTAACTAAGATACTCCAAGCAGTAATATCTTTGAGAAACAACAGGTTGTAGAAATGAATATCTCCATCCAGCACTGATTAAGTCCCCTAGGATTAGGAATGAAGATGACATTGATATTAAAAATCCCAAATAGGAGTGGTGATATAAAACCAATAGCAGCTGACACATAGCTCAACAAAATTCCAATGCAGGGTATTAGTTTGCACATATCTCAACAGCAGCCATTTATTAGTGTAAATGCCAAAAGTAGAGAGCCTCCAAATGAAGGAGAAGCTATTAAAATACCAAATCATGGCACGAGATAAAGACAACAAGTAATATCCATGTGAAGCATCCACAAAAGACATAAAAAGGAACAAAAAGTCATAAAATAAAGAGGCATATAGTTAAAAGACGAATGGACAGTATACATCGAAAGGTTAGATTAAGTTCTGAGATAAGGAAACCAAGAATTGTCCAAGTTAACTAGCCCACGCAAGTGTTTGGGTAAGGTGAGTTGGTCAAAAAAGATGATACCATCAGATCTAGCACCCAGATTGGCAAGGTAGTCAGCACAAGCATTTCCTTCATGCCAAACATGAGTGATGTTAAAATTGGGAGAGAAGAGCTCTAGTTTGCTTGAGGAGGTAGTACAAGGTCGCTCATTTTGGTGGAAGTCAAAAGATCAATCGAGAAGAGCATCACCTCAATCCAAATATTTAGCCAATCATTTTGAAGGCAAATCTTAAGAGCTTTGTAGACTGCCATAAGCTCAGTAAATGGGACAGTGCAAGAAATAATAGGATAAGCAAAAGCAAATAGTACTATACCCTTTGAGTTCATAAAAATGCCACCACACCCAGAGCCATTATGAGAGACAGAGCCATCAGTATTAATTTTAATAATATGGTCAAGAGGTTTTTTCCAATAAACAATCTTATCATTTCGACAGTAAGGTTGATCCGGAAGGTAAAAGCCAGTTTATTGGCCACAAATTTACAAACTTTGAATTGTCTGTAATGAATGAGATTGGCTTTAAACAAGTCACAAATTTTGTTTTTAGTTCTAGCAATAATCCTAACGTGGTTCATAGGGATCCCATGATGTTTTGCATCATTTTAGTCCATCCATATGAACCAGATAAGAGTGATAGCAGTGATGACTTTAATGTGACCTTTAATAGTATTATCAAAATAGACTTCAAGAAGTTGATATAAAGTAAGAGAACCATTGAAATTGACAAGTGTTAAAAGATCATCATACCAAAGTTTAAAAGCAATGGCCCCATTAACAAAAACATGATTAACATTCTCAATATGGAAACAACATTGACATTTAGAGGGTAAATTAAACCCTTTGCCCCTCAACAAGGAATCAATAGGGATAAAATTTTTCAAAATATGCCAAGTAAGAATAGAATAAGAAGTAGGGATATTGTTATTCCAAAGTTTGGAGAACACATAAGAGGAATCATGAGTATCTTTAATGTGGAGCTACACATTTTTGATGTTGAAATCACCATTATGTGAGAGCTTAAAGGGAATCTGGTCTTGATTGTTTGGAGTGATAGGAATAGTAGAAACCATATTCAATAAAGTAAAAGGGATAAAATCAGCTTACTATTGTTCCACTTGTTGTTATGCCGAAAGAGTTTACTCTAATAGCGGTAGTGGAATGGGTGGAGAGTAAGTGATCAATGGATCCACATCCACTCAGCTTATCTTGCCAAAAGAAAGAAGTGCGAGTTAATGCCCCAAAAAATTAAGGATTTTTCATCCCATTTGAGTAACAAAGTCTTTTCCACATGAGAATCACCCGGTTTAAAGGGACAAATGAGGGGTGCTTACCGGCAATATTTAGTCATGAAATTAGCCCAAAGACTATGATTACTCCTAAAATTCCACCAGAGTTTATAGGAAAAGGCATTGATAGCTTATTTTATGTATTTACAACCAAGACCACCTACGTCAAAAGTGCCACAACTTTTAAACCAAGAGGTCCAGTGCATTCTTTTAGAGGAGGTATTGGAGCCCCAGAAAATTTGTTTAGGAGACGCTCAATTCTATTGATGATAGAAATGGTCGGCATAATGGTTTGGATGAGATATAAAGGCATGGAATTAAGAGTTCTATTAATCAAGGTTAGCCTACCATTGAAAGAGAGTAAATGAAATTCCCAAACCAAAATTTTATTAGATATTTTCTGAATAAGGTCATCAAAAAGATGAGATCTTTTCTGGCCTTTAAAAGCGTAGCCCCGAGATAATTAATGGGAAGTTGATTTTGCTTAAAATTAGTAATTCTGGAGATTTGATTGAGTCTATTGGTAGGAATCTTAGCAGAGTGGATAAAACAACATTCTCTTTCATTGAAAAAGAGGCCACTAACTTTGCCAAAATCATTTAAGAGATTCTTAATAGATTTAACATGTTGAAGAGAGGCATTGCAGAAGATTATAAAATCATCAAAAGCTAAGATGAGAAAGGGAAACCACCATGAGTTTTAAAAAATATGTTAGATTTTAATGAAAAGATCATTGAGGCTCCTCGAAAGATATTCTACAAAAAAATGATAAAAAGAAGGAGAAAGCGGTCACCTTGTCGCAAACCATGACTCAAGTAAAGAAACCAAGGGACTCACCATTCATGATAACAGAAAACCATTATTAGTGATACAACTTTTAGAAGCTGATAAAATTATCGAGAAACCAAACAAATGAAGATTTGAAAGAGGAAATCCCACGAGAGGTTGTCAAAGGCTTTAGAGATGTCCAGCTTTGAAGAGGATATTACCTCCTCGGAAGGAACATCAATGTCATGAACCTTGAGCAGAAGAATATTATCGATATGGCTCTATTTTTAACAAAGCTTGGTTAGGGAGATGATTTTAGGGAGCAGAGGGCTAATCCTATTATTAATTAATTTAGCGATGAGCTTTTTGGAAAATGTGCAAAGACTAATAGGTCTAAAATTGCCCCAAGATTCAGGATTGTTGGTTTTACGAATAAGGATAATAGAAGTACATGAAAAATATATGGGAATAGCGCTGCCATCAAAAAAATCAATAATACCATCAACAAGATCAGATTTAATAAAAGACCAATAGTGTTGAAAGAAATGAGTCATATAGCCATCAGGGCTAGCAACAGAATCAGTGTTCATGCTATTGAGAGTACTACTAATCTCCACTTCCGAGGGACGCATAGTGAGCACATGGTTATCCTCATTGTTAATCATAGAATGGATTAGATGGGTGTTGGAGGGGGTTTCTAATGAAGGATTAGAATTTAATAAATTTTGAAAGTGATGTATGATAGATTCCTTAATTTCATTATTATCAGTTATCCAGCCACCATTATAGATTTTAATTTTCTTAATCAAGTTTAATGATTTCTGTTTATTACAAATAGCATGGAAATAACTAGTGTTTCTGTCGCCATTGGCAATATGTTTGCTAGTGGATTTTTGATGCCAATAGGTTTCCTCCATATTTTGGTAATTAATCAAGTTATCTTTGGCAATGCTCAGCTCCTCTAGCTTACTGGGATCAGTTAAAACAGCCTCTTCAAGAGAGCAAACAACTTGTTCCATAGCTTTATGATTGGTAAAAAGATTTTTAAATATATGCTTGTTCCACCAATTAATGTTTTGTTTAAGTCTTTTTGAGCTTAAGCCAAAGCTGAATCATGCCTTTAACAGAATTATCCAGGTGAACAAGAGCCATCCAATTAATGAAAACAACATTAGTGAAGTCGCCATGTTGGGTCCACATATTTTGGAATCTAAAAGGTGAGGGAGTAGAAGGGTTAAAGGGAGGAGTTTTGATAGAGATCAAAAGAGGAGCATGATCGACAAAGTTGCTCAAATGCTCAACAAAGGAAAGAGGCCATTGATTGATCTAAAGAGAATTAAAGAGGGTCCTATCATGTCGCCAAAGTCTAGAGTTATTCCATGTAATGTAACGAAAATACCAATGTCAATCGACATCTAGGATCATATTAAAGAAGTCTTCCATGGAATGAAGGTTAGGACAACATCCTCCCCTCCTTTCCAAAGAAGCAATGATAGTGTTGAAATCACCCCCAACCAACCAGGGAAGGTTAACCGAGGAGGCAAAGGTTCTTAAGTGATTCCAAAAGATGTTCCTACCGGCTCTATTACAAGAATCATAGATAAAGGAACCAAAAGTTGAAAACTCACCTAATGATATTTTGACATTAACCAATTGATCAAGATCATCAATGATGGAAATGGTGATGGAATTATTCCAAAATCACCATATTTTATTATTAAGATTGAAGAGCAAATTTTGAAATCCAAGCGATCAAGCAACATGGGCAATCTTGGAAGAGTTAATGAAAGGCTCAATAATAACAAGTAATTTGATGTTATGAGCATGACAGAGGCACCTAACATGGTTGCGAATAGGGAGAGTCCCACAACTCTAGATATTCTAAATAAGAAAATTAATCATAAGAAATCCAAAAAGGAAAAGATTAAAAAAAATGGAAAAAGAAAGAGAGGAGGACATAATTATTTGTGAGGTGTTAAAGAAGAATGTGTGGTTCTAGTGAAGTTATTATTAATCATTTTAGCTTTATAAGATTTTTTTAATAACAATTTTGAAGGGTCTATAAGTATCCAAAATATCTCCATCAAAATGGATTGGTTGTTGGTCTCCAGAATAGGAGCAGTATCAGTCAATGTTTTAGTAGTGGTGATTTCTCCTTCTTCAGTATCAGAGTTAGAATGAGAAATGGGGATTGCCTGAGTATCACTTTGTAGAGAAATAGAAGGGGAGGTTCTTGCACTATTAATAATATAAATTTCATTCTCATTACCATGAGGCATAATCAAATTTTGGTCTGACACCAAAGGGGTAACATTATTTTGATCCAATATAAGATTCCCATACAAATTGTCATTAAGATTCAAATGGAGCAAAGGATTGTCATGAGAAGCCAAATTATTACAAGTGGGAGTAGTGCTAGGTAAGTTATCATTAGTATCTTCACACACCTCAATAGTAGTATTTTTACCAAGCTCAGAATGTTTTTCATTAGACAAATCAGTAGGTAATAAAGGGGTAGGTGTAGGAGGTTGAGTTCCATTTTGAGTAGCTTTAGGCACATAAGCTAACTTATTGGTTTTCCCAATTCCAAGAGAGGTATTAGTATCCTGTGATATATTCTTTTTGAGGTTATGGTGTAGCACAAAGCATTCAGAGTGATCATGACCATGGATCTTATAATGAGTGCAAAACACATGGAAATTTTCAAATTCTACTTTCTAGTTATATCCAAATTTTTTTGAATCAATCCAAACTTCTTTGGGGCATTTTTTGGTAATGCCAATCTCAACCAAGATACGTGCAAAAGATGGCCGAGATCTAGCGACAGTGGCTTGGTCAATTTGAAGGGGTCTACCAAATATAGCCCCAACCGCAAACAGAACTTGGTGAGTAACATAGTGAATTCTCATGTTGGGAAAAGCAAGCCATAAAGGAATAATAGGGGATTCCTCTTTGACATCAAAAATGGGTGACCATTTCAAGAGCCTCATTTGATAATTATACACAAAATAGGAGCGACAAGCAAAGACTCGAGAATAATCTAAATCATTTGATAACTTAATAAGGATATGTCGAGGATCAATTAGCCCAATAGTGAAGACTCCTGAAAGCTTTAAGTAATGGAAGAAAGATCGATATTATCTAGAGTAGGGCATCAGAGAGAATTTACCAACCAAAGAGAACTCAAAAGGCTTAGCTAATTTCTCCACAACCTGGTCAGAACACATGACAGCCGACAATCCAAAGAATGAGGTTGAAATTAAGTTAACCGAGGCATTAGAGCAAGGGTTCTTACCAGAAAGATCATCCATAAAGGACTTGACAGCAGGCGCATTAACAGATGAAATTGGATCCAAAGTACCTTTAGGATTAGAGGGCAAAGCCAGCGCATCCAAGAGGGATAAGCTGCCAGAAGATGCCCCACCATTGAATCAGAGAGTCACATAAGCAACCAAGCTAAGAGAGAAAGCGCAA
The DNA here is from genome assembly GCA_021442155.1 of Cymbidium sinense. Classification (NCBI taxonomy): domain Eukaryota; kingdom Viridiplantae; phylum Streptophyta; class Magnoliopsida; order Asparagales; family Orchidaceae; genus Cymbidium; species Cymbidium sinense. Next base: position 344,676,234 of record CM038214.1, on the reverse strand, counting down.
CCAAGTAGTAAAACAGTAATCATGATCGAGGGAGCCCGAAATGCGACCAAACTACAAAAAATTTCACGGGAACACAAAATCGCCAGAGAGGGAGCGCAACCGAGAGGGGTTTGGGTGAAGGTTTTTATTTTTTTTGGGTTTAGGGTTTAGGGTTTAATGTTTTAGGTTTAGGTTGTAGGGTTTAGGGTTTAGGGTTTAGGGCTTTAGGGTTTAGGGTTTATGATTTTATTAACAGGGAACAAATTCAGATTTAACATTTCTTCTTTTTTATTTCATCAACCAAGTAACACACCAAGTTTTCTAAGACACAAGCAATGACATAGATAAAAAATGACCACACATAGAGAAAATCAAAAACCTTAGATAACTATAATTATCTCTACTATAAAGACAGTTCCATAAGCGATCAGATCGGTTGTTCTTCAATTTCTCTAGTTCCCATCAAAACCACTATGACCTCTCAAGTAGCAGGATCCGCCATCATATCCCTGATCTCTCGCTCTGCCACAACCATAATTTTAACCTCTGCCAGTTTAGGGTTAGTTTTAGGGTTTAGGGTTTAGGGTTTAAGTTTAGGGTTTAGGGCTTAGTGTTTAGGATTTAGGGTTAAGGGTTTTTTTTTAATAAATCAATTGGTTTAAGTTTATTTAATTTTGTTAGTTTAGGGTTTATCATTTAGGGGTTTTTAGGGTTTAAGGTTTTTTAAGGTTTTGGATTTAGGGTTTAGGGTTTAGGTTTGTTGGTTTATGTTTTTCAATTTAGGGTTTTGTGTTTAGGGTTTTGGGTTAGTTTTAAGGTTTAAGGTTTAGGCTTTAGGGTTTAAGATTTAGAGATTAGGGGTTTTTTTTTAAATTAAGTAAACTAGTAGGTTTAGGTTTATTTAGTTTATTTTTAATTTATTTTTTCTTATTTTAACTTTATTTATTTAGGTTTACTTTTTATTTTTATTTAGTTTAGTTTATTTATATGATGTTTATTTATTTTAATTTAGGGCTTTTTTTGTAAATTAATTTTTTAGGTTTAGGTTTTTTTAGTTTAGTTTTATTTTTATTTTATTATTTAGGTTTAGTTTTAATATTTTATTTTAGGTTTAGTTTTAATTTATTTTATTTTAGGTGTGGGTTTTAGGTTTATTTTTTAGTTTAGTATATATTTATTATATCTTATTTAGATTAGGTTTAGGTTTAGGTTTAGGTTTAGAATATTATAGGTTTGGTTTTATTTATTTTAGTTTATTTTATTTTAGTTTTTATTTTATTTTATTTATTTAATTTTATTTAAAGGTATTTTTGTTAGGGTTTATTTTTATTTATTTTAGGTGTATTTTAGGTTTAGGTTTTAATTTAGTTTTATTTTATTTTATTTTAGGTTTGTTTATTTTATTTTAGGTTTCATTATTATTTTATTTAGGTTTTATTTTTAGCATAGTTTGGTTTTTAATTTAGTTCATTTTATTTATTTTATTTTAGGTTTAGGTTTAGGTTTATGATCTTTGGTTTTACTTTATTTTAGGTTAGGTTTATTTGGTTTATATTTTAAGGTTTATTTAGGTTTTATGTTTAGTTTTGGTTTAGGTTTAGGTTTGTGGGTTAGGTTTAGGATTTGATTTTAGTTTAGTTTTAGGGTTTAGGGTTTAGCATTTAATAAGGCTTTTAGGGTTTAGGCTTCTGATTTAAAGCTTAAGTTTAAGCTTTGGGGTTTAGTTTAGGTCTGGGGATTGAGGTTTTAGTTTAAAGTTTATGGTTTTTGGCTTTTTTTATTTAAAAGAGAAAAAATTTAGATTCAATATTTCTTCTTTTTGATTTCATCAACCAAGTAACAGACAAAGTTTTCTAAGACACAAGTGACGACTTAGAAAAAAATGAGCATGCATACAACAAATCAAAAACTCTAGATAACTAGAACCTTCTTTACTATAAAACATAGTTCCATAAGTAGCAAATCGGATCGGTTGTTCTTCAATATCTCCAGTTCCCATCAGAAACACTCCAACCTCTCGAGTTGTAGATCCACCATCATATCTATGATCTCTACCTCCACCACCACCACGATTGTAACCTCTGTCACTCCTCTCGCCTCCATAACCACCACTGCTCCGACCACCACCTCCATATCCACCAGCACCTCTAGATCCCCACCAACATTATGATAACCGCTCTCACCTTAGCCTCCATCGATCTAAACTAAGCCGGTTGATGGTGATGTTCTTAGTCAAGGTTCCCAATTCATGGTTTAGGTTAGTTTAGGTTGGTTTGGGTTAGTTTGGGTTTAAGGTTTAGGGCTTATAGTTTGGGGTTTAGGGCTTAGGGTTGTAGGTTTTAGAGCATAGCATTTAGGGTTTAGGATTTAGAGTTTAGGGTTTTAGGGTTTAGTGTTTAGGGTTCAAGCTATAGGGTTTTAGGGTTTAGGGTTTAGGTTTTATGGTTTAGGGTTTAGGGTTTTAGGGTATAGGGTTTAGAGTTTAGGGTTTGGGTTTAGGGTTTAGGATTTAAGGTTTTTTTCCTTAAATTAAGTAAATTGGTTAGTTTAGGTTTATTTGGTTCATTTAGTTTATTTTTTATTTATTTGAGTTTTTATTTTTCATTTTATTTTATATTTTATTTAGTTTAGTTTATTTATTTTAGGTTTATTTATTTTATTAAGTTTTAATTTTTGTTTTAATTTAGGTTTATTTTTAGTTGAGTTTAATTTTAATTTTAGGTTTTATTTTATTTTATGTTTAGATTTTGGTTTTTATTTTATTTCTTTAGGTTTATGATTTATATTGCTTTAGTTATTTTAGGTTTATTTACTTTATGTAGGTTTATTTTAGTTTATTTTTTTATTTTGTTTAGGTTTAGGTTTAGGTTTAAGTTTTATTTATTTTAGTTTGAGTTATTTTAGTTTAGGTTTAGGTTTTGTTTATTTTATCTTATTTATTTTATTTTTATTTTAGGCTTAGGTTTTTTTTTTTAATTTAAGATTTGGGTTTTATTTTATTTATTTAGTTTAACTTTTTTTATTATTTAGTTTTTATTTTATTTTATTTTTTATTTATTTTATTTTAGGTAAATTTTATTTATATTATATGTTTAGTTTTTATTTTATTTATGTTTTTTATTCTTAGGTTATTTTAATTTTTAATTTAGTTTGGGTTTTTATTTCTTGTATTTTAGATTTTTTCAATTTTTCTTTCTTAATTTTAGTTAGGTTTAGTTTAGGTTTTATTTTAATTTAACTTTTCTATTTTATTTAGGTTTAGGTCCTTTTATTTATTTTATTAGTAGGTTTTTAAGTTTTTAGGTTTTATCTTATTTAGTTTAGGTTTTAGTTTAGGGTTTGGGAGGTTTATTTAGGGTTTAGGGTTTGGGGGAGGATTTTATGGTTTAGGTATTAGGGTTTTTAGGGTTAGCTTAGGGTTTAGGGTTAGCTTAGGGTTTAGGGTTTAGGGTTTTAGGGTTTAGGGTAGTTTAGGGTGTGGTTTTAGGGTTAGGATTTAGGGTTTAGCTTTTAGGGTTTTCTTTAATTAAGTAAACTGGTAAGTTTAGGTTTATTTAGTTTATTTAATTTATTTTTTTATTTACTCAGTTTATTTTTATTTTTATTTAATTTAGTTTATTTATTTTTGGTTCATTTATTTTAGTTTAAGTTTTTTTATTTTAATTTCTTTTTTTTAGGTTTAGGTTTAGGTTTAAGCTTATTTTTTAGTTTAGTTTTATTTTTATTTTAAATTTTAGGTTTATGGTTTATTTTTTATTTTAATGTTTATTTTAAGGTTTATGTTTTATTTTTGTAGGTTTAGGTTTAGGTTTTATTTATTTTAGTTTAGTTTATTTTAGTTAAGGTTTATGTTTATTTTATTTTGTTTATATTAGGTTTTAGTTTTTTTAATTTATTTATAGGAATTATTTTTAGGTTTATTATTTAAGTTTATTTTTTAGGTTTAGGTTTTTTTGTTAGTTTTTATTTTATTTTATTTTGGGATTATTTTATTCTTTATTTATGTTTAGTTTTTATTTATTTAGGGTTTTCATTTTATTTTATTTGTTTTATTTATTTTATTTTAGTTTACCTTTATATTATATATATTTTATTTTATTTTTTAGGTTTAGTTTAGGTTTAGGTTTAGGTTTAGGTTTTAGTTTAGGTTTTTATTTTTTAATTTTTTCATTTTAATTAGGTTTAGGTTTTTTATTTATTATATTGTTTTGTTTTATTTAATTTAGGATTTTTTAGGGTTTAGTTTAGGGTTTAGGGTTTGGGTTTAGAGGATTAGGGTTATAGGTTTTAGGGATTAGGGTTTATATATTTAGGGTATAGTAACATAGGGTTTGAGTGGTGGGTTTATTAGATTTATGGCTTAGGATTTAAGTTTAGGGTTTAGGGAGTGGGGTTAGGGTTTAGGTGGTTTTATTTTTGTAAATTAACTAAACAGAGGTTTAAGTTTATTTATTTTAGTTAGTTTATTTTTTATTTATTTTAGTGTATTTACTTTTATTTTATTTAAGTTTATTTTTATTTTAATTAGATATTTGGTTTTAGGTTTATTTATGTTTATTTAGGTTATTTTATTTTAGTTTATTTTTTAGGTTTAGGTTTATTTTAGGTTTAGTTTTAGTTTAGTTTTAGTTTATTTATTTTAGGTTTAGATTTTATTTTATTACTTAGGTTAGTTTTTGTTTAGGTTTAGGTTTTAAGTTTTTATTTTATGTTTATTTTGAGGTTTATTTTTTATTTTAGGTTTAGGTTTATTTTTAGTTTATTTTATTTTATTTAGTGTTTAGGTTTAGGTTTAGGCTTAATTTATTTTAGGTTAGTTTATTTTAGCTTAGGTTAGGTTTATTTTATTTTTATTTTTGGTTTAGGTTTTTTTTTTAGTTTAACATTTATGTTTAGTTTTTTTTTTATTTTTAGGTTTTATTTTTAGGTTTATTTTTCAGTTTTAGTCTTTTATTTAGTTTATATTTTATTTTATTTTATTTTTTATTTTTATTTTAGGTTTAATTTTTATTTTATTTAGAGTTTTTATTTTTTATTATAGTTTAGGTTTTTATTTATTTTATTTTTTTAGGTTTATGTTTAAGTTTAGGTTTAGGTTTAGGTTTTAGTTTAGGTTTTCATTTTATTTGATTTTTTAATTTTATTTTAGTTTAGGTTTATTTATTCATTTTATTTTTAGGTTTTATTTAGTTTAGGTTTAGATTTTTAGCTTATTAATGTTTAGGGTATAATGTTTAGGGTTTAGGGTTTGGGGTTTATGGTTTAAGGTTTAGGATTTAGTGTTTAGGGTTTAAGTTTTAGGTTTTAGAGTTTAGAGTTTAGGGTTTAGGGTTTAGGTTTTAGGTCTAGGGTTCAGGTTTTTGTTTAGGGTTTAGGGTTTTTGATTTTTTTTTTAATAGAGAATAAATTCTGATTCAACATTCTTCTTTCTAATTTTATAAACCAAGTAACCCACCAAGTTTTCTAAGACCAAAATGATGACATAGATAAAAAAATGGCCACACATTAAGCAAATCAAAAACACTAGATAACTTGAATTGTCTCTACTATAAAGACCAAGTTCCATAAGTAGATCGATCATTTCTTGCTTTCTTGCCATCGAACCACCCAACCTCTTGAGTAGTGGGATCCACCATCATATCCCTGATCTCTCCCTCTGTCACCACCACGGTTTTAACCTCCATCACTTCTCCTGCCTCTATAAACACCACTGCTTCAACAACTACCTCCATATCCACCAGGAACTCTTGATACCCCACCATCAAAGCGATAACCTTCTCAGCTGATCAGACCGGATTGATGGTGATGTTGCCATCAAGGTTAATTCTTTGGGTTTAGGTTTATTAAGTTTAGGGTTTAGTTTAATTACATTTTAGTTACTTTAGGTTTAGGTTTAGGGTTTGGAGTTTGGGTAGTTTAGGTTTAGGGTTGATTTAGGTTTTAGGTTTATGCTAAGTGTTTAGTTTGGTTTAGTTTGTGGGTTTGGGTTTAGAGTTTAGGTTTTAGGGTTTAGGATTGAGTTTAGTAGGGTTTAGGGGTTTAGTTTAGTTTATGGAGGTTTAGTTTAGGGTTTAGAGGTTTAGGGTTTAGGGTTTTGGGTTGTAGGTTTGGGGTTTAGTGTTTAGGGTTAATTTTAGGGTTTAGGGTTTAGGGTGTAGAGTTTATGGTTTAGGGCCTTTTTTTTAAATTAAGTAAATCAGTAGGTTTAGGTTTATTTGGTTTATTTAGGTCATTTTTAAATTATTTTAGTTTAATATATTATTTATTTATATCTATTTTTATTTTAAATTTTTATTTAATTTAGTTTATTTATTTTAGGTTTATTTATTTTACTTTAGGTTTTTATTTTAGTTTATTTTTTAGGTTTAGGTTTAGGTTCATGTCTATTTTTTAATTTGGTTTAATTTTTATTTTACTTTTTAGGTTTACATTTTATTTTTTTATTTTTAAGTTTATGTATAGGTTTTTTTTGTTTTTTAGGTTTAGCTTTTCGATTTTTATTTTAGGTTTATTTTTTTGTTCTATTTTTTATTTATTTTATTTTATTTAGTTTAGGGTTTAGATTTTGTTTATTTTAAGTTTATGTTTAGGTTTATTTTAATTTTATTATTTTAGGTTTAGGTTTTATTTTTTTATCTATTTTTAGGTTTAGGTTTTTATTTAGTTTTTATTTTTTTTTATTTTAGGTTTATTTTATTTTTATTTCCATTTAGTTTTTATTTTATTTAGGTTTTTTGTTTTTAGATTTATTTATTTATTTTGGTGTAGTTTAGGTTTTTATTTATTTTATTTTAGTTTAGTTTTTTTCTTAATTTTTATGTTTAGGTTTAGGTTTAGGTTTTAGTTTAGGTTTATTTTAGTTTATTTTTTTGTTATATGTAGGTTTAGGTTTTTTTTATTTTATTTGTAGGTTTTATTTAGTTTATGTATAGGTTTATACATTAGGTTTTGTTTAGGGTTTGGGGTATGTTGTTTAGGGTTTAGGATTATAGGTTTTAGGGATTAGGGTTTAGGGTTTAGGGTTTAGTTTAGGGTTTATGATTTTAGGGTTTAAAGTTTAGGGTTTAGGGTTTAGGGTTTAGTGTTTAGGGTATAGGGTTTAGGGTTTTAAGGTTTAGGGTTTAGGATTTAGGGATAATTTTAGGGTTTAGTGTTTAGGGTTTATGGTTTTTTAGGGTTTAGGGTTTATGGTTTTTTAGGATTTAGGGTTTAGGGTTTTTATGGTTTAGGGTTGTAAGTTTAGGGTTTAGGGTTAGGAGTTTATTTTAGGGTTTAGGGTTTAGGGTCCAGGGTTTATGGTTTAGGATTTAGGGTTTAGGGTTTAAAGTTTAGGGTTTAGGGTTTTATTTAGTATAGGTTTAGGGTTATTTTAGGGTTTAGGGTTTAGTTTATAGTTTTGGTTTAGGGTTTAGGTGTATTTTAGGGTTTAGGGTTTAAGGTTTAGGGTTTAGAGTTTATTTTAGGGTTTAGGGTTTAGGGTCTTGGTTTAGGGTTTAGTCTTTTAATTAAATTAGTTTAGGTTTTAGCTTATTTATTTTAGTTTATTATATTATTAACTTTTATATATGTTTTTTTCTAATTTGTATTTAATTTAGTTTATTTATTTTAGTTTAGGTTTTTATTTTAGTTTATTTTTTAGGTTTACATTTAGGTTTATGCTTATTTTTTAGTTTAGTTTTATTTTTGTTTTATTTTTTAAGTTTTGGTTTATATTTTTAGGTTTTGGTTTTAGTTTAGATTTTTATTTTATGTTTTTAGGTTTAGGTTTAGGTTTATTTTTTTTTGATTTAGGTTTAGGAATATTATTTGTTTATTTTAATTTATTTAGTATAGGTTTAGGTTTAGGTTTTATTTATTTTAGTTTAGTTTATATAAGTTTAGGTTTAGGTTTATTTTATTTTGTTTATTTTAGGCTTAGGTTTTTTTTAGTTTAGGGGTTAAGTTTTATTTTTATTTATTTTAAGTTTTTTTTATGTTTAGGTTTTTATTTAGTTTTTATTTTATTTTATTTTAATTTTAATTTAATTTAATTTTATCTTTAGTTTTATTTTATTTAGTTTATTTATTTTTATGGCTTATTTTATTTTTTAGTTTAGTTTAGGTTTTTATTTATTATATTTTAGTTTACTTTATTTTATTTTTAAAATTTTTTTTTTATGTTTAGGTTTAGGTTTGTGTTTAGGTTTTAGTTTAGGTTTTTATTTTATTTTCTTTTATTATTTTATTTAGGTTTAGGTTTTTTTATTTATTTTATTTTTAGGTCATATTTAATTTAGATATATATTTTTAGGTTTTTATAGTTTAGGGTTTAGGGTTTGTGGTTTAAGGTTAAGGATTGTAGGTTGTATGTTTAGGGTTTAGGGTTATAGGTTTAGGGTTTAGGGTTTAGGATTTAGGATTTAGGGTTTAGGGTTTATAGTTTAATATTTAGGGTTCAGGGTTTAAGGTTGTAAGGTTTAGGGTTTAGGGTTTAGGGTTTAAGGCTTAGGGTTAGTTTTAGGCTTTAGGGTTTAGGGTTAGGGTTTCTTATTTTTTTTTAAATTAGGTAAACTCATAGGTTTAGGTTTATTTAGTTTATTTGCTATTTATTTTAGTTTATTCTATTTTGTATTTTTATTTAGGTTTATTTTTATTTTTATTTAGCTTAGTTTATATATTTTAGGTTTATTTATTTTAGTTTATTTTTTAGGTTTAGGTTTAGGATTATTTTTTAGTTCAATTTTATTTTTATTTTATATTTTAGGTTTGGTTTTATTTTTTATTTTTAGGTTTAGGTTTAGGTTTTTATTTTATTTTTTTAGGTGTAGGTTTTATGTTTTTATTTTAGATTTATTTTTAAGTTTTATTTTTTAGTTTATTTTATTTTATTTAGGGTTTAAGTTTAGGTTTAGGTTTAGTTTATTTTATGTTTAGGTTTAGGTTTTATTTATTTTAGTTTAGTTTATTTTAGTTTAGGTTTAGGTTTATTTTTTTTTATTTTAGGTTTAAGTTTTTTTAATTTAGGATTGAGGTTTTATTTTTTATTTATTTTTAGTCTTCTTTTTTAGGTTTTAGTTTTATTTATTTTTTATTTTATTTTATTTTATTTTAGGTTTATTTTATTTTTTAGGTTTAGTTTTATTTTATTTAGGTTTTTTTATTTTACTTTAGGTTTTATTTATTTATATTTTTGTTTAGTTTTATTTTTTTTTTTTATTTTCTCTTATGATTTAGGTTTAGTTTTAGGTTTAGGTTTAGGTTTTGATTTTATTTTATTTTTTATTTTATTTTGGTTTAAGTTTTTTATTTATTTTATTTTTAGGTTTTATTTAGTTTAGGCTTAAGTTTTTAGCTTTTTAGTTAAGGTTTAGGGTTAGTTGAGGGTTCAAGATTTAGGGTTTAGGGTTTAGGGTTTTAGGGTTTAGGGTTAAGTTTAGGGTTTAGGGTTTAGGTTTTAGGGTTTATGGTTTAGGGTTTAGGATTTTAGGGTTTAGTGTTTAGGGTTTAGGGTTTAGGGTTTTTATAGTTTATAGTTTAGAGTTTAGGTTTTATGTCTAGGGTTAAAGTTTTAGTTTAGGGTTTGGGGTTTTTAGGTTTTTTTAACTTAAAATAAATTCATTCAACATTTCTTCTTTTCAATTTCATCAACCAAGTAACACACCAAGTTTTCTAAGAAATAAATGACGACATAGAAAAATAAATGAGCAAACATAGAGCAAATAAAAACCCTTGATAATTAGAACCATCTTTAATGTAAACACACATCTCCATAAGCGGTCGGATCGCCCATTTTTTAGTTTCTCTTATTGCCATAAGAACTACCCCTTCCTCTCGAATAGTAGGATCCACCATCATATCCCTGATCTCTCCCTCACCACCTATCACCTCCATTCTCCTCGCCTTAATCATCACTTCTCCGACCACCACCTCATATCCACCACACTTCCAGCCCCCACCACCACTGATATTGCTCTGTCTTGCCTCCACCTAGATTTAGATTGAGCTTGGTTGATGATGATGTTCCTGTTGTCAAGGTTTTGCCCATTCTTGAGGTTCAGGTTTATTATTTTTTAGGGTTTAGGTTTATTTTTTAATTTATTTATTTACTTTAGGTTTAGGTTTAGTGTTTGGAGTTTAGGGTTTGGGTTTAGGTTTAGCATTTAGGGTTTTGGTTTTATGGTTTAGGGTTTTAGGGTTTATGCTTTTAGCATTTAAGATTTAGGTTTAGGGTTTAAGGTTTAGGGTTTTAGGGTTTAGGCTTTTAGGGTTTTGGGTTTAGGGTTTAGGGTTAGAGTTTAGGATTTACGATTAAGGGTTTAGGGTTCAGTGTTTAGGCTTTAGAGTTTAAGGTTTTAAGGGTTTAGGGTTTAGGGTTTAGGGTTTAGGGTTAGTTTAGGGTTTATGGTTCAAAGTTTTATTATGGTTTAGGGATTAGGGTTTAGGGTTTAGGGTTAGGTTTAGGATTTAGGGTTTAAGGTTTAGGGTGTAGGATTTAGGGTTTAGGGTTTAGGAGTTTTTTAAATTAAGTAAACAAGTAGATTTAGGTTTATTTAGTTTATTTAATTTATTTTATTTATTTTAATTTATTTAATTTTTTATTTGGGTTTTTTTATTTTTATTTAGATTAGTTTATTTATTTGAGCTTTATTTATTTTAGTTTGGGTTTTTTATGTTAGTTTAGTTTTTAGGTTTAGGTTTAGGATTAGGTTTATTATTTTAGTTGAGTTTTATTTTTATTTTATTTTTTAGGTTTATGTTTTAATTTTTATTTTTAGGTTTAGGTTTTGGTTTTTATTTTTTATTTTTTTAAGTTTAGGTTTTAGGCTTTTATTTTAGGTTTATTTTGAGGTTATATTTTTTAGTTTAGATTAGGTTTATTTTTAGTTTATTTTATTTTATTTTGGGTTTAGGTTGAGGTTTAAGTTTAGTTCATTTTAGGATTTGGTTTATGTTTAATTTATTTTAGTTTATTTATTTTAGTTTTGGTTTAGTTTTATTTTATTTTATTTTATTGCTTTTTTAGTTTAGGATTTGGGTTTTATTTTTTTATTTATTTTTAGGTTTAGGTTTTTATTTAGTTTTTATTTTAAGTTTATTTTATTTTTATTTTAGTTTTAGTTTTTATTTTATTTAGGTTTTTAATTTTTCACTTTAGTTTAGGTTTTTATTTTAATTTATTTTTTAATTTTATTTTGGTTTAGGTTTTTTTATTTTTTTTATTTTTATTTTATTTAGGATTAGGTTTTGCTTTTTTAGGTTTAGGCTCTAGTGTTTAGGGTTAGTTGAGTGTTTAGGGTTTAGGGTTTAGGGTTTATGGTTTAGGGTTTAGGATTTAGGGTTTATGGTTTTAGGATTTATGCTTTTAGGGCTTAGGGTTTAGGGTTTAGGATTTAGGGTTTATGGTTTTTTAAGGTTTAGGGTTTATGTTTAAGGTCTAAGGTTCACAAGTTAGTTTAGGGTTTATGTTTAAGGTCTAAGGTTCACAAGTTAGTTTAGGGTTTAGGGATTTTGGTTTTTTTTTAAACATAGAAGAAATTCAGATTCAACATTTCTTCTTTTCAATTTCATTAACCAAATAACACACTAAGTTGTTTAAGAGACAAGATGACAAAGATTAAAAATGAGCACACATAGAGGAAATCAAAAACCCTAGATTATTAGAACTATTTCTACTGTATAGACAATTCCATAAGGAGCAGATCAGATCGACCATTCTTTAGTTTCTTCAGTTCCCATCAGAACCACCACCTCTAGTAGCGAGATTCCCCATCATATCCCCGATCTCTCCTTCGGCTACCTCCATGTTTGACCTCCAAAGCTTTTCCCACCACCACTGCAATAACCACCACCTCCACTTATCTTCAGATCACTAATCTGGTTAGCGGTGAGTTCACGCCATCAAAGTTCATTCTCGGTTTAGGTATAGGTTTAGGTTTATTAGGTTTTAGGGTTTAATTTTATTTTTTAATTTATTTAGTTACTTTAGGTTTAGGTTTAGGGTTTGGGTTTTAAGGTTTAGGGTTTTGGGTTAGCGTTTAGGGTTTAAGGTTTATGGTTTGGGGTTTATAGTTTTAGAGTTTATGCTTTTAGGGTTTAGGTTTTTATTAGGGTTTAGGGATTAGCATTAGGATTTATGGTTTTAGAGTTTAGGGTATAGGGTTTAGGGTTGTTTCTAATTAAGTAAATCGGTAAGTTTAGGTTTATTTAGTTTATTTAGTATATTTTTATTTATTTTAGTTTATTTGATTTTTATTTTTATTTAGGATTATTTTTTATTTAGTTTAGTTTATTTATTTAATTTTATTTATTTTAGTTTAGGTTTTTATTTTAGTTTATTTTTTTTGTTTAGGTTTAGGTTTATTATTTTGTTGAGTTTAATTTTATTTTATATTTTAGGTTTGGGTTTTTATTGGGTTTTATTTTAATTGTATTTTTTAGGTTTATTTTTAGTTTAGGTTTAGGTTTATTTTAGTTTATTTTATTTTATTTAGTTTAGATTTAGGTTTAGGTTTATTATATTTTAGGATTTGGTTTAGGTTTTATTTATTTTAGTATATTTTAATTTAGTTTAGGTTTTGGTTTATTTTATTTTATTTATTTTAAATTTCTTTTAAGGTTAGGTTTTTTTCTAGTTTAGGGTTTAGGTTTTACTTTTTCTTTATTTTAAGGTTTTATTTTAAGGTTTATTTTTTAGGGTTAGGTTTATATTTAGTTTTTATTTTATTTTAAGTTTATTTTATTTTTATTTTACATTTAGTTTTTATTTTATTTAGGTTTTCATTAGGTTTATTTTATTTTTAAGTTTATTTAGGTTTTTATTTATTTCATTTTAGTTTATTTTTATAAGTTTATTTTATTTTACTTTCAGGTTTAAGTTTGAGTTTTTATTTTTTTATTTTATTTTATTTAGGTTTAGGTTTTATTTAGTTTAGGTTTAGGTTTTTAGGTTTTATGGTTTAAGGTTTAGGGTTTAGGGTTTAGGGTTTAGGGTTTAGGGTTTATGGTTTTAGGGTTTAGGGTTTTGGGTTAAGGTTTATGGTTTAGGGTTTAGGGTTTAGGTTTAGTGTTTAGGCTTTAGGATTTAGGGTTTTTAAGGTTTAGGGTTAGCTTAGGGTCTAGGGCTACTTTAGGGTTTAGGCTTTAGGCTTTAGGCTTTAGGGTTTAGGGTTTAAGATTTATTATTAGTTTAGGGTTTAGAGTTTAGGGTTTAGGGTTTTAGGGTTTAAAGTTTAAGGTTTAAGGTTTAAGGTTTAGGGTTTAGGTTTAGGTTTAGTTTAGGGTTAGGGTTAGGGTTAGGGTTTAGGGTTAGTTTAGGTTTAGGTTTAGTTTATTTTAGGTTTAGGTTTAGGTTTTAATTATTTTAATTTAGTTTACTTTAGTTTAGGTTTATGTTTAATTTATTTTAGGTTTAGTTTTTTTTTTAGTTTAGGGTTTATGTTTTATTTTTTATTTATTTTTAGGTTAATTTTTTAGGTTTAGGTTTTTATTTAGTTTTTATTTTATTTAGGATTTTGTGCCACCATTCTTCAAGATCTTTGATGCTAGTGGGATCCCACGATAACACATTGCACACTTTAGAGCCGGCTATTGCAACATCGGTGGCAGCAACGCACTCCTCTTCCGCCTTTCTGTTACCAATCTATCAAGTGTTGCATTTGATTGGTATGTCGAACTGCCAAATGGTTCAGTGAAAATTTTTGTTGAGTTTGAGCACCTATTTATCAAGAGGTTTGCTGGAGCTCAGTAAAGGGTGACTGAAGGCTACCTCATTGTAGAGAAACAAAAACATAATGTGATCCCTATTGATTACATTCTCAGGTGGCTCAACCTGAGAATGAAATGCGAACCACAGCTATCCGAACAACATGCCATTAAGATTCTTCTCAAAAGTATCGATGTCCTCGCCTTCGTGTTTAAGGGTTTTACCATCAAAAATTTAAGAAATTAATCAACAAGGCGGCTAGCCTATAAGAGGAAGCCAAATAGTTGCCCTTTCCCGACCATTCATCTAGACCCAAGCTGTAAAAGGTGTTTGAGAAGATGCTAGACAAGGTTGCATCGGTGGGGAGGGAAGCGAGTTGAGATGAGAGACTACGAGCTTAGCCGCATCCTTTGCCACCTCCTCTTTGACCACCTCGACCATCATACCACCCGCGGCAACCACACCATTTCCATCACCTCACTAACTAGTAGTATTCAATTCATATGCCGCATCTACTTTCCACCAACTCTTATCGATAAATTGAATAAACCATATTCATTCAAGAGGGAGGTAGTTAGAAAAATATTTAAGAATCTTCTAAAGAAACTCTTTCGTTCTAAGAGGGAGGAAGTGGGCAAGGCGATGATTCTAGCTATTTCCCCTACCTTGCATGTTTGGCCATGTCTTAGAGTATTGTATCACTTTTAAGGACTAACATGAGCGCAACTACAAGTTGAGAGCCATAGTTATCCCTATGGAATACTTATTTGAACAACCATCCAGTTCTATTATAGTAATCCTTGTGGATACTTAGGGATACTTGCGATCCTCTTAAGACCAAAGAAGGATATGATATCTCCCTATCCAAAACCTCTAAGAAGATCATTTCTAAAATCAAGAAGATTTTCTTGAAGGTGCCTGAAGTAGCTCAAACCTCAAACACCAATGAAGGTTTGCTAATTGCAAAGGATAACTTAAGGATGGTGACGCCCGAGTAGTACCCATACATGCTTGAGGTAGTCCATAGCACCATCCAGTCTAGTACTCCCTCCACCATTACAGCTACCACCTCTTCTGATAGATCCCCTTCTACAGGTAGGATTGTTGTATATATGAATAAGGGCACTAAATCTCTAACTTTGCTTACTTTACTTAATTTCTATCATGTACCTCCACCCAAAAAGAAATTAATGAAGAAAGTTGATTCTACTTATATATTTTCTACTTCTAATGCTCTTGATTTCTTCCTGTTGAAAGCTCTTTGAGAATAAATAAAAGCAATAGCTCTAGTAATTTTGATACTTTTTTTCTGATTCAGAGTCAGACTATCCTTCTCTAAATCAATTAGGTTCACCTCTTGAGATTGACTTGGAGTCAACTGACTCTGAGGATCCCATATGAGAAGCTATAGGTATGCTTGATGAGAAGGTAGAACTTTCCACAAGCTCATCATTCCAAGAAGTCATTGAAATCAACCTACAGTGGAAAAGCTCTACCTCCTATGGTAGCCCTCTAGGATAAGGGTAAGAAAGGCATTGGTTCTAGTGAGCATATAGCCCCTCCATAGGATGCTCCACCCATGGATATGCTAATGGTGGACCAAGCCAGTTGATTACAATGTCCTAGCTCACCTTAGATAGTGTCCATTTAAGTTAAGCATATATGAGGCCCTTGTCTTATCCAAAGAGATGAAGATCTCTAATCAAGGCCTTACTTGATCTATAGATATTCCTAGCTCAGCTGACCTCTACTAAAGAGGAGGCATGCAACTCAAAGGACATCTTAGGAGTTGCATTTAGCGATGAAGACTTACTCTTAGGGATGAACGAGCATAACTGCCTCTTTACATTATAGTGGATGTTGGTAGATACTAGCTATCCAGAGTTCTAGATGACCCAGGTGTATCAGTCAACATTATGAGTCTAAGAACCATTGTCTACTTGAGGATCGACATCTCCAAACTCTAAAAAGAAATGATGATGTTGAGAGGATTCAATGAACTAGAGGAGAGGGCCTTGTGATGTTTATTTTGGATGTATGGGTGGGGGTACTTTTTAAGATGATCGGGTATAACATTGAGGTATGATGTACTATCTCGAAAGATAGAGGCATCACCGTACAATGGACCTAATAACATAATAAGGACTCCTAAGGCATGATGGGTCTATGAATATACTAGAGATTTTTCTCCTACTTTACATGGATGAATAAAGCAAGGTTTATATTAAAATAAGTTCTTAAGTTCCATATGGAGGGAAGCCACCAAAGTTAATTACATCTTAGGAAATGAAATTTCTTAAGAGTACTCTCGATTAAAGTAGACAATTAGCATCTCCAAAGATTTCATGGTTAGATTATCAAAGGATTTGTTGTATTTGGAAAATCAATTTGGAAAGTTCAAGGAGAAGACTTATTTTTGGAATCCAAATAAAATAAGTAGGAAATGCTCATGATACTTGTAAGCCTAGTGAGCATTCCAATCTATCCTATGGCTGGGCTTTATAATTTTGAAGTTGAGAAGATTTATATGTTTTGAGTTGAAATTTAATTAGATTACTAGTGCTTACAATCCACCAACACAAATTTGTGGGAATGCCTGAGAGGCAAGGATTTATGCTCATAGCCCAAAGGAAATAGCTACCTTGGATGCTAAATCTATTTTAGTTTATCTTTTATTTATTTCAATATATTTTATTATTTATTTTTATTTAGGTTTATTTTTAGTTTTATTAAGTTTAGTTTATTTATTTTAGGTTTATATGTTTTAGTTTAAGTTTTTTATTTTAGTTAATTTTTTAAGTTTAGGTTTAGGTTTATCTTTTAGTTTAATTTTATTTTTATTTTATTTTTTAATTTTAGGTTTAGCTTTAGGTTCTTATTTTATTTTTTTAGGTTTAGGTTTTAGGTGTTTATTTTAGGTTTATTTTTAGGTTTAAGTTTAATTTTTTTAATAGAAAATAAAATCAAATTCAATATTTCTTCTTTTCGATTTCATCAACCAAGTAATACACTAAGTTTTCTAAGGCACAAGTGATGACATAGATAAAAAATGAGCATGCATAGAGTGAAGCAAATGCACTAGATAATTAGAATCATCTCTACTATAAAGGCAGATGGCGACATATCAGATCAATGGAGTTTCTTGTTCCCATCAGAATGACCACAACCTCTCCAGTAGAGCGATCCACCATCATATCCCAATCTCTCCCTCCACCACCACCATGGTTGTAACCTCCGTTACTCCTCCCGCCTCCATAACCACCATTTCTTCGACCACCACATCTATATCCTCCAGCACCTTCGGATCCCTCACCACCATTACGATAACTACAGCCTCTGCCTTCGCCTCCAACGCTAGATTTAGACTGAGCCTGCTTGATGGTGATGTTCATGTCATCAAGGATCTGCACATTCTTAGGGTTTAGGTTTAGGTTTAGGTTTATTAAGTTTAAGGGTTTGGGGTTAGTTTTGGGTTTAGGGTTTAGAGTTTTAGGATTTAGGGTTTCAAGTTAGGGTTAGGGTTTAGGGTTTACGATTTAAGATTTAGGGTTAAGGTTTATCGTTATTTTCAGAGTTTAGGGTCTCGGGTTTAGAGTTTTTAGGGTTTAGGGTTTAGAGTTTAGGGTTGTGTGTTTATAATTTAATTTATTTTTATTTTTATTTAGCTTTATTTTCATGTTTATTAAGTTTAGTTTATTTATTTTAGGTTGCTTTATTTTAGTTTATTTTTTAATTTTAGGTTTATCTTTTAGTATAGTTTTATTTTTATTTTATTTTTTAGGTAAAGGTTTTACTTTTTTTATTTTTAGGTTTAGGTTTTATTTATTTTGATTGTTTTAGGTTATTTTTAGGTTTTATTTTTAGTTTAGTTTAGGTTTACTTTAGTTTATTTTATATTTATTTTATAGGTTTAGGTTTAGTTTTTTTTAGGTTTAGGTTTATTTTATTTATTTTAGCTTTTTTTTAGGTTTATTTTTTTTGGTTGAGGTTTTATTTAGTTTTTTTATTTTAGGTTTAGTTTTATTTTATTGAGGTTTTTATTTTTTTTTAGTTTAGGTTTTATTTATTTTATTTTAGTTTAGTTTTATTAACCATTTTATTTTCTTTTAAGTTTTTAGTTCAGGTTTAAGTTTATGTTTTTGTTTTATTTTATTTTAGTTTAGGTTTTATTATTTATTTTATTTTTAGATTTTATTTAGTTTAAGTTTAGGTTTTTAGGGTTTAGGGTTTAGTGTTTGGGGTTTAGGGTTTAGAGTTTAGGGTTTATTTTTTATTTCTTATAGTTTATTTTATTTTTATTTTTATTTAGCTTTATTTTCATGTTTATTTAGTTTATTTATTTTAGGTTGCTTTATTTTAGTTTATTTTAATTTTTGGTTTATTTTTAGTATAGTTTTATTTTTTATTTTATTTTTAGGTTAAGGTTTATTTTTTTTATTTTAGGTTTTGGTTTTGGTTTTTATTTTATTTTTTGGGTTTAGGTTTTTGGTTTATTTTTAGGTTTTATTTTTAAGTTTAGGTTTATGTTTACTTTTAGTTTATTATATATTATTTAGCTTAGGTTTAGGTTTATATTTAGTTTATTTTAGGTTTAGGTTTAGGTTTTATTTATTTTAGGTTTTTTTTAGGTTTATTTTTTAGGTTGAGGTTTTTACTTATTTTTTTTATTTTAGTTTAGTTTTTATTCTATTAAGGTTTTTCAAGTTTTTAGTTTAGTTTATGTTTTTATTTATTTTATTTTAGTTTAGTTTTTATTAATTATTTTATTTTCTTTTTAGGTTTAAGTTTAAGTTTATTTTAGTTTATGTTTTTATTTTATTTTATTTAGGTTTTATATTTATTTTATTTTTTTAGATTTTATTTATTATTTTTTAGGTTTTTAGGTTTTTTGGGTTTAGAGTTTAGGGTTCAGGGTTTGGGGTTTAGTGTTTAGGTTTTAGGGTTAGCATTAGGGTTTAGGGTTTAGGGTTTTTTATTATTTTTTTTAATTTTTTTATTTTTTAAATTTTTTTAAATTAACTATATTAAAGGCTTAGGATTATTTAGTTTATTTTTTTTATTTATTTCAATTTATTTTATTTTTATTTTTGTTTAGTTTAATTTTTCTTATTTAGTTTAGTTCATTTATTTTAGTTTTATTTATTTTAGTTTAGGTTGTTTATTTTAGTTTATTTTTTAGGTTTAGGTTTAGGTTTATTTTTTTGTTTAGTTTTATTTTTATTTTATTTTTTAGGTTTAGGTATTATTTTTATTTCTAGGTTTTGCATTAGGTTCTTATTTTATTTTATTTTTAGGTTTAGGTTTAAGGTTTTTATATTAGGCTTATTTTTAAGTTTAAGTTTAGTTTTTTTTAATAGTGAAGAAATTCAGATTTAACATTTCTTCTTTTCGATTTCATCAACCAAGTAACACACCATGTTTTCTAAGACATGATGTCATAGATAAAAAATGAGCACGCATAGAGCAAATCAAAAACCCTAGATAACTAGAGCCATCTCCATAATAAAGACACTATTTCATAAGCAGCATCTTGGATCAACCATTCCTGAGTTTCTCCAGTTCCCATCAAAATCACCCCGGCCCTTGAGCAACAAGATCCACAATCATATCCCCGATCTCTCCCTCCACCACATCCACAGTTGTAACCTTCGTCACTCCTCCCTCCTCCATAATCACTACTTCTATATCCAAGAGTCTCTCCAGATCCCCCACCACCACTGTGGTAACCACCGCCTCCACCTTCGCCTCCACTGCCAGATCTAGACTAAGCCTGGTTGACGTTGATGTTCTTGCCATCAAAGTTTTTTCCACTCTTAGGGTTTAGGTTTAGGTGTTTTAGGTGGGTTAGTTTAGAGTTTAGGATTAGGGTTTAGTGTTTAAGGTTTAGGGTTAATTAATGTGTGGTTTTTTGTTTAGGATTTAGGGTTAGTTTAGGGTTTAGGATTTTTTAGGATTTAAGGTTTAGGGTTTAGAGTTTAGGGTTTTATGTTTAGGGTTGTATGTTTATGGTTTAGGGTTTAGGGTTTAGGCTTTTATTTTTTCATTTTTATAGTTTATTTTATTTTTATTTTTATTTAGCTTTATTTTTATGTTTATTTATTTTAGTTAATTTATTTTAGGTTGCTTTATTTTAGTTTATTTCTTAATTTTAAGTTTATTTATTTTTTTTTTTATATAGTTTTATTTTTAGTTTATTTTAGGTAAAAGTTTTATTTTTTTATTTTTTTAAGATTATGTTTAGGTTATTATTTATTTTATTTTTTGGGTTTAGGATTTAGGTTTATTTTAGGTTTTAATTTTTAGTTTAGTTTAGCTTTACTTTTAGTTTATTTTATATTTAGTTTAGGTCAAGGTTTAGGTTTAGTTTATTTTAAGTTTAGGCTTAGGTTTTATATATTTTAGGTTTTTTTAGGTTTATTTTATAGCTTTAGGTTTTTATTTAGTTTTTTTTATTTTAGGTTTAGTTTTTATTTTATTTAGGTTTTTTATTTTTCAATTTAGTTTAAGTTTTTATTTATTTTTATTAATTTATTTTTTAAGTTTTGGTTTAGGTTTAGGTTTTAGATTATGTTGTTATTTTATTTTATTTTGGTTTAGGTTTATTTATTTATTTTATTTTTCATTTGTTTAGTTTAGGTTTGGTTTAGGTTTTGTGGTTTAGGTTTGGGTTTTTTTTTGGGTTTAGGGTTGGGTTTTTGGTTTAGGTTTAGTGTTTAGTGTTTATGGCTTAGGGTTAGTTTTAGGGTTTAGGGTTTTAAGGTTTAGCATTTAGGGTTTAGGGTTTAGGGTTAGTTTTAGGGTTTAGGGTTAGGGTTTTTTTATTTATTTAGTTTTTTTATTTTTTATTTTTTTTTAAAATTAACTAAACTAGAAGGTTTAGGATTATTTAGTTTATTTTTTATTTATTTCAGTTTATTTTATTTTTATTTTTATTTAGGTTTGTTTTTATTTTTATTCTTATTTAGTTTAGTTTATTTATTTTAGTTTAGGTTTTTAATTTTAGTTTATTTTTAGTTTTAGGTTTAGGTTTAGGTTTATTTTTTGTTTAGTTTTATTTTAATTATATTTTTTAGGTTTAGGTTTTAATTTTTATTTTTTAGGTTTAGGTTTGGGTTCTTATTTTATTTTTTTAGGTTTAGGTTTTACGATTTTATTTTAGGTTTATTTTTCAGTTTAAGTTTAGCTTTTTTTAATCGAGAACAAATTCAGATTCAACATTTCTTCTTTTTAATTTCATCAACCAAGTAACACACCAAGTTTTCTAAGACACAAGCAAAGACAGATAAAAAGTGAGCACACATAGAGCAAATCAAATACCCTAAATAACTAGAACCATCTCTACTATAAGGACACAGTTCTATATGCATCAGTTCTGATCGACCATTCCTAAGTTTCTCCAGTTCCCATCAGAACCACCCTGGCCTCTCAAGTAGTGGGATCCACCATCATATCCTCGATCTCTCCCTCCACCACTACCACGACTATAACCTCCATCGCTCCTCCTGCCTCCATGACCATCACTGCTCTAACCACCACCTCCAAATCCACCAGCACCTCTAGATCGCCCACCACCACTATGATAACTGTCACCTTCGCCTTAACCTCCACCGCAATATCTAGAGCCTACTGGTGATGTTCCCCGCCACAAGGTTCTTCCCATTCTGGTTTTAGGATTATAGGTTTTTAGGTTTTAGGGTTTAGGATTATTTTTTAATTTATTTAGTTACTTTAGGTTTAGCTTTAGGGTTTAGGGTATGGGGTTAGGGTTTAAGGTTTAGGGTATAGGGTTTAGGGTTTAAGGTTTTAGGGTTTATGCTTTTAGGGTTTAGTGTTTATGGTGTAGTGTTTTTTATGGTTTAGGATTTAGGGTTTAGGGTTTAGGGTTAGCTTAGGGTTTAGGGTTTTTTTTAATTAAGTAAACCGGTAGGTTTGGGTTAACTTAGTTTATTTAGTTTATTTTTATTTATTTTAGTTTATTTTATTTTTTATTTTTATTTATGATTATTTTTTATTTAGTTTAGTTTATTTATTTTAGGTTTAGTTTATTTTAGTTTAGCTTTAGACTTTAGTTTAGGTTTATTTTTTTTTATATTTTATTTTATTTTGGTTTTATTTTTTTTATTTTTAGTTTAGTTTTTAGGTTTTAGTTTATTTTATTTGGTTTTTTATTTTATGTTTAGTTTTAGGTATTTTTCTTGGTTTAGATTTAGGTTTATTTTTATTTTATTTTATTTAGTTTAGGTTTAGGTTTAGGTTTAGGTTTTATTTATTTTTGTTTAGTATATTTTAGTTTAAGTTTAGTTCATTTTATTTTTATTTTAGGTTTAGATTTTTAAGTTTAGGGTTTAAGTTTTAATTTTGGTTTATTATTTTAGGTTTATGATTTTATTTTAGTTTTTATTTTATTTTAGGTTTATTTTAGGTTATTTTATTTTAATTTATTTTATTTTATATTTTTTATTCTTAGGTTTATTTTATTTTAGTTTAATTAGGTTATATATTTTATTTTATTATTTTATTAGTTTATTTTATTTTATTAGGTTTAGGTTTAGGCTTTATTTTATTTTATTTATTTACATTTTATTTATTTTATTTTATTTTATTTAGTTTTATTTAGATTTTAGTTTTGGGTTTAGGGTCAGGGTGTGGTTTTTGGGTTTAGGCTCAGGTTTTTAGGATTAGGGCAGGGCCTAGGGCCAGGTTTAGTGTAGGTTTGAGGGTCATGGTTTTGTGATTCAGGGTTGGTTGGATTGGGATCCTTGGGTAGGTTAGAGGGTTTAGGTTTTAGGATGGTTGTGGTTTTTGGTAATGGTTATGGTCAGTAGTTTAAGGCACAGAATCAGGATCAGTTTTGGTCAGTTTAGGATTGTGGTATAGATTTTTTTAGTATTTGGCTCAGTGGTTTTTTGGGTTTGGTTTTACAGTTTTAGTTTAGGGCTCAGGGGTTTAGTGTTTTAGTTAGGGTTTTAGGATTTAGGGTTTAGGCAGGTTTTATGGTTATGTTTTAGTTAGTAGGGTTTTTTAGGGTTTAGTTTAGGGTTAGGATTTTTTTTATTTTTATTTTCTTAATTTTTTAATTAAACAAACCAGTAGTTGAGGTTTATTTAGTTTATTTTATTTTAATTTATTTTATTTTGATTTATCTTTATTTTTATCTCATTTTATTTAGTTTATTTATTTTAGGTTTATTTATTTTAGTTTAGGTTTTTAATATTACTTTATTTTATATGTTTAGGTTTAGATTTATGTTTATTTTTTAGTTTAGTTTTATTTTTATTTTATTTTTGGGGTTTAGGTTTTATTTTTTATTTTTAGGTTTAGGTTTAAGATTTTATTTTATTTTTTTAGGTTTAGGTTTCAAGTTTTTATTTTAGGTTAATTTTTTGGTTTTATTTTTTAATTTAGGTTTAGGTTTACTTTTAGTTTATTTTTATTTTATATTTAGGTTTAGGTTTTAGTTTAGTTTAAGTTTATGTTTAGGTTTATTTATTAGTTTTGGAAGGTTTAGGTTTATTTTATTTTTATTTTAGGTTTAGATTTTTTTTGTTTAGGGTTTAGGTTTGAATTAGGTTAGGATCTTGGAATATAGTTACTCTTATAGGTAAATTAATGGATTTAATAGATATTATGGTTCATAGAAAGATAAATATTTTATGTGTTCAAGAAACTAAATGGGTTGGGGAGAAGGCCATGGAGATTGATAGTTTAGGTTTTAAACTTTGGTATTCGGTAAAAGTAGAACTAGAAATGGTGTAGTGTGATTATAGATAAAAGTTTGAAGGATAATGTTATAAATATTAATAGATGTGGAGATAGAATTATAACTTTAAAGATTATTGTTGATACTAAGATTATCAATGTTATAGTGTCTATGCTCCTCAAGTTTGGAGGTAAGAAAAAAAAAAAATTTTGGAATGAATTAGAGGATTAATACAAACGATATCTCTTGAAAAAAATATTTATTGGAGGAGATTTAATTAGATATGGAGGTAGAGTGGTAGAAGATTTTAAAAGTATTCATGGTGGTTATGGATTTGGAGTGACTAATGAAGAAGACAGGTAGGACTTATGATTTTGTAGTTGCTAACACTTTATTTAAGAAAAGAGATGAACATATTATTACTTATAAAAATGGATCTAGTAAAACACGATTGATTATTTTCGATAAGAAAAATAGATCGCTTTAGATTGTAAAGATTGTAAGGTCATTCCAAGTGAAAATCTAAGTACCCAACATCGATTGTTAGTTTTAGATTTTAAGATGAAAGGTTGTAAGAGAAAAATAAACCAAATTATTATCCTAGAATTAGATGGGGACACTTAAAGAACACAAATAAAAATATTTTAAGAGCAAGCTACAAGAGATTAGAATTTGGGATGTTCATGAGGAAGCTAACATTATGTGGGAAAAAATAACAAGTGAAATTAAGCAAGTTGCTAAAGATGTGCTTGGAGAATCAAAAGGAAAAGCTTCTTTTAATAAGAATAGTTGGTGGTGGAGTCAGAGTGTGCAAGAAAAGATAAAAAAAGAAGTATTGTTATAAAACTTGGTTTAGATGTAAAACTCGAGAATTGGGAAAGATATAAAGTGGCAGAGAAATTCTAAGAAAGCAATATATGATGCAAAAAAATTTAGCTTTTAGTGATTTATACAATAGATTAGATACCAAAGAAGGTGAAAGATGTATGTATAAGCCAACCAAAGAGATAGGAGAAGTAAAGACATAGTTCAAGTGAGGTGTATTAAGGATGAAAATAATAAAATGCTTTTTTTAGAAAAGGATATTGAAAATAGGTAGATGAGGTATTTTGATAAACTTTTCAATGAAGGATCTGAAAGTACGATTGATTTTAGCAACCTTAATACTTTAAATAAAAATAGAGAATTTCATTTTTATCATCGTATTAGTAAAGTTAGTGAAGCTTTAAAGAAAATGAAATGTGGAAAAGCAGTGGGACCAAATAATATTCCAATAGAAGTGTAAAAATGTTTAGGAGATCAAGGAATTTCTTGGCATAAAAATATTTTTAATGTCATTTTAAAGAGTAAAAAGATGGCAGATGAGTGGAAAAAGAGTTTGTTGGTTCCTATATTTAAGAATAAAGGTGATGCACAAGAGTGTTCAAATTATAAAGGAATTAAGTTAATGTGCCATACATTAAAATTATGGGAGAGAGTAATTGAGAATAGCCTATGATGTGATATAGAAGTTTCTCACAATGCTTTGGTTTCATGCCAGGTAGATCTACTATGGATGCTATACATTTGTTAAGGGGTTTGATGGAGAAGCATAGAGAAAGTAAGGAGGATCTACATATGATATTTATTGATTTAGAGAAAGCTTATGATAATGTTTCAAGAGATGTTCTTTGGAGAGTTCTAGAACATAAAGGAGTTAATATTGGTTATATTCAAGTCATTAAGGATATGTATACTAGAGCTATTACTTGTGTCCAAACACAAGGAGGATTGACAAAATATTTTCCTATTTTAGTTGGATTACATCAAGGATCACCTTTAAGCCCTTATTTTTTTTTTTTTACTTTAGTTATGGATGTTCTTACTAGGCATTTACAAGAAGATGTACCTTGGTGTATGCTTTTTGCTGATGACATTCTTCTTGTTGATAAGACTAGAGAGGGAGTCCAACATAAACTTGAATTATGGAGGTCAACTCTAGAGTCTAAAGGTTTTCATTTAAGTAGATCTAAAACTGAATATATGGAGTGTAATTTTAGTTGTAGAAGTTCTAGTGGTAGTGTTGTGACATTAGGTGAACAAGCCATTAATAAGAGTGAGCATTTATATTTAGGCTCTTGTCAAAATGATGGTGAAATAGATGGAGATGTTATTAGTAGAATTCAAGTTGGATGGTTTTAGTGGAGGAATGCATTATTATGTGATAGAAAAGTTCCACTTAAACTTAAGGAAAATTTTATAAGATGGTGGTAAGACAGATGACTTATGGTGTAGAATGTTGGCCAATAAAGAGAAGCATAAGAGTTAAGTGTTATAGAGATGAGGATGCTTAGGTGGATGAGTGGCTTTACTCTTAGAGATAGAATAAAATGAGTATATTAGGAAAAGTTGGGTAGCTCCGGTTGTATAAGATTAGGGAGTCTCTTTAGATGGTTTGGCCACATAAAGTGTTTTTATGACCCATTTAGGAGAGTAGATGCATTAGATTTGCCTTATGTTAAGAAAGGTAGAGGTAGACCTAAAAAGACTTGGTTAAGATGTATAAAAATTAACTTTGTATACTTGATTTAAATGAGAATTTGACACATAATAGACACAATGGAGATGAAGGATTCATAACTAGTGGGATTAAGGCTTTGTTGTTGTTGTTGTTGTTTAGGTTTAGTTTTATTTTATTTATTTTAGGTTTATTTTTAGGTTTAGGTTTTACTTAGTTTTATTTTATTTATTTTAGGTTTATTTTATTTTTATTTTAGATTTAGTTTTTTTTTTATTTAGGATTTTTATTTTTTTTAGTAAAGTTTAGGTTTTTTTTATTTTTTTTAGTTTAGTTTTTATTTTTTTAGTTTTTTTATTTAGGTTTAGGTTTAGGCTTTAGTTTATACTTTTATTTTATAATATTTTTTTATTTTATTTTGG
Organism: Cymbidium sinense; assembly: GCA_021442155.1. Taxonomy (NCBI): domain Eukaryota; kingdom Viridiplantae; phylum Streptophyta; class Magnoliopsida; order Asparagales; family Orchidaceae; genus Cymbidium; species Cymbidium sinense. The sequence continues at coordinate 344,649,955 of CM038214.1, read as the reverse complement.
TTTAGGATTATTTATTTATTTTCTTTTTAGCTTTTATTTAGTATAGGATTAGGTTTTTACTTTTTTAGGGTTTATGGTTTATGGTTTAGGGTTTATTTTTTTTTTTTTTAGGTTTAGTTTAGATTTAGGTTTAAGATTAGTTTAATTTTTTTAGGGTTTAGGGTTTTATTTTATTTAGGTTTAGGGTTTTTTTAAGTTTAGGTTTTAGGTATATGGTTTAGGTTTAGGTTTAGGGTTTAGGTTTTAGGGTTTTAGGGTTTAGGGTTTAGTGTTTAGGGTTTTTTAGGGTTTAGGGTTTAGGGTTTAGGGTTTAGGATTTAGGGTTTAGTTTTTAGGTTTTATGGTTCAAGTTTTAGTTTAGGGTTTAGGTTCTTTTATTATTTTAATAGGCAAATTATTCAACATTTCTTATTTTATTTCATATTTGTTTAGGGTTTTTTTAGTTTTGCTTTTATGAATTTTAATTTTAGAGTTTGAATAGTGTGCTTTTCATTTTATATAGTTTTAGATTTAGCAAAGACAAATGTTTTTTATTTTAAAGTTTGAATGGTCTTATGGTTTTAGATATTAGATCTGAGCTCACATAGAGCAAATTAGATAAAGAATTTTATTATAAGTTTAAGTTAGATATTTTCTTATTTTATTTTATTTAGGATTTTTATTCTAAGGTTTATTTTCTTTTATTTTGTTTAGTTTAGGTTTTAATTTATTTATTTTTAGTTTATTTTATTTTATTGTTAGGTTTACGTTTAGGTTTTAGTTAAGGTTTTATTTTATTTTATTTTATTTAAGTTTATTTTTATATTTTATTTTTTTGGTTTTATTTAGTTTACGTTTAGGTTTATAAATTTTTAGGGTTAAGGGTTTAGAGAGCAAGGTTTAGGGTTAGCTCAGGGTTTAGGGTTTTTTTTTAAACTAAGTAAATTAGTAGGTTTAAATTTATTTAGTTCATTTAGTTTATTTTTATTTATTATAGTTTATTTTATTTTATAATTTTGTTTATGTTTATTTTTTATTTTTATTTCATTTACTTTATTTATTTTTTGTTTTATAATTTAGTTTATTTTACATGTTTAGGTTTACATTTAGATTTAGGTTTATTATTTAGTTGAGTTTTATTTTTATTTTATTTTTTATGCTAAGGTTTCATTTTTTTAATTTTTAGGTGTAGATTTAGGTAAAATTTTATTTTATTAGGATTTGGTTTTAGGTTTTTATTTTAGGTTTATTTTTTAGTTTAGGTTTATGTTTATTTTTAGTTTACTTATATTATTTAGTTTTGGCTTAGGTTTAAGTTTAACTTACTTTAGGTTTAGGTTTAGGTTTTGTTTATTTTAGTTTAGTTATTTTATTTTAGGTTTAGTTTATTTTATTTTTATTTTAGGTTTAGGGTTTCTTTTAGTTTATGGTTTTTTAGGGTTTAGGGTTTAGGGTTTTATGATTAGGGTTGTAGGTTTAGGATTTAGGGTTAGTTTTAGGGTTTAGTGTTTAGGGTTTAGGGTTTATGGTTTTAATTAAGTAAACCAGAGGTTTAGGTTTTATTTAGTTTATTTTTTATTTTTTATTTATTTAGTTTATTTATTTTAAATTTATTTAGTTTAGTTTAGGTTTTATTTTAGTTTTTTTATTATTTTTTTTGTTTAGGTTTAGGTTTATGTTTATTTTTTAGTTTAGTTTTATTTTTATTTTATTTTTTATGTTTAGGTTTTATTTTTTATTTTTAACTTTAGGTTTTATTTTATTATTTAAGGATTAGGTTTTAGGTTGTCATTTTAGGTTTATTTTTAGGTATTATTTTTTAATTTAGGTATAGGTTTTCTTTAGTTTATTTTATTTTATTTAGTTTAGGGTTTAGGTTTAGGTTTATTTATTTGAGTTTAGTTTATTTTTTAGTTTAGGTTTAGGTTTATTTTATCTTTTTATTTTATGTTTTGGTTTTTTTTGTTTAGGGTTTAGGTTTTTTATTTATTATTTATTTTAGGTTTATTTTAGGTTTAAGTTTTATTTAGTTTTATTTTAATTTAATTTATTTTATTTTATTTTTTTTATGTTTAGTTTTATTTTATTTAATTTTTTTTTTAGGTTTATTTTTTTTTTTAGTTTAGTTTAGGTTTTATTTATTTTACTTGAGTTTATTTTTTATTTGATTTTATTTTATAGGTTTAGGTTTAGGTTTGATTTGAATTTATTTTTTATTTTATTTACTTTAGGTTTATTTATTTATTTTATTTTTCTATTTTATTTAGTTTAGGTTTAGATTTTTAGGTTTTCAGGGTTTAGGGTTTGATATTTAGGGTTGTAGGTTTTAGGGTTTAGGGTTTGGGGTTTAGCATTTAATGTTTTATGGTTTAGGGTTTAGGGTTTACTATTTTAAGGTTTAGGGTTTAGGGTTTAAGATTATAGGTTTAGGGTTAGGGTTTTTTTTTATTTTATTTTTTTAAATTAAGTAAACTCATAGGTTTTAGTTTATTTATGTGATTTTTTTATTTATTTTAGTTTATTTTAATTTTTTATTTCGATTTATTTTTATTTTTAATTAGTTTAATTTATTTATTTTTGGTTTATTTTTTTATTTTAGGTTTTTTATTTTAGTTTATTTTTTAGGTTTAGGTTTATTTTTTAGTTTAGTTATATTTATATTTTATTATTTAGGTTTAGGTTTTCTTTTAATTTTAGGTTTAGGTTTAGGTTTTTATTTTATCTTTTTTAGCTTTAGGGTTAAGGTTTTTATTTTACATTTATTTTTAGGTTTTATTTTTTATTTTATTTTAGTTTAATTATTTGGTTTAGTTTATTTTAGTTTAGGTTTAGGTTAAATTTTTTTTTCTATTTAGCTTTTTTTTAGGTTAGTTTAGGTTTTATTTTCTTATTTATTTTTAGGTTTATTATTTAGGTAGCTTTTTATTTAGTTTTTATTTTATTTTATTTAAGGTTTATTTTATTTTAATTTTAGGTTTAATTTTTATTTTATTTAGGTTTTTTAATTTCAATTTAGTTTATGTTTTTTTATTTTATTTTAGTTTAATTTTTATTTTTTATTTTATTTTTTTTTAGATTTAAGTTTAAGTTTTAGTTTATGTTTTTATTTTATTTTATTTTGGTTTAGATTTTATTTATTTATATTATTTTAGCTTTTTTAGTTTAGGTTTAGGTTTTAGCTTTTAGGGTTTAGGTTTAGGTTTTAGGGTTTGTTTATTTATGGTTTAGGGTTGGGTTTAGGTTTTAGTTTGGTTTTAGAGTTTAGGGTTTAGGTTTTGTTTAGGGCTTTATGGTTTAAGGTTTAGGTTTAGGGTTTAGGTGTTAGGTTTAGGTTTCAAGTTTAGGGTTTAGGGTTTGATTTTTTTTTAAGAACAAATTCAGTATTTTATTTTAGTTTATTTAATTTATTTAGTTTATTTATTTATCTTATATTTATTTTAGTTTATTTTTATTTTTTATTTTAATTTATTATTTTTATTTTATTTATTTTAGTTTATTTATTTTATGTTTTTTATTTTTGTTTAGGTTTTATTTTTAGTTTATTTTTTAGGTATAAGTTTAGGTTAAGGTTTATTTTTTAGTTGAGTTTTATTTTAATTTTAATTTTTTAGGTTTACGTTTAGGTTTTTTTTCCTTAGGTTTAGGCTTTAAGTTATTATTTTAAGTTCATTTTTAAGTTTAATTTTTTAGTTTAAGTTTAGGTTTATTTTTAGTTTAGTTTATTTTATTTAGTTTAGGTTTTGGTTTTGGTTTTGGTTTTGGTTTTATTTGTTTTAGTTTAGGTTTAAGTTTACTTTATTTTATTTATTTTATTTATATTTTAGGTTTATTTTTTTTTTTTTAGGGTTTAGGTTTTATTTTTTTATTTTTTAAGATTTATTTTAAGGTTTATTTTTAAGTTTAGGTTTTTATTTAGTTTTTATTTTTTTTATTTTAGGTTTATTGTAGGTTTATTTTATTTATTTAGTTTATTTTCTTTTATTTAGTTTTTTATTCTTAGGTTTAATTTATTCTTAGGTTTAATTTATTTTTTAGTTTAGTTTATGTTTTTATTTATTTTATTTTTAGGTCTACATTTTAATTTAGATTTTTTATTTATTTTGTTTTTAGATTTTATTTAGTTTAGGTTTAGGTTTTTAGGTTTTTAGGATTTAGGGTATATGGTTTAGGGATTAGGGTTTATGGTTTAGGGTTCTAGGTTTTAGGGCTTTAAGGTTTAGGGTTTAGGTTTAGGGTTTAGTTTAGGGTTTAGTGTTTAGGTTTTAGGGTTTAGGGTTTTTAGGGTTTAGGATTTAGGGTTTAGTGTTAGCTTAGGGTTTAAGGTTTAAGGTTTAGGGTTTTTTAGGCTTTTTTAGTTTAAGGTTTTAGGTTTAGATTTAGTTTAGGGTTTAGGGTTTAGGTTTGGGGTTTAGAGTTTATGGTTTTATATTTTAGGGTTTAAGGTTTTATTTAATTTTAGGGTTTTAGGGTTTAGGGTTTTAGGGTTTAGGGTTTAGTTTTAGGGTTTAGGGTTTTTTTAGGTTTTTATTTTTTGGGTTTAGGTTTAGGTTTATTTTATTTTATTTTTTATTTTTTTATTTTTTACTTTTTTCAAATTAAGTAAATTGGTAGGTTTATGTTTATTTAGTTTATTTTTTTATTTATTTTAGTTGATTTTATTTTTACTCTTATTTAGCTTTATTTTATTTATATTTATTTTGTTATTTATTTTAGATATATTTATTTTAGTTTTGGTTTATTTATTTTAGTTTTCTTTTTAATTTTAGATTTAGGTTTTGGTTTACTTTTTTTTACTTTTATTTTATTTTTTTTAGGTTTTAGGTTTATATTTATTATTTTAGGTTTAGGTCTAGGTTTTTATTTTATTTTTTTAGGTTTAGGTTTTAGGTTTTTATTTTAGGTTTAATTTTAGGTTAAATTTTTTAGTTTAGGTTTACATTTATTTTAGTTTATTTTATTTTATTTAGTTTAGGTTTAGGTTTAGGTTTAGCTTTTTTTATTTAAGTTTAGTTTATTTTAGTGTTAATTTAGGTATATTTTATTTTTTGTTTAGGTTTTATTTTATTTTTTAGTTTAGGGTTTATGTTTTTTATTTTTTATTTATTTTAGGTTTATTTTAGGTTTATTGTTTAGGTTTAGGATTTTATTTAGTTTTTATATTATTTAATTTTTATTTATTTTATTTTTATCTTAGGTATACTTTTTATTTTATTTAGGTTTTATTTTAGTTTATTTTATTTTATTATTTATTTATTTTAGTTTTATTTTTATTTTATTTATTTTAGGTTTAGGTTTAGGGTAGTTTATATTTTTTTTATTTTATTTTTTTAGATTTTCTTATTTTTATTTATTTAGGTTTTAAGCTTTCTAGGGTTTAGGGTTTAGGGTTTATGGTTTAGGGTTTGGGGTTTAGGGTTTAGGGCTTTTATTTTATTTTTTTTTGGGTTTAGCATTTAGGGTTTAGGGTTTAGGGTTTAGGGTTTAGGGCTTAGGGTTTGGGGTTTAGGGTTTAGGTTTTAGAGCTTTTGTTTATTTTTTTATGTTTTTATTGGGTTTAGGTTTAAGGTTTATGTTTATTTTAGGGTTTAGGGTTTAAGTTAGTTTAGGTTTATTTTATTTTTTAGGGTTTTTTTAGGGTTTAGGGTTTAGGTTTAGGTTAGTTTTAGGTTTAGGTTAGGGTTTTAGTTTAGGGTTTATTTTGGTTTATGATTTAGGTTTAGGGTTTAGTTTTAGGGTTTAGGTTTATTTATTTTTATTTATTTATTTTTTATGTTTATTTTATTTTACTTTGGTTTATTTTATTTATTAGTTAAGTTTTTTATTTTTTTGGGTTTAGTTTAGGTTTTATTTTATTTTCTTATTTTTTTTAGGTTTTAGGGTTTAATTTTTTTTACTTTTAGGTTTATTTTTTTAGTTTAGGTTAGGTTTATTTTTAGTTTATTTTATTTTATTTAGTTTAGGTTTAGGTTTAGTTTATTTTAGGTTATTTTATTTATTTTAGAGTTTATTTTATTTTAGGTTTATGTTTATGTTTATTTTATTTTAGGTTTAGGTTTTTTTAGTTTTAGGTTTTATTTTTATTTATTTTTTAGGTTATATTTTAGGTCATTTTTAGGTTTATGTTTTTATTTAGTTTTTACTTTTTTTATTTTAGGTTTATTTTATGTTTATTTTATTTTATTGTACATTTAGGTTTTTTGTTCGTAGGCTTATTTTATTTCTTTTATTTAATTTATGTTTTTATTTTAGTTTATTTTATTTTATTTTATGTGTAGGTTTTATTTTATTTTTTTTTTTTAGGTTTTATTTAGTTTAGTTTAAGTTTTAGGTTTTAGGGTTTAGGGTTTTAGATTTTTTTAGGTTTAGGGTTTAGGTTTTAGGGTTAGGTTTAGGGTTATGGTTTAGTCTTTTAGGTTAGGGTTTTAGCTTTAGGTTTAGGGTTTAGGTTTATAGATTTAGGGTTTTAATGTTTAGGTTTAAACTTTAGGGTTTAAAATTTATAGTTTAGGGTTTAGGGTTTAAGATTTTAGTGTTTAGGGTTTAGGTTTAGGTTTAGGTTAGGGTTAGGTTTAGTTTAGTTTATGGTTTATTTTAGGGATTAGGGTTTTGGGGTTTAGGGTAGAGGTTTAGTTTAAAGTTTTAGTTTAGGGTTTATAGTTTGTAGGTTTAGGTTTAGTTTAGGTTTATGGTTAATTTTGGTTTAAGGTTTAGTTATTTTTATTTATTTTTATTTTTTAAAATTAATTAAACTGGTAGTTTTAAGTTTATTTAGTTTATTATTTATTTATTTAATTTCATTATATTTTTTATTTTGATTTAGATTTATTTTATTTTTATTTAGTTTAATTTATTTATTTTAATTTAGTTTTTAGGTTTAGGTTTGGTTTAAGTTTATTTTTTAGTTTAGTTTTATTTTTATTTTTTATTTTAGGTTTAGTTTTTTTTTTAATTTTTAGGTTTAGGTTTAGGTTTTTATTTTAAATTTATTTTTAGGTTTTTTATTAGTTTAGGTTTAGTTTTTTTAATTTAATTTATTTTATTTACAGGTTTAGGGTTAGGTTTAGGTTTTATTTTTATTTATTTTTTTAATTTAAGATTTAGGTTTTATTTTTTATTTATGTTTAGGTTTTATTTTTAGGTTTATTATTTAGGTTTAGGTTTTAATTTAGTTTTTATTATAATTTATTTTACTTTTATTTTATTTTTATTTTAGGTTTAGTTTTATATTTTAGTTTAGGTTTAAGTTTTGGGTTTTAAGGTTTATTTTATTTTGTTTAGGGTTTAGTTAGGGTTTAGGTTTAGAGTTTAGAGTTTATTTTTTTAGGCTTTAGGGTTTAAGGTTGTAGTTTAGGGTTTAAGGTTTAGGGTTTTAGGGTTTAGGGTTTGGTTTAGGATTTTGGTTTAGGATTTTTTTATTTGGGTTTAGGCTTTAGGGTTTAGGGTTTAGTGTTTATGTTTTGGGGTTTAGGGTTTTAAAATTTAGGGTTTAGGGTTTTGCATTTAGTGTTTTTAGGGTTTAGGGTTTAGTGTTTAGGGTTTAGGTTTTAGGTCTACGGTACTGGTTTTAGTTTAGTGTTTAGGATTTTTTTTAATAGAATAAATTCATTCAACATTTCTTCTTTTTTGATTTCATCACCAAATAACACCAAGTTTTTTTAAGACACAAGCGATGAGATAGATTAAAATGAGCACATAGAAATCAAAACCTTAGATAATTAGAGCCATCTCTGAAAAGTTAGCGATAGGTGATCTATTCTTCAATTTCACTTCCCATTAGAATCGACCTCTCAGTAGCGAGATCCACCATCATATCCCCAATCTCTCTCTTACCATGGTTTCGCTCCTCTTCCATAACCTTCACTACTCTAGCCACCACCTCCACATCCAACAACACCTCCAAATCCATCTCCAGATCTAGACTGAGCTTGCTTGATAGTGATGTTCCTACCGTTAATGTTCTACCCATTCTTAGGGTTTAGGTTTAGGTTTAGGTTTATTTTTTAATTTATTTAGTTACTTTAGGTATATGTTTAGGTTTGGGCTTTAGGGTTTAGGGTTAGGGTTTAGGTTCAGGGTTTAAGGTTTAGGGTTTAGGGTTTCAGGTTTAGGATTTTTTAGGGTTTAAGGTTGTAGGTTTAGGGTTTAAGGTTTAGGTTTTATAATTTAGGATTTAGGGTTTATGGTTTTTCTTTAAAATTAAGTAAACCTGGTAAGTTTAGGTTTATTTAGTTACTTTTTATTTAGGTTATTTATTTTTGTTTATTTTTTAGGTTTAGGTTTATTTTTTTAGTTAAGTTTTATTTTTATTTTATTTTTTAGGTTTAGGTTTTATTTTTAATATTTTTTTTTATCTTTTTAAGTTTAGGTTTTAGGTTTCCATTTTAGGTTTATTTTTAGGTTTTATTTTTTAGTTTAGGTTTAGATTTATGTTTTATTTATTTTAATTTAATTTAATTTATTTTAGGTTTAGGTTTATATTATTTTGATTAATTTATTTTTTATTTAGGTTTAAGTTTTTTTTATTTATTTTATTTAATTTTATTTTAGTTTATTTTATTTTTTTAGTTTAGTTTTTATTTTTTATTTAGATTTATTTATTATTTATTTATTTTTTAGTTTAGTTTAGGTTTATATATTATATATATATATTTTATTTTTTTTTTTTTTTTTTTTTTTTTTTTTTTTTATTTATTTTTTTTTTTTTATTTATTCATTTTTAGGTTTTAGTTTATTTATTTATTTATTTTAGGTTTATTTAGTTTATTTAGGTTTGTTTAGGTTTAGGGTTTATGTTTAGGTTTAGTTTAGGGTTTAGCTTAGGTTTTAGGTTTAGGGTTTAGGTTAGGTTTTAGGTTTTAGGTTTAGGGTTTAGGTTTAGAGTTTAGGTTTGATTTTAGGTTAGGTTTAGGTTTAGGGTTTAGAGTTAGCATAGTTTTGGGTTAGTTTATGATTTAGGTTTATTTTATAGTTTTAGATTTAGGGTTTAGTTATTTGGTTTAGGGTTTATTTTAGGTTTAGGTTTAGGTTTAGGGTTATTTAGTTTAATTTTAGGGTTTAGGTTTTAGGGTTATTTAGTTTTTTTAGGTTTAGGGTTAATTTATATTTAAGTTTATTTATTTTTAGTTTATTTAGGGTTTAGGGTTTTATTTTATTTAGGTTTAGGTTTAGTTTAGGTTTATGGTTTTATTTAAGGTTTAGGATTTAGGTTTTATGGTTTATTTGTTTTTTTAGAAAAATTTAGTAATTATTTAATTTATTTTTTTATTTAGATTTTATTTTTTTTTATTTAGTTTATTTTTTATTTATTTTAGTTTAAGTTTTTTATTTTAGTTTATTTTTTAGGTTTAGGTTTAGGTTTATGTTTATTTTTTTATTTGGTTTTAGTTTAATTTTATTTTTTAAGTTTAAGTTTTATTTTTTATTTTTAGGTTTAGGTTTAGGTTTTTATTTTTTATTTTTTCGGTTTAAGTTTTAGGTTTATTTTTTTAGGTTTGTTTAAAGTTTAGGTTCAGGTTTTATTTATTTTAATTTAGTTTATTTTAGGTTTTGGTTTTTTTTAGTTTAAGGTTTAGGTTTTATTTTTTATTTATTTTAGGTTTATTTATAGCTTAGTGTTTATTTATTTTATTTTTTAATTTTATTTTATTTAGATTTATTTTATTTTTTTAGATTAGTTTATTTTATTTATTTTTATTTTAGTTTAGTTTAGGTTTAGGTTTTTTAGTTTAAGGTTTAGGGTTTAGGTTTATTTAAGGTTTAAGTTTAGGGGTTTAGGGTTTGGGGTTTAGGGTTTAGGGTTTAGGGTTTTATTTAGGATTTAGGTTTAAGGTTTAGGTTTGGGGTTTAGGGTTGTATCTTTGGGTTGGGTTTTAGTTTAAGGTTTAGGGTTTGGTTTCTTTTAACATTTGATTCAACATTCTTATTTTGATTTAGTAACAAACAGAGTGAGGTAATCAAATGACCTCCTTAGGGTTAGCTAAAGCCTCATATTCTGTAATGTCGACTATATACCCATTACCATTCAATCTTATATAAATCAACACATGAATAGGGAAAGAGAACCATTCATACACTTAAGCTATAAGCACATGCATTTCTTATGTAATTATAACTAGCATCATAACACATATTATTATTCATTTATAAGCTTTTGAAAAATACATTTGGATTTAATAGTGATAATAGCTATGCATATATTAAATTAAGTGAACACATGTAGGCTTACATAAAGGAAATCCATTTTATTTTACATGATTTTGAAAAGATGGATGCATGGATTCAAATGGCATGCCAAATTTAACATGATTGGAAAGAGAATAATCAAATATAAGCATGTGATTCATTTAACCAAACTAGTGCTTAAGGATAGTCAAAAAATTAAGATTATTTAAAGAAAACCAAAGCTTCTTTATTAATTAAGTTTTGGATTTGATTTGATTTAAAGAGGAGAAGAGAAATCATCACTTGTTGTTTTAAACCCATTCCCCATTAGTGATTTGATTTAATTTAAGGAAATATAATTAAGTTGATTTTATGGGTTAATTAAGTTGAACCTTTAATTAGATGAATTAATTACCCCTATGTCACCTTAAAGTAATTAATTTAATAATTATGAGCCAACATGGTATGCATGGAAAATAAACTTGCAATGATCCTATGAAATAAAAGTAATGATTGGCTCATGATTAATTGTTAATTAGATTAAAGGACTTATTAATTACTCTTATGGTTTTCCACACATGGACTAATTTCATTAAACTCCTTTAGGGTATTAAACACCTAAAAATCTACCCCATGATTTAATTAATTAAGGATAGTGATTATGATTTCACTTTGATTAAGTGATTTAATTAATTAGTTAAATCTTAATTATTTCATTTTAAAAAGGGTGAAATGAACTTGGGAAAGGTCCCAACCTATTCCTTAGTTCACTTCTTATTGAACAATGATTAATAAATTTAATTAACCAAATTATTACTATTGGGATTAATTAATCATTATTAATTAAAAAGTAGTTAAGATATAATTAGTCAATTTCTATTTAAGTGAGCAATAAATCCCATGCAAAGCATGGGAGGCAGAGGCCATCCATTAAATTAACCTACAAAATTTGAGATTAATTGCTCAAGTAATTAAGGAGTAATTAAGCTAATAAAATTTGTAATTAAACTTTAATTAAACCTTAATTACTATTCAAAATTAGTTTAAATCATTTTTAATTAATTCTCCTCAGAAATATTTAAAATGAGTATTTATTTGCATTTTTTATATCTCTATGTATGATTTTAGTTTCAACCATTAAAAATGATTACTTAAGCCAAATTCTATTTGCTCCATGTAGTGCACTAACGCGGCACGCTTTCCACATGGCGTGGTGGGATTGGCTACTTAAAACTTATCCAACTCAACACCTACATGGCATCTGCGGATTCACTTTCTCGTCCCAACATCCGATCTAAGATTGGATGGCTAATTAATCCACAATTGGATTAAATCATTGATGTAGCGGATGAAATCATGATTGTCCATTTTGATCACATGGAAGATTGCTGATCTAACGTCATGCGAGTGAGGGAGAATGGAGTCCATCTACCATTGCTCACTTGATCTGAACTTACCCAAGCTCGAATCAACTAGCGGATCCCACACCTTCATGACATTGGTCGGAGATCCATCAAGATCACATGAGATGCAAGTTTTCTTAAAAAAATATCCACAATTTTACTGGGATTAGTTTGGAAGCATTGGAGCTCAAGACGGTCTCGAACAATTGAGAAGCTTCATCTAGTGGAGATGAAATTTGAGTAGCAATTGGATCAATTACTTGATGTTCTAAATTGATGATTTGGAGCTCTATTTATGATGTCCCACCTCGATGTTGAAGCTTGATTCATTCTTGATCGATGAGTTAGGAAGGTGCATGCAAAGTTAATTTAGTTTGATGGAGAAATGGAAAGTTAGGTCAAAATGAGTGTTCTATTTGAAACATGGAATGGCATTTTTGATCGAATGAGCTTAGAGCTTAGAATGGCTCCGGCTTATCTTGGGTAGCTGAGCTTTGAATTATTATTTTGTGTGTTTGGGAAACAAGGGTGTGTATTCCCCATTCATCTTGATTGGATGGGATCAAGTTTGGCTTAGTGGTTTGCCAAATATCTAAGTCATGGGTGGCGAGGAGGAAGCGAGTTGCTCGCTTGGTTGGTTGAAGGTGTGGAGGTGGCCAAGGAGGAATCATGGGTGTCTTATGGGTTTCAAATGCTTTAATGGGAGGGTGAGGTGATTTCATCTCCCATGGGTCATTGGGTCCAACCACACCATTTCGGTTGGGTGTGTCTAGGTCCTTGGGTGAACCATTGGGAGTACCAAGTGGCTAAGGAATGGAAATGACCACCTACATGGGTGATTTATATCATTTGATGGCATTGACCAAAGGGTAGAATGATCATTTGGCATTGGATTTGATTTGGGTAGATTTGAAATGAGCCAAAAGTGGGTTAGCTCAAATTTCAAGTCAATTGGAGTTGATTTGGTTAGGTTTGGCTCAATTTGACTCATTTAGATCAAATTAGGTTAGGTTGGGTCAAGTTGACCAATTGGTCAAATTAGACCAAACCAAGGGTTGGGTCAAGTTCATATGATCATTTTGGGATGTTTTGGTTTGATTGGTTTCATTTAGTTTGGCTTAGTTTTAATTTTGGCTCATTTGAATTCATTTGGGTCAAATGGGTTAAGTTGAGCAATTTGACCAAATTGGCCAAATTGGATTGGGTTGGGTGTTGGTTTGGGTTAAGTTGGCCAATTGAAGATGATTGTAGGCTTTGGTTTAATTAATTTGGAATTGGTTTTGATTTAGGCCAACTTGAACTTTTAGGTCAATTTGGGCTAAGTAGGTCAATTGGGTTCAATTGGGTCCCATCATGGCTTTGGTCAAGTTTAATAATCAATTTGGAATGAACTTGAGACATTGGTTGCAATCAATGTGGTTTATATTTTAATTTGACCCAATTTGGTCTTTTAGGTCAATTTGGGTCAACTTGGATCAAGAGGGCCAATTGGGTTTGGTTTGACTCAATTGAAGGTCAAGTCATATTCAAATATTGATTTTGATTTGGTATGAATCATTAGTTTCAAGAGATTTGGCTTAGGATGCAATTTGGCTAGTTTGGGTTCATTTGGGTTAAGGGACTTGTCAAATTACCAAGTTACTTAGTTTGACCCATTTGTGACTTGATCAACCTAGGTGATCATCATGATGGGAGGTTTGAATGGGGTTGGTTCAATCCAAATTGGGTAGGATTAGAACTTTCGAGATAGGTCAAATTGGCCACTTTGGGTCAAGTGGACCAATTGGGTTTAGTTGGCTCTATTTTGGGTTGAGTTTATTTAGTTGAGTTTATATATGGATTTGGGATTGATATATAAATTCAATTGAATTGGTTGGGTTCAAATGGGTTTTGGTTCATTTGAACATTTCAAGTCAAAAGGGTTAAGTTAGGTTTGACTTGGGTTGATTTTGGTTTGGCTTGATGATTGTAGATTTCATTTATATTTGTGAATATGATTGAAGGTATGATTGTTTCATGAGAAAATCAATTGAATTTGGGTTTTATAATGAAGAAATTTGGCTAAGTCCATGTAGTTGGGTCATGTGGCTTAGGTTTGGATTTTCATTTGGTTTGATTTAAATGTATATTTCATTTAAATTTTTGAAGATGATTGAAAATATGATTAATTTGTGAGAAAATTAGTTGAGCTTGACTTAATTTGGATTAAGATTTGGCTAAGTCCATGGGATCATATGGCTTAGGAAGGGTTTTGATTTAATTTGATTTAGTTTGATTATTTGAATGTAGATTTCATTTATATTTAGAAGATGATTGAAGATATAAATTTATTATGAGAAAATCAATTGATTTTAGATTGATTTGGATTAAGATTTGGCTAAGTCCATGGGATAGGTCATATGACTTAAGAAGGGTTTGAAGTTTGATTTGATCATGGGCTTCAATCATTTGGTTTTGGAATTTGGGTTTGGATTTAGATTTGAATTTGATGTTTGAATTGAACATGAGGTTAGGTTTGAGAAGGAGAACATGGATTTGATTTGGGTTGCACGGTAGGTGGATTATCCTAATCCTAGGCATAACCTAATCCTGTTAACCCTTTTAAGTCTTTAGGCTTAAGTTAAATGTTTACTTGTTGGAAGTATCTTTATTAGGGAAGTCTTGTCTAGAAGACTCTAAGTATAAGATGGGAAGATTGAATCGACACTCCAAAAGGTCAAGGTCCTTGAGCCTTGCTCCATAGTGTTGCCCTTGGAGATAGATGATTGGAAGGCAGAGCCAAGTTTCACATTATATACTTGGATACATCTTTCAACGCTTTGCTCGAGACCATGGATACATGAGAACAACATAGTTCCATCCTCCTACATCGTATGAAGTTTGTGAGAGGTGAGATTGTCTAAAAGAGATCTCAAGTCATTTACAATTCATGAGGTCTATAAATATGAGGATGCGGCTTACTACCTCCATCAAAATCAACAAGTCTATTCTCGTAAACTTGGCCAAAGTTTAAAAATAAAAAAAAAAAAATAAGAGGAAAGATAAAAAGAAAAAAGAAAAGAAAGAAAATGAAAAGAAGATAAAGGGAGCGAAAATAGGTTTGGAGGAGGAAGTGGAGCTTGACATTAGATTCCACCCATAGTTCATTACTCCATTTGAACATATGGGTAGGATGACCTAACCTCCACTAGGTAGAGGAAGAGGCCAGTTCAGAGGCAGTCCTAGGGGTGAAAAACCTCCTTATTGGCCACCCAATAGAAGATATATCCCAACAACTAAGAGTACACCTACTATCCTTATAAACTTAGAATCTAGTTCATAGGATGAGTCTTATATGGTTAGTACACTAGCTCTTCTCGAGTAGATTCCTTGGAGGTGACACAGCAGATGGATGAAGACTAGGCTCAAAGCAAAGCATAAGTGTATCCAAGTCTATATGTGAAATAGTTAGGCATTAGTTGGGAACTTAGCTCTAACCCCTCTTTTCTCTCAAAAAGCTGAGGGTTTGGTAGTTAAGGAAGCCCCTAAGTCATCTACAAGTGTGAAGACTAAGAGGTTCTTTCTAGGAGCATCATCCTCATGTCAAGTAGTTGATGTAGAACTTGAGGATGATTCATATAAAGATTTAATAGAATTACCTTTTGATTGGTACTTGCCTTGTGTTCATAATTTAGCAAAGAAAGGGTTAATACTACAGACTTAGTCAAAGCACAAGTCAGACTACTTCAAAAGAATATAGAAGAACAAATGCAAAATCTCTCAATCAAGACCAGAACTAGGAATCGGTACAGTAGGTCCACTTAACGATGATGATTACTGCTTAGTCATCACCAATCACTTGGAATATGATAGGTTCATTTCAAATCATATTAACTCATATGAGGCGTGCTTAGAAACTTAGATGATCCGAGATGATTTTGAAGTCAAAGATGCACCACGAGTTTTGAAGAAGAGTTCAACCATCGAGCAGGTCAAGAAAATTAACATAGAAACTAAAGAAGATCCACACATACATCAATTCTTGTTGAATGAAATTAAAACCAATGACTTAGTTAGGCTATTGATTGAGTTTAAGGACTGCTTTGCATGGTTTAATGAAGAGATGCCTAGATTGGCTCTTGACATAGTAGTCCATAAACTAGCAATAGAGCCTACTACTAACCATATCAAGCAAGCTCCTAAACACATGCAATTAGACATAGAATAATAGGTCATTTATGAAGTCAAAAAATTGATCAATGTTGGCTTCATCTGAGAAGAAAAAACCTACATGGTTAGACATCATCCCGGTTAAGAAAAGAATGGCCAAATTCACAAATGCTTTAATTTTAGAAATTTAAATAAGGCATGTCCAAAAGATGAATTACTATTACCAATCCCGGAGCTGATGGTGGACATTGCCTCATCTCATGCAGTCTTCTCTTTCATGGATGGCTCATCTAGATTTAACCAAATAAAGATGGCCCCTGAAGATGAAAGAAACACTACTTTTAGAACCCTCGATTAGAATCTATTGCTATAAAGTCATGCCTTTCAGCCTTAAAAATGTTGGTGCTACATACCAGCTGGCTATGACTCGAATCTTTGATGAACTTCATCATCTAGTCCAGTTATGTCGATGATCTCATGGTCAAAAGTACAAAAAAGGAAGGCCATTTCTTTGACTTGAGAGTAGTTTTCATACAATTAAGATAATTTAACCTCAAAATGAACCTCCTGAAGTGTGTATTAAGAATAGCTTCAGTGAAATTCCTTTGGTTTGTTATCCAACACTAGGTAATTGAAATCGATTCGAAGAAGATCAAGGTGATATTAGAAATGCTACCCCCTAAAAGTTTAACTCAACTCAGATCATTCCAAGGGTAGTTGAAGTATCTAGGATGCTTTATATCCAACTTATTAGAAGATGTTAGCAAGTCTCAACACTTGTCAAAAAGGATGCCAAGTTCAAGTGGGATGATAAGGGTAAGCATGCCTTCGAAGACATCAAGCATTACCTGATGATGCCTCTAGTTCTAGCAGCCCCTATCTCATGCAAGCCACTCATTCTTTACACTGCTACATTAGATGACTCCCTTGGTGCTTTGTTGTCCCAAGCCAATGATGAAGGGATGGAAAATGCACTCTACTACCTCAGTCATCATCTAATCTCTACTACGGTTAATTATCCACCCATTGAGAAGAATTTTCTATTTTTAATCTTTGCATCCCAAAAGCTACAACACTACATGCTTTCTCATAAGGTGAACTTAATCTCTGGGATCAATCCACTACAATATCTCATGACATGGCTGATGCTATCCGGATGGTTAGCTTGACGGTCCATAATCCTCTCACAGTTTGACATTTTCATTCGTACCCCTCCGTGCGGTGAGATGACAAGCGATAGTGGATTTCTTATAAACACACTGACTTCCAGCTGACTCTCACTTAGTGATGATCTCCCCGATGAACAAGTCATGAACTTAGGGGATACTAACATTTACCATTGGGAGTTGTACTTTGATGGTGTAGCTTACTCTCAAAGAGGAGAAGAATCACAATCTACTATTCCAAGAAAGGCAAGGGTTGGAATAATTCTCTTAACTACAGACCATAATGTGATGAGATTCTTATATCATCTGTCCAGTCCTTGCACCAACAATGAAGCTAAATATGAGGCTCTGATTTCTAGTCTGGAGTTATCCATTACTCTAAGCATCCAAAACATCAACATCTTTAGGGATTCTCAGCTAGTTATCAACCAAATCATTGGTTCCTATAAGGTTATAAAGCTCAAGCTCCATCACTACCATAAGTACACCAAGGAGTTGTTGGCCTAAATTACAGAGGTTACCATTTATAAGATTCCTTAAGGAGAGAACGACATAGCATATGCTTTAGCTAAGCTTGCCAAGGAGTTGACATGTCCGAAGGATGAGTCCATATCCATAAAGGTCTAAAATAGATAAGTCTTATCCCTTATTAATATTGAACTCATCAAAAAGTACTCTCTTGAAGGGGAGGTTGCCATTGCCAAGAAGGATGAGGAGTTAGTTTAGAGGCAACCATTCATGGATTACCTAAATAAAGGTAAACTACCTCAGAGAACTCCCAAGCCCATTAGATGAAGCAGATA
Organism: Cymbidium sinense; assembly: GCA_021442155.1. NCBI lineage: Eukaryota > Viridiplantae > Streptophyta > Magnoliopsida > Asparagales > Orchidaceae > Cymbidium > Cymbidium sinense. Next base: position 344,632,294 of record CM038214.1, on the reverse strand, counting down.
TAACTTTCCTATGCTCTTGTGGATGGTGTCTTGTACTGATGGTCTTTCAATCATATGTGGTTATGCTGTTTAGACAAGTACAAAGCTCATAAGATCTTAACCAAGGTACACTCAGGATTATGTGGAGCCAACCAATCTGGTCTGAAGATGAAAGCCAAGATCAAGATACTAGGATAATATTAGTCGTTAATGATCAAAGATTGCATGGATATGGCTAGATGATGCCACCAATGTCAAATACTTGGTGTGGTCCTACACAAACTACCCAACATTCTACATCCTACATTGGCTTCAAGGCCATTCGAGTGTTGGGGTACCAAAGGTAGTTACGATTGATCCTCCTTCTTCAAGGGTCATCGGTTCATCTTAGGCACTCTTGACTACTTTTCAAATGGTGAAGGCTATTCGAGAGGTCACAACTCAACATGTGCTCCTATTTTTTAATAACTATATCATATATATATGTTCAGAGTGCCTCGATAAATTATATCTGATAATGGTACTGCATTCAAGAGCACCAAGATCAGCAATTTTTCCTAGAGACAACATAGATTGGAGATATTCTATAAACAACTACCTGAGGGTAAAGGGCTTAGTAGAAGCCTTCAACAAAACACTCATCCGAATACTAAAGAAGGCACACGACAATAACAAGTGATAGTGGCATTAGTAGATAGTTGAAGCCTTGTAGGCCTACCACACCACATATAGATCTCCAACTTAGTCTACTCCTTTCTCCTTAGTGTATGGGTCTGAATCATTCTACCATTAGAAGTCCAACTCCCATCACTAAGGATAGCTGTGGGTAGCAAGATAAAAATAAGGATAACGCCAAGTTACGGTTAGAACAGCTTGAAGGTTTGGAGGAGAGATGCATGGGCATGCCAAACCTCAAGTTGTACAAAGCTAAAATGATTCAAGTAACAAGTTGGTATGTCTTAGAGCTTTTCAAGTAGGAGAGCTTATTATAGTTCTGAAGAGACTAATTATTGCCCATCATAATATGGGAGGCAAGATTAAACCCACTTTGGAAGGCCCATTTTCCATAAAGAAGGCCTACCAAGGAAGATCTTATCAGCTTATTAATCATAAGAGAGAATGCCCAAATCTCCTAATCAATGGGCTCTACTTAAAGAAATATTATAAATCATGTTTAAAAATAATTATCATCAATTAAAATTCCATTTTGAATTCAATCTCTTCCATGTTGAAAGTATTCTTGTCCACCACGATGTGTTTAGGGTAGGTGTAAGGAACTCGAGTGGCATCATATCCTTCATTGACACAGCACAAACACAAACTACACACAAATATATAAAACAAACACATATCTTTTGTCTCGAGCAACTCTGAGTTGAGATAACGCCCCTAGTTGTACTCAGTTAGAAACTATTCTAGGTCAGGCTTACGTGCTACCTTGCTAGTGTGTTACCCTAGTGGTCTTCTTGGTTTGGAGGATGTAAGTCTACTACAATTTACTTCCTTGTCCATTTGACACTGATGAGCTCCTTGATAGTTTAGTAGGCCTTACTGCATGGCTAGTAAGCTACCTCATGTTGACTTCATTTAAAAGGATGTGAGTCTACTACACATTCTTCTTGGATTAGCCTTCATGCATTGACTGGGTTGAGTATATTAGAGGTTTAGGATAACTCCCCTAGCAGCTCCTTCCCTCCTGATTGCTTCAAGCTTAGGTCCAGTCCTTCTTCGAGGCTCCTCATTTAGTAGTCACTCTAGGTTAGATAGCATTTGTCCATCGATGATAAACTATCCTGATGATCAGCTCCATTTGAAAAGTTGTAAGCCTACACACTTTCTTTCTAGGTTGATCATTGCACACTGACGAGCACCTTAGGTTGGTTGGTTCTCACTATGTTGATGGATACACCACTCATGTTGACGGATACACCTTAGGTTGGTTGGTTCTCCCACCTTATGATACACCACTCATGGCAGATGTAAGTCTACTATGCTTTCTCCTTGAGTTGCCACTGTACACCTATTGTCTTACTTTTCCAGTGCTAAGGATAATGCTTCTGGCAGTACCTCCCCTATGGGCACTATATTTGGATCACATCCTTTGCGGTCCCATTTACATAGTATCTCGGTTACTTTATTCAGTTCCCCCTTTAGTAACCACCCCTTATGGTTGGAGAGTCCATCCTATGGATGCGATTCTACATTAGTCCAATAAATGAGATAGGTCAAGACATAGCCTCTTCTTAGTGTGGTCCCTTGCACCAATAGTGTTCATGCAAACATATAAATAAAATATATATTCACTTGTGGATTAAGAGGACACCCCTAGCGGTACCATTTCTTAAGTATGTATCCTATCTTTAGGCGTTAACTCCTTATAAATTGTCGACTACTCTTGAGTTGATATAAGTCCCCAACAGAATTCACTCAGTAGCCGCCTATAAGTTGAGTTTGATTTGTTGTGCTACCAATAGGTCACGCATCGGCTATTCCCTGCTTTAAAAGATGTAAGTCTACTATGCCTTCATCTTAGCATAGTCGTTGCACATCGAAAGGCAGCCCCTTAAGTTATCTAGCTCTATCCTATGGCCAGTAGACTATCCCTTTGGATTTGTAAATTTAAGATAGGACAAGTCTGATATAGCCCCTTCTATGCCCTTGACATAGAGCCCTCACATGTCATGTACAATGCATGTGTGATCCCCTAAGGTTTATGGTTTAGGCTTTAGGGTTTAGGGTTTATGCTTTTAGGTTTAGGGTTTAGGGTTTAGGGTTAGGGGTTAGGGGTTCGAGTTTAGGGTTTTAGTTTTTAGTGTTTAGGGTTTTAGGGTTTAGGGTTTAGGGGTAGGGCTTAGGGTTTAGTGTTAATGCTTCAAGGTTTAGGGTTTAGGGTTCAGGCTTTAGGGTTTAGGGTTTATGGATAGTTTATGGTTTAGGTTATAAACTTTAGAGTTGTAGGTTTAGGGTTATAAGTTTAGGGTTTAGGATTTAGGGTTAATTTTATGGTTTAAGGTTTAGGATTTAGGGTTTATGGTTTAGGGTTTAGGGTGTTTTTTTAAAATTAATTAAACCGAGTGTTTAGCTTTATTTCATTTATTATTTATTTTAGTTTATTTTATTTTTTTATTATTATTTAGGTTTATTTTTTATTTTTATTTAGTTTGGTTTATTTATTTTAGGTTTATTTATTTTAATTTAAGTTTTTTATTTTAGTTTATTTTTTAGGTTTAGGTTTAGGTTTATGCTTATTTTTTAGTTTAGTTATATTTTTATTTTATTTTTAAGGTTTAGATTTTATTCTTTATTTTTAGGTTTGGTTTAGGTTTTTATTTTACTTTTTTTATGTTTAGGTTTTACCTTTTTATTTTAGGTTTATTTTTAGGTTTAATTTTTAGTTTAGGCTTAAGTTTATTTTTAATTTATTTTATTTTATTTAGTTTAGGGTTTAGGTTTAGTTTATTTTAGGTTTAGGTTTAGGTTTTACCTATTTTAGTTTAGGTTTAGGTTTATTTTATTTTAGTTATTTTAAGTTTTGGTTATTTTTTAGTTTAGGGTTTATGTTTTATTTTATTATTTATATTTAGTTTTATTTTTTTAGTTTAGGTTTTTATTTTGTTTTTTTAGGTTTATTTTATTTCATTTTACATTTAGTTTTTATTTTATTAAGGATTATTTATTTGTAGGTTAATTTAATTCTTTTTAGTTTAGGAATTTTAGTTTAGTTTTTATTATTTTATTTTATTTTATCTTTATTTTTAGGTTTAAGTTTTAGTTTAGGTTTTTATTTCAATTTTTTAGTTTATTTAGATTTAGATTTATTTATTTATTTATTTTTAGATTTTATTAAGTTTAGGCTTATGTTTTCAGGTTTTTAGGATTTAGGGTTTAGGGTTTGGGATTTAGGGTTTAAGGTTTAGCATTGTAGATTTTAGGTTTTAGGGTTTAGGGTTTAGGATTTTAAGGTTGAGGGTTTCGATTTTAGGTTTGTAAGATTAGGGTTTAGTGAATTAGGGTTTAGGGTTAGTTTTGAGGTTTAGGGTTTGGGTTTTTTTATTATTGTTATTTTTAAATTATGTAAACTTATAGGTTTAGATTTATTTAGTTAATTAATTTAATTTAATTTTTATTATTTTTATTTAGGTTTATTTTTATTTTATTTAGTTTAGTTTATTTATTTTAGTTTTATTTTAATTTAGATTTTATTTTAGTTTATTTTAGGTTTAGGTTTGGTTTATTTATTTAGTTTATTTTATTTTATTTTTTAGGTTTAGGTTTTATTTTTTATTTTTAGGTTTAGGTTTAGGTTTTATTTATTTTAGGTTTAGGTTTTAAGTTTATTTTTAGGTTTTATTAGTTTAGGTTTAGGTTTATTTTAGTTTATTTTATTTTATTTAGGGTTTATGTTTAGGTTTAATTTATTTTTGATTTAGCTTTAGTTTATATTTATTTTGGTTTAGTTAGTTTTAGTTTAGGTTTAGGTTTATTTTATTTTTATTTTAGGTTTAGGTTTTATTTTTATTTATTTTTAGGTTTTATTTCTAGGTTTATTTTTTGGTTTAGGTTTTTATTTAGTTTTTATTTTATTTAATTTTAGGTTTATTTTATTTTCATTTAGGTTCAATTTTTGTTTTTTTAGTTAAGTTTAGTTTTTTATTTATTTTATTTTAGTTTAGTTTTTATTTTTTCTTTTGTTTTCCTTTTAGGTTTAGGTTTAGGTTTTAGTTAAGGTTTTTATTTTTATTTTATTTTTTTATTTTATTTTAGTTTAGGTTTTTTATTTATTTTATTTTTAGGTTTTATTTAGTTTAGGTTTAGGTTTTTAGCTTTCTAGGGTTTAGGGTTTAAGGTTTTGGGTTTATGTTTTAGGGTTTAGGGTTTTAAGGTTTAGGGTTTTTAAGGTTTAGGTTTTAGGTTTAAGGTTCAAGTTTTAGTTTAGGGTTTAGGGTTTTTGGTTTTTTTTAAAATAGAGAACAAATTCTTACTCAATATTTCTTCTTTTTGATTTCATCAACCAATTAACACACATTGTTTTCTAAGACATAAGAGACGACGTAGATCATAAATGATCACGCATAGAACAAATCAAAAAACTTAGTTAACTAGAATCTTCTCTAATGTAAAGACACAATTCCATAAGCAGCAGATCAGATTGGTCATTCTTCAGTTTCTCCAATCCCCATTAAAACCACCCCTATCCTCTAGAGTAGGAGGATCCACCATCATATTCCTGATCTCTACCTCCGCCACCACCATGACTGTAACCTTCATGGCTCCTCTTACCTCCATAACCACCACAGCTCCGACCACCACCTCCATATCCACCAACACTCAGATCCCCCCCACCACTGCGAAAATAGGCACCACCGACTTGGCCTCACCACGGATCTAGGCGACGGTTGGCGTGATATTCCTGCCGTCATGGTTCTGCCCATTTTTAGGGTTTAGGTTTAGGTTTATTAAGTTTTAGGGTTTAGGTTTACTTTTTAATTTATTTAGTTACTTTAGGTTTAGGTTTAGGGTTTGGGATTTAAGGTTTAGGGTTTAGGGTGTAGGGTGTAGGGTTTAGGGTTTAAGGTTTAGGGTTTTTAGGGTTAAGGGTTTATGGTTTAGGGTTTAGGGTTTAGGTTTTAGTGTTGTAGGTTTAGTGTTGTAGGTTTAGGGTTTAGGGTTTAGTGTCATTTTAGGGTTAAGGGTTTAGGTGTTTTTTTTTAAATTAAGTAAATCGGTATGTTTAGGTTCATTTAGTTTACTTAATTTAGTTTTTATTTATTTTAGTTTATTTGGTTTTATTTAGTTTATTTATTTTAGGTTTATTTATTTTAGTTTAGCATTTTTATTTTAATTTATTTTTTAGGTTTAGGTTTAGGTTTATTTTTAGTAGAGTTTTATTTTTATTTTATTTTTTTATTTTTTGGTTTAGGTTTAGGTTTTTATTTTATTTTTTTAGGTTTAAGTTTTAGTTTTTATTTTAGGTTTATTTCTAGGTTTTATTTTTTTATTTTAAGTTTAGGTTTAGGTTTAGGTTTAGTTTATTTTAGGTTTATGTTTAGGTTTTGTTTATTTTATTTTAGGTTTTTGTTTATTTTATTTTTATTTTAGGTTTAGGTTTTTTTTTTTTAAGTTAGGGTTTAGGTTTTATTTTTTATTTAATTTTAGGTTTTGTTTTTAGGATTTTTTTAGTTTTAGGTTTTCATTTAGATTTTTTATTTATTTTTATTTTATGTTTAGTTTTTATTTTATTTAGGTTTTTTATTCTTAGGTTTATTTTATTTTATTTACATTATATTTTTAATTATTTTATTTTAGTTTAGTTTTTTATTTTATTTTTAGTTTTAGGTTTAAGTTTAGGTTTAGGTTTTAGTTTAGGTTTTCATTTCATTTTATTGTTTTGTTTTATTTTAATTAGGTTTTGGTTTTTTATTTATTATATTTTTAGATTTTATTTAGTTTAGGTTTAGGCTTTTAGGTTTTTACGGTTTAGGGTTCAATGTTTAGTGTTTAGGGTTTAGGGTTTGGGGTTTAGGGTTTAGGGTTTAGGGTTGTAGATTTTATGTATTAGGGTTAAGGGTTTATGGTTTAGGGTTTTAGGATTTAGGGTTTAGGGTTTAGGGCTTAGGGTTTAAGGTTATTTTTTAAAGGAAATTAGGGAAATTTTATTGCCATAAAGAAAAGCGTATAAAGTCCTTAGAGGGAGTAATCTCTAACCTAATGCTCAAGAGCTACAATAAATCTTAAAGATATAAATCCCCTAACTATTTAAATAATGAAGGAAATAAAGCAAAAGAAAAACCAAAAAATCAATAGCAGAAAATCCATGTGAGCAGTAGCAAACTTCATTTGGTCCATCTGATACCAGCAAGATCCACCTACAAGACTCTCCCAACCTATAAAAGAAATATGCAACATACTTTTGAAAGGATGAGTGCAATTAAGTAAGCATAAAAAGTAAGAGCAAATAAAATGAGTAAAGTAAAAAAAGGCTTGGGCTCAGTTATAATCATCTAAAGGAGCAACACTATATGTAAGCATCCCAACTATAGGAGAAGGGTTACAATTACATATAGCACTACGAACAAAAAGAAGAAAGAGTGGGAAACATCATGGCCATCATAGCCAGCATACCTCGTGTAGCCCATCATCCAAAGTCTGTCATCCAGGAAGGCTACAAAATCCTCCAAACAACAAACATAATAGCCAACCACCAAGACACCTGAACAACCAAAGCCCAATAAAAAAGATAATCAACAAACCATCAAAGATAGCAATAGTACAGTAGGAGCACCACCAAAGCCACCACCAAAAAAGAATAACAAAATCAAAGAGCAAACATGATAGAGGGGTAACAACACAAACTAGAGACCAATAAGAGCAAAACAGAAAAACATAATTTTTATATCGTCCACCAACAAAGCAAAAAAAAGAGTTAGTAAAACACTGACTAATACAAAGGGTGGGCAACAAGGCCCAAGAGGAAAAGAGGGTCATTCTGACCAAGAGAGAAAAACAAAGCGGGAGGAAACCAATATGTCATAGAAAGAACACTAGTAGGTTCCCAGAACAGTCACCAAAGGACCAGGAAAAGTAGCCAAAATAGCCACCCCTCCAACCAACCCAGCCATCTAATACAACCAACCAAACTAGCCAGCCAAGATATCTTCCTAGCCAACCACCATAGTAGTAGAAGACCCAAGTAAGTGTAAAAACAATAGTAGTCATCATGCCAAAATCACCCAAGACAGCTAGGGAAAGGGTAGAAGCAGATAGAAACCACAAAACCCAACCAACACAAAATAAAATCGATCTAGTAAAACAACCATAAGGAAAAAGTTACAAAGCCAGGTAAGATAGACTACAAGCCAATAGGAACAACAATAATAAAGCACCCAACCAAGCCACCCGGCTCGACCAATACACCACAAATAGCCTTCAACTAGCCAATCCAGAACAATACCCAAATCCAAAGCCACTCCAACCAAGATAGGAAGACCAATATAATAGGAGGTCAAAACCATAACCAAAAGAAACAAAACAAAATTAGCAAAACCAACCACCAAGCCCTAGTCAACAAAATAGAAAATAATAATAACCAATGTTCACCATGCCAAAATAGGAGATAAACCACTAGGATTAGTCACAATAGAAAATAAAAATAGCCATCCAACCAACCTAACTAACAAACCAAAACTACCAACAATGCCACCACATAACCATATATAAGATCCAACTTAGGTAAGTTAGCAAACACCAGAAAGAGGCAAAACCCATACAAGAAATAAAACTACATTAGCGATAACAACCCAAAAGGAGGATATAAAAAAGTAGCCAAGGGAAAATTGTGGTAAACACTAAGAGACAGATAAAACCAAAAGAACTAGCACTTATAATAACCACCAAGTAGTAAAAATAAGGCCAATCAAAAGTAATAGATTAAAAACATAACCAAACTCAGGACAAAGAGGGAAAATAAGTAGATAACCACAACCCAAAGAGTGTTTAACAAGGGGCAACCAAAAGCAAAAGATCATCAAAAACCAACAGCAAAACTAAGCCAAAAATTTATAATCTGAGATAAGCCAATCCAATATTATCTCGATTAGCTAAACCTCTTAATTGTTTAGGCAAAGTTTGGTTGTCAAAAAAAGTGAACTTAGTTAAGTTGGCACCAAAGTTAGCCAAGTAATCAGCACAAGCATTACCTTCATGAAGGATGTGGGAAATTTTAAAACAAACTTGAGAAAGAAGATTTTTATAAAATTAAGAAGATAAAATAATGTAGCATTCCCATTTCTATTGTAATTAAGCATGTCAAGAAGCAAGAGAGCATCAACTACAATCTAGATGTTGAGGAAACCTCTATTTAAACAAATTTCAATAACTTTATTACATCATAAGCTATAATAACAAATAGGCTTTGAGAGGATAGACAATAAATGATAGTACCTTTAGAATCCCTAAGGATACAACCACAACCATATTTATTGGAAGCAACAAAACCATCAGTATTCACTTTAATCAAATTGTCTTTAGGTTTGATCCAATGGATAATCTTAGCACTTTTATAAGAGTCAAACTCAGGCAAAATGATACCCAATTTTTTAGCCACTAATTTATAACCTCTAAAATGAATATTACTAATAAGATTGGCATTAAAAAGGGCATGATTTTTTTTAGTTTTTTTTAGGATCCTTTTATGGTTCATAAGAATAAAATGATATTTAGCATCATTTCATCATTTCTATCTATCTAGATGAACCGGATAAGGGTAATATCAATTAAAACTTTGATATGACCTTTCACTGTATTTTTGAAATAGACATCAAGAAGTTGATATAAAGAAAGAGAACCCTAAAATTGTTGGTATTAAATAAATCATCATACAAAACCATAATTTAGAAGCAATGGCACCATTGACAAAACATGATTTACATTTTCATATGAAAGCAACAATAGCACTTTGAAGGTAAGTAAAACCCTTTAGTCTAGAAAGAGTCCACAGAATAAAGTTATTCAAAATCCTCCAAACTAAAATTGAAAAGAAATGGGAGTGATATTGTTCCAAAGTTTAATAAAACATTAGAGGTTTATTTATCTCTAATAAAATTCCAAACCTCTTTAAGAACAAAGTCACCATTATAAGAAAGCTTAAAAGAATTTGGTCAGTTTGTTAGAAGAAATGGGGATATTTCTAAAGTTGTCAAAAGAAATAGGGATATAATTCCCAAGTTTGCATTCATTCCAATTCTTATTAAGCCAAAAATAATTAACTTTGATAGCAGTGGTAGAGTGGGTAGATAAAAGGGTGTCAATAAAGCCATTGCCAATCCAATTGTCTTGCCAAAAGAAGGAAGAACTTGAATACCCCAAGATATTAATGATTTGGCAACCCATTTAATGGAGCAAAGCCTTTTCCAAACCGAGAGTGACCAACTTTATAAGCATAGTTAAGGGGTGTTTACCTTGGCAATATTTTTCCATCATAAACATAGCCCAAAGGCTATCATTCTTTCTAAAATTCCACGAGCTTATGAGAGAAGGCGTGATAGCTTCGAATAGGCTTTGCAACCAAGAGCACCTTCTCCCAAAGGACCACAACATTTATGCCAAGATGTCTAAAGCATTCTTTTGGCAGAATTATTGGATCCCCAAAAAAATTTGTTAAGCAAATGATCAAGTTCGATAAGTGTAGCATTAGTGGGGATAATAGTTTGAATCAAATAAAGAGGCATTGAGTTGAGAGTGCTTTTAAGGATAGTGAGCCTACCACCAAAGGAAAGTAAATGGAATTCCCAAACATGAATTTTATTTGAATTTTTTTGAATTAACTCGTCAAAGAGATGGGAATGTTTGGGCCTTTCAAGAGGAGCACCCAAGTACTTAAGAGGTAAGTGTTGATGTTTAAAATTAGTGATATGCAAGATTTGATTAATTTTATTATTGGAGATACTAAGGAAGTGACAAAATAACTTTTGTATCATTGATAGAGAAACCACTTTCTCTACTAAATTTATTTAAAAGACTTGAGATGCTTGATGTGATGAATAGAAGCATTGCAAAAGATAATGAAATCATCTGCAAAACTTAAATGGGAAATAGGAAGACCACTAAGAGTTTTGTAGTACATACTAAGATTGTTTAAGAATAAATCATTGATGCTACTTGATAAGTACTCAACAATAATAATAAATAAAGTAGGAGATAAAGGATCCCCTTGTCATAAGCCATGGGAAGAGGGAAAGAAACCCAAGGCATCCCCATTATGCAAAATAAAAAACCAAGCATTATTAATACAATATTTAATAAGAAAATTAAATTTATTAGAAAACCTAAATAAATTTAGAATATGGAAAAGGAGATCCCAAGAGATGTTTTCAAAAGCTTTGATAATATCTTACTTAAAAGAATGTTGCCACCTCTTGTATTGGCATCAAGATCATGAATTAATTCTTGGGCAAGTAAAATATTGTCAGAAATGGATCTACCTCTAACAAAACTAGTTTGGTTGAGAGAGATAATTCTATTGAGTAAAGGACTAAATCTGTTGATGAGAATTTTGGAAATTAGCTTATTAAAGAATGTGCAAAGGCTAATAGGTCTAAAATCACTCTAATAGCTTGGATTATCTTTCTTAGGTATGAGAACAATAAAATTACTAGAAAAATATTTAGAATAAGGATTACCATTAAAAAAATCTCACAACATCAATCAAATCATTTTTAATGATAAACCAACATTTTTGAAAAAATTGAAATGAAACCCTCGACACGCAAGAGAATCTATGTTCATGCTATTCAGAACTTTGAAAATTTCATCTTCATTAGGCACAATGGTAAGAAAATCATTAACAACATTAGTAATAATAGAAGGAATCAAGTCTGTTTATGAAATAGCTTCATAAGAGAAATTCTTATTAAGCATATTTCTAAAGTAATTAATAACTGATTCCTTATTATAATTATTCTCCATAATCCAATCTCCATTGACATTTTTTATTTTTTGAATATTATTTAAAGCTCTCTTTTTATTAACTAAAGCATGGAAATACTTAGTATTCCTGTCACCATCCATAATATGTTTACTAGTAGCTTTTTGGCACCAATAAGTCTCTTTCATATTTTGGAAGCTAACAAGTTTATCTTTCACCTCAGTCAAGTCTGTAATCTTAGAACAATCAGGCATAATAGAGGCTTCAAGATCACAAACCAATATTTCCATATCTTTAATATTAGCAAAAAAATTTTTAAAAGAATGCTTGTTTCACCAGCCCAAATTTTGTTTAAGTCTTTTAAGTTTAAACAAATGTCTATTCATCCCCATAATCAAATTATCAGGATGTAAAGGAGCTTTCCAATTATTAGCCACAACATTTAGAAAATTAATATGTTAAATCCACATATTTTGAAATCTAAATGGGGAGGGCTTTTTAGTCTATTAGAATTATCTTTAATAGAAACTAGAAGAGGAGCATGATCTAACAAGGTTTTGGTTAAATGGTCAGCAGTAATTGGCCATTGAGTAATCAATGAGTATTAAAAAAATCAGTCAACCATTTTGTCTAGAGTTTTACCAAGTGTAATTAGAGCCCTTAAATCTAATATCAATCAAATTACAATCAACAATCATATTGGAGAAATATTCCATGGAATAAAAATTAGAAAACCACCACTTCATTCGATGAGAATAAAATGGTGTTGAAATCACCACCAAAAAAGGTTTGTTGATAGAGGTAGCAAAATCCCTTAAATTATCCCAAAAGAAGATTCTACGGATCTATAACAAGATGCATAAATAAAAGACCCCAAAACACAATAATCACCATAAGAGATGTGAGCATTGACAACTTGATGAAAGTCATCAAGAATAGAGACCTCAATGAAATTATTTTGAAAACACCAAATCTTATTACTAACATTAGAGAAAAATTTTGAAGCGATCATTCTAGCAAAATGGTTAATTTTATTTTATGAATAAATAAGGGCAATAAAAGAAATATTATGAATGCAATAAATATTTCTAATATGATTACAAATAGAGAGGGTATCGATCCCTCTAACATTCTAAGAAGAAAATAAGGAGGGGGGGAGAGGAGGAGAGGAGAGAGGCTACAGATCTAATGTTTTGGACAATTCAAAGGAAATTTTTCATTTTAGCATGATAAAAGGACATTTTCTTTTCCCTAAGTCATCATCAGTAACATTTAGTAACATTTAAAATAATAAGGAGTTCACCTTCTTCCAAATCCATATTTAGTTGAAAAGTAAGATTAACATGAATATCATGATTAGAAATGATATATGGTGATGATTTAGAACCAATTAAAGCACAAGTAGTAAAATATGGATCAAAAATGTTTTCAGCATGCTCGACATCATTTAAATCCTCATTAAAAGCTTCATTTTCATTGATCAAAGCCATAGAGGCAAGAATATAATTAGAGGAAATAGAATCATCGTCTAATAACATAGAAGATTTATTATTCTCTGCATTAGAATTATTCAAATTCAAAGAAGGAATAAGAGCAAAATCATCCTTCCCATTTTGAATATCGGCTGAATCCCTACCAACATTAGAAGCTGAACATGTTCATCAGGATTAACCCTGATATCCAAGGAATCAACATCAATAATAGCTTTCATACCATCCTTAGGATCACGAGGTTGATTTAGTAGGAATCGACATGGGTAGAGACAACATTTTACGTAGGAGGAATTAATTTTTTTTAAGTGGGGATGGAGAATAAAACATTATGAATTGTCATGACCATGTATTTTACAGTGGGAACAAAAAATCAGAAGGTTCTCCAATTCAACCTTTTACAAATACCCATATTTTTAGCCAATCCAAACTTCTTTAGGGTATTTTTTAGATATTTAATTAATGAGGATCCAGCCATAGAAGGGCGAGATCACTCGGCCGCTGGTTGAGTTGCAAGGCGACCAAATAAAACCTCGATAGCAAAAGCACATGATGGGTAACAAAATGAATGTGCATATTAGGAAGAAATAACCACACACACAAGAATAATGAGATTCCTCCTTAATGTCAAAAAGGGTGACTACTTTAGCAAAACATTTGAAATTAAGGATGAAATAAGAATGATGTAAAAAACATATGGATAATCTAGATCATTAGAAAGTTAAATATGGATATGCTGAGGGTCAATAAGACTAATCGAGAAGGTACCCATAAGCTTGAGATTATGGAAAAAAGAGTGGATCTTATCCAAATTCAGATGATGCTAAGCAAATTTACTGATAAGAAAAAATTCAAAGTGTTTGCCAACTTTTCAACATCCACATTAGAGCACATTATGGCTGGCAAACCTCAAAAAGATGTTGAAATGAGATAAACTAACTCAACAAGGGGAGAAATCTTACTAGGGAGCGCTTCCTTAAAAGATTTAATAGAAGATGTAGCATTAGGGCTACCAATCCCAAAATGGATGCCCTAGCCAAAACATCCATATTTTAGGTGGAACCCAAACTAGAACTCACACATCCATGGATGATAAAACATCACATAAAGCGCGGATGCTTCAACTTTGAAATCGGTCAAATTGAAGCCAAAGGCATAAATCAAACCAAGTGCGCCACCAATAGGGATTCAAAAATCACCAGAGAATGAGAGAGCGCTTGGGGGAGAAGGGTTCTGAGTTTAGGGTATAGGGTTGTTGGTTTAGGGTTTAGGGTTTTTTTTATTTGTCTTTTATTTTTTATTTTTACATTTTTTATTATTTTTTAAATTAAGTAAACTTGTAAGTTTAGGTTTATTTAGTTTATTTTTTATTTATTTTAGTTTATTTTATTTCATATTTTTATTTAGGTTTATATTTTTATTTAGTTTAGTTTATTTTTTTAAATTATTTTTTAAGTTTAGGTTTATTTTTTTTTAGTTTTTTTTTATTTTATTTTTTAGGTTTAGGTTTTACTTTTCTAATTTTT